>JANRMT010062802.1:21285382-21325592 GCA_026402145.1 Polypterus bichir lapradei
GTATATATATATATATATATATATATATATATATATATACACATACATACACACACATATACACACAGTTGTGTATGTAGAGGAGTACAGTATTGTCAACTACCTAGAATAATCTTGACGAATGTGACATATAAATTAAAGCATATCTGTCTGACAGTATGGCATCAATTACCAACTCTCTTTCATTTTGGGACAGTTCTAGGCATGAAATACAGTGTGCACCAGGGTTACACTGTATAGCAGTGCTGAAAAACTACTTAAAACCAAAATTTTAGTAATGGCATGGCAACAGCAGATCTGTACTTTTGGAACCAGCTCCTCATTCTTCTATTATTCCATGTGCCGGAGCCTAGTACACAGGAAACCCCCACCCCACCTTCAACATGCTTATAAACATCAAAAGACCACCATTGGAATGCAGCTAGGCAGAGGAGTACATTTATGCCATACAACAGGGAAGAGAGTGATTATGTGGTGCACTAGACAAGCACGTGATTGTATGTCACACTGTGGAGGCTGGAGTGAGACGGGTTATCCATTATTTGCTTTGCCAGTGCTGAGGTCCAAAAGCTGGTATTATTATCAAAGTCACAATTTTGGTACCAATCCAACACTAAAGTGTAACACACAGGAAGAATGAATGAAAGACTGATAAACATCCTGATGTGATGCTTCTTAAGAAACTCTATATACAGTAAATATTGACTAACCTGCCTGTTCAAAAGACTGAGGTTACAAATGCCAAATTTACGCTCAGAATGAACTTACTCTTAAAGGATCAATACTGTGCAAAACCTTGCCAAGAGATGCACCATCATGTCTAATTTTGGTCCTGAGGAAGGACAGATTTGATAAAATACCCATAGACCCTAATTACTCAACAGTATTCTTTAAATAAAATTAGACTAGCTTTAATTACACAAATGACTTGACATGATAAAAAATAAATCAGTCTTTGCACGGTATTACCATTTAGGGTCAAAGAGGTAAACATCGTCTTTTCCACAAAGTTGGCCCGTTACTCTAAAAATTATTGCTTCAATTTCAGGACCTACAATAGCTCTTGCTATTTATCATCTACCTTTGTTTGTGAGGGGGCTATATTTGAGTTTTACACACAAACACACACATATACGAACGTAAAAATAAATACATTTGTTAAAATGAGAAAACTATAGATCTAGCCTGGGTAATTTCACAAAAAGCTATGAATTTGACTTTGCTCTCTGACCAGCAATCCAGTTTGTGCACTGAGGCTTCGAAACTTATCAAACACGAAAGCTTGTCAGATGTACTTTTACAAAACAAGACCCAAGTGGACAATGGCAGATCAAGTTATCTTTAAAAGAGTTTTAATTTAAACCTTACATCACGCCAAGACAAATGTCACACTTAGTTTTCTGTGGAGTCAATAATGCATTAAATATCACCTTCTCCATAGTGTCCCAACTGCAAGCAAGCTTTCGGCAGGAAAAATGACCATGCAAGATCCAGTCACCATTTGGTGAACATATCAAAGCAGGGCCAACACATTAGGTCATTTCAGGCCTGCATCTGTACTACAGGTTAAATCCCATTATAGCAAATACCGAAGTTACAAAATTTTCAGAACGACGAATACTTTTTGTGGGACCAGACAAAAGTTCATTGAACATCATGTTAAACAAATCTCATTTTAATGAAATGTAAATCTCAGTATAACAAACCCTTTTTAATCAGAAATGGACATCAAAGATAATGTGATGCAAAAAATACTTAATGCCACTTCCACACTTTCTGCGCAAGTCTTGGGGAACCCTGCAACTGGCTGTCTCAAACAGAAAGACAGCCTGTTGCGAAATTTTCAACTTTAAAATTTTAAAGTCTTGGCACGACATCATACACACAGCCACAGCAGAGCAGCTATGGAACTGTCCTTGCACCACTGATGTTAGACATAGCAAAATCACAGGCAGCCTTAGTCACAATACTATACATATTTTCCACATTTTCATAATAGCAAAATTTCCATTATAACAAAATATTTTTTATGGTCCAGTAAATGAGGATTACACCTGTATAAAAATGCCTCCATGAACAAAGTGATCCCTAGTGATAGGACAGTGAGGAATAGGTTCTATGCAGCAGGGCATAGAACAAGGTGACCTGTCACAGGATCTCTACTCAAACCAACTAGACATCACATTTGACTGTCTTGGGCCAGACAGAAATTAATACATCCCTAAATAAGTAATACTGTGCAAGTGACATCTTTTATGTTTTATTTAGTTCTATAATCATCATAAAAATACAATAATCAGATAATTAAAGTATCTTCAGAAAAAGCACAGAATACTCCCCCTCGGGGTCTACAAAGAATATATTATGACTTGAAGGGCACTACAGCTTATCAATTGCATCTTTACACGAACCACCCAAGGGCTGAACAGCCTTCGTGGCACAGGTTTGGGTGTCATTAACTCAACTGGAACTCCTAATCTTAGATAACATCTGAGACATAATCTGCTTTTTTTATTGAGGGCGGGAGGGGGAGATGTTTAAAATCAATCAAAAAATTTCTAACACACACATAATTACTGTCTAATACAAAAAAATTAACATGTTCTCTGCTTTTTCATTTCATTAGCTTCAGGAAAGAAAATGCTTCCATGAATTAGTTAGGGCCCTGTTTATCCGTTAAAGACATATCCACCGCACGCACCCTTCAGTGGAATTATCAGAAAGCACAGGGTCTGCATGCCAAGTAACATGCAGCAGAGCCCTGCTTAACCAAGATTACAGAGACACCCTTTCAAATCAGCTGCCTGCTGTGGACTTTCAACACACTACAGCTAAAAGCAACAAAGAAGTACTCCTCCCTTCTGCGGCACAGACACCCTGCATCCAGCAATATACTTATTGAACCCCTCATTATAGGATTCAAGCAGTGTCATTAATTAAGCTTCACATTCTCTTTAATTAAAGACAAACTAACAGCAAATAGGAATAGGTTGGCACATTGAGTTACTTCTCCACACCCTGCCCCTCTGCCTGCCCACCTAGGGAAGAAACAAAAAACATGCAACCCTCACCCCATCACACAACCTCAACTAGAGATGTAAATATTGCCTAATTTCATACACTGTTCTAGCATTATAAATGAAATAAATTAATGCTAAGAATCTGAAACAAACACAAAGACATCACAACAAAACTTATAATGCACATCTAAAGGAACTAAATAATTTCTTCCAACAACCCAGAAATCACATATTGCATAATCCTCTCAACATATTTTACTGTCAAGGCTTTGGTCAGTATTATGCAAGATGCATGGCTTTCTTCTCCAAATGTCTCAAGCACAGAGTACTTTACTATGGCCAGCCACTCTTGGCTAAAGAACTACCTTCAGCATGCGTTGGTATATTCTAAGGCAGACAACTCCTTTTGTCCCTTCGCTATCCCAAGTAGTCTGACATTTTATCTCTTGGATTGCTTCCAAAATATTTGCCTAAGCCTGTAAACCTACTATTTTAGTCAACAACTTTCAAAAACATGCTCTCAAAATTCAGTCTCAGGATTAGTCATTTGTGCTGCTTTCTAGATGATAGAGACTCCCACTCCCCATACCTGAGCGTACTACGAGTACCTTAGAATGATGAAAACAATCAGGTTTATCCAGCTTTCCAAATAACAGAAAGCAAAATAATCAATACAATGTAGCATTTCAGTATTTTTCTCTCGCTAGATCATTGATACATTGATGACATATCAGGATTTTTCTTTTTTTGCATTTTTTTTACATTGTGTATCAGTATGGGAAACTATGGAGCAGTGGTAATGTACTGGCTAATGCATTTTATTTGTACCTGTATAACAAAAATGTATTACTTCTATATTGTAACAGATTGCATACCCCAAACATGAGCAATGCTACCAAGATTTTAATATTAAACACTCGGTGTACATTTTAATCAAGCAACTGGAATCAGTTGGGTTTTTAAAATATTACAACAAAGAAAAAGATTAACATGAAAAATTCTATTTGTAAACAGTCATTAATATCAAGCATTGCTATGGACTACAAACTATGACTTTGTCTCCAATAGCAGATAACAGAACCGCTTGTAGGTTGATTTACAATAAATTTAGAAAATACAAACAGATATAGTCACAGAGAAGGCCAGGAACCAAGAAATCTTAACCGTTATTGTCATATTTAGCTACAATGTTTGCAGTCTCTTGTGGATGCTTTATTTTTTCTGAAGCCAATGTCACATTAAGTGATTTTTTTGTTGTGGGGTATGTCAGATTTTCCAATCACAAATACTGATCTTGTTGTAGCACCATGTCACATTTATCAACTAAAATCACAGCCAATGTCATATTTACTGCTAGCCCCTTTTTCTGTCAGCCACCAGAGTGTTGTCTGACAGAGTGGCACTTTACTAAGGGTTAATAGCGCGGCACCATCAATCTCTTTCTTTTATTTATTTTTTCATTCTGTTATAGTGTATAAAATATGAGATAAGCTGCTCTTCTGTTTGTGAGGTTCAAAACACACGTGTTCATTATTCCGTGTCACTACATCCTATGCATTATACTTCCAGATGAGCATTCATTGGCTCATTTGATCATCAGCTCTCCTGGATACAAGCTCGCTCCCTCCGACTAATGAGAAGATAAAACTTGTTTGACTTTATCCTAGGCACTTAAAGAGTAGTTGGCCTCAGTTGGTGGGTATGTCACATTAAACAATCAGCTTCACAGGAGCATGGTGCCAATTGGCTAACATTATGTAAATGAAGGATATGACTGAAGGTAAAAAAAGGGCTTAGTTTCATCTTCACTAGCACAAATTAAAAAAAGCTAATGTACTTAAGCATCACAGAATATTAAGCCCTATGGTTAATCTAACATATTTCACTTGTGCATGAAAGTTTCAAAATACATTGTGAAAACCATGTTAGTCCAGATACATCTTATTGCAAAATGCAGAACAATTGTGTAATATTAAAACAATATTTAAAAAAAAAAAAAAAAATAACCAAGCCTTGGTTATTAGCATACAGCCTTATTACAAACATAAGGGCTCACCTCACAAGGACTAAATGTATAGTTAAATTTAGACAATTAACTAATGTGTTTATTATCACACCACATTTTCCCTAGGCATACTGTAGGGACTGCAGGCATATTGGAGAGGGATTTTAACAAGTAAATTTAAAAGAAAAAAAAAAAAACTAAGTGTGTTGAACTGAGATGAAGGGTTTTGTTTTTAGGCGTTACAGAGTGACATACGTTTGCCTCGAAGGATAGAACTTCAGTTAAATAAAAAGGAAATAACATAATGCAATACACTAAACAACTGAATTGCAGTGCTTAACAATTTAAAAAATAAAAAGCAACACTGTAGTATTGTGACCCAAGTACCAGGATTATAATGTATCACTTGGTCCTTGGTGTTACCAAATCCTAGTAGTCGTATAATCATGCCACTCCCGTTCTTCAAGGAATAAACTACTTGGAGAAAAAACCTGTTTTGGTCTGCTGCTCTCGACTTTGAAGCCGTGGTACCATCTGCCAGCAGAGGTAACAGTTTGTGTTTACAGTAGCTAAATATCTTTTTATTTTTTTTTTTGATAACAGGTTTAATTCTGGCAGCACTTACAAACATTCACTCTAGTTGATGTTGAGTCAAAAAGTGAGACACAGATATCAGTACACCCATGAATGGTCTTTATGTTGTGTGTGGTTGTGACATCATGCCATATGGCAGCTTGTTGGGTGAAGAAATAAAACTCTAAAAGTATTCTCACATTTTCAGAGGGCCTAGTTGAGCCACTTGAGTCGTTTTGAGTTGAACTCACATTGGTCATCCATTCTCCAGAAAATCCAAAACAGCTGACAGTTTTCAACATTGTTCCACTGTCGCCGACTGAGAGGTAGCTCTGTGTGAGTGCACTGAAATAAACATTAACATAAACAAAAAGGTACCTGTTGTTAAAATCTTCACATCTGTCAACTCTTTACTATTGGCACAACCATCATGATTACTTGAGAAAGTGTGTGTGCTGCAAAACTTAATTTTTGAAATTACTTAATTGTTCAGACATTTGGTAAGACATCTGGATAGATAAGATATTCAGCTTAATATGATTTTCAGAAAATAAATTCCTATGTAAGTTGGGCTGTCTGCATTTATAAACATAATAAATTTAACAGAGCTATTCCTCACATTAAAAACACTAAAATTTTAAGATGGTGTATAACATGCACACAATAACTAAAGAAACGCAAGATACCGTAAATTCATGCAAAGTCGTCACTACTGAAAAAGTGAACTCCACCCAACAGTGAAATCATCATCTTTGTTGAAAAGGAACAATGGGAAGCAGAAATCTAAAATGCACAAGGCATCTAAAAACAATCATGCGTATTACAATAAAGAATACTTTTTGCTTACACATTCACGGTTGATACAAAATACTGTGTGCCTTTACATAATGTACACCCTTGCTGCTGTGGAAACTCCATATATTTAAGCTGTTCATGCAAAGCAATGACATTTTTGTTATGAAAATGTGTAGTGACCATTACTAATTCCAAAAAGGTCAATATTTGGCTTATTAAAGAAATGTTTAATGCAGTATTTTTTTTTAATCTGCCAAGCATTTGCTAGATGCAGTTTTTTTAAACAATGTACTATCTTTCTTGAGATGATTGTAAGACTCTACAGCAGCAACCTTCCCCAAACTCTGAACGGACTTCATATGTTTACTTAGCAGTCAAGCTTGTGGTCATGATACAGAAAATGTACTGCTCCGTACTGAGCACTAGAAATGTTCATAATGTTTAAATGTCAACAGTGTCTTGTCTGTGTGCATTAACTTTCTGTGTAAACACTAAAAGGCAGAGCAAGTGTAGATGGACACAGCACACACATGCTCAGAAGCTCTACTGTGGGTTACATGGGGTTGCCTTATTGGAGGGTGGGGGGAAAATCAATGAGGTAATACCATCAGCAGAAAACATTTCTCATCCAAGTAGGAAATAGTAACCCCTAGACTAACACAGATCAGAAAATTGTAGCTCCTAGTCCCTCCTTACAGCTAAACATGAAGTATGTAACAGAATTCAGACCAGCACTCCCCTCCCCCTTCTCCACCCTGTCTTTCCTCTTCAGAGCTGAAAGCAATGCCAGACCCTGCAGGTTTCTTTCTGAATCTCAGAGTTTTCAGGCTGTCAGTTCATATAAGCATCACTAGCTACTACCCCCACCCCCACAACAGAGCCCAAGGGCTGTACTGATGAACCCACAGCTTGTGTCTCTGTCTCCTTTCCCCACCATATCCAAAGACGCAGGAATTTATGAGGTATGTACATTTACTGGGCTCCAGTTCCAGCTACTGTTTCTCATGTAATTGTTACTAATACTCGAATCACTACCAGTCACTCTTGTTTAACTTCATATCTCCCTTATTCAGACAACAGATCTTACTTTTAAGTCCTAAGTGAATGCATATGCTAACAAAAGGTGAATGATCATTATGTCTTACAGTAGTAAATAGGAAAAAAAAAAATTGTTCTTTTGAATTGTGAGGGGCCAGGTATTTAACAAAACAAACAAGTATAAAAGGCTCAACATGCACGGCTAACCTCCGCTTACCCAGTTTAAGCCAATGACTTTCAAAGACAATACTATTTGAATATTGCAGCTTTTACATAAATCCTGGCTGCTCACATAAATTCACCTTTCTGTGCTTTTCAACCATATGCTACTCAAAGCAATCAGATCTCAGTTGGCTGTCCTAATTATACAGGGGTCAAAAGAATCAATGCTTCCACATTCAAACTCTTAACAGCAGTCGAGAGTACTACTGATAATGTACAGAAATGCAGTTTGCTGTTCTTTCCAAACAGAGTACAATATTCACTGTTTGCACCTGCTTATGTATCAGAGGACAGCTTGTCACCCTTTTAAAACATACTGTATATTGTTCACATTCAGCACTAAAAAGAACTTAAACACTATTTTTTGGAAAATGATTTACTGCAATTTTATTGCAACTATCCAAAAGCTCCAAGTCAAATATCTATTCTTAAGTAAATTTAGAGCATTTTTCTAACACATGATACAACATTCACAGTGTACTTAGCTTTATACCCTTTCTAAGGATACTGCAATGAAAAGAACAAATGCTTGTATATTTAACCGCTTCTGCTCATGCATTTTGTTGTGTAGCTTGCTTACATTTCTCAACATACTTTACAATATTCAGAATCGGCACCTGCTTGCATGGCACACTACCTTTTCTAGTCATATGGAGCACACAAAACTCTACTCGAAAAATTAGATTTAATTGCACTGTCCTTTAATAATCTATTTAGAATGAGACATGTTTGTACAACAGTAGTCACTGCAAATACCTGATTGAATCCACTGCTCAGAGCACTGTCCTTTGGAATAAAGCTCATTTATCTGAGAAAACTACGGCAATCAAAAGCACTATGTTATTACTAGTCACATGGCACTCAGAGCCAATGACAAGCTTATTTGGTTGGGCTTCAACTTGAAAATAAATTACTGAAACAGGACAAATTAGCCAAACTTTTCCTCCCTTGTTGTTATGCACCAACACTGAAGGACTGCTAGTCACAAAAAAAAAACCTTTGCCGAGATGTAAAGCAGACCTGTCGATTCACAAGTGGTGCATACTTCTCCATGGATAAATGTACATGGATTTCAAATAACATGAAGTCTATTGCAGAAAAAGGATAATAAACCAACTCAGCTTCTCTACTGTCACATATCCCACAAGGTGACACTTCAAAGAGCTACAGCCTTCAACAGTGCCACCCATCAACAGATTGAAAATAATTTAAGTAAATAGTAATACAGGCAGAGCTCAGAAAATACAAAGGTGACACTTTAGCTTTGCAGGCAAAAACTCTGCCAAGTGAACAAATAGTGAGCGTGTAAAATCACTTGAGACAGTTCCTTGGAACAGTGATTTAATGTTACAAAAGACCACAGAACAGCAGGAATGCCCCCAACACCCCCACATAGATACATGAGAATGGTTTGTCCAAAATCTAGTGTGTACCTGTGTGATTTCACAGTCAGGTGTGGGTCATCTCCAATGCGAGTACAGCTGTTCAGGAATAGTCAGTAGCAGGACCCACCACAGAGCCCACTTTCTGACTCATTTCAAAGGGCAGCCAGCAACTGTCTCAAAATTCTGTCACACTGATGGGTAAACAAATCCACAGCAGGGAAACAGTAAACTTTTATCTATCAAATTGTCAGACGAATTCTTTGGTAAAGTCATTGAGGGCTAAACAATAACTTGAGTATAGAATTGCTTTAGAATGTTTCTCCACACAATTACGATGCACTGCGATTTCAGTAAGCTGTAAAGACAGTTCTGATGCAAAAATACACAGCAGCAGTAATTATGCATGCTGCTCTTTAATTATGAAGCATTAATTACAAGCAGACCACACACACGCTGACAAGCCCCCTCCTGTGCAGGCAGTCTCTGCGGCACTGACACTGAAACAAAATAATTAAATTTGAAAAAGGTGGCTTTCCCCCACTGGAGTCCCTTTTTAAATTTCACAACTTCCTGATAGTCATGAAGGCTGGCACACTTACACTTCCAGGGTCAGGAGATGTCCACCAATGGCAACTCTGTCAATATGGTCTAGTGGGCCAAACTGCTGGACAATAAAACACATGGGTGCCAGGCCAGCCTAATCCACAGCAAAATTCTATGTCCTGTTTTGCAAGGTCCTTAACCTTTCAAGGCTCCAAGTACAGAAACACTTCTGCCGACCGATGTGGGGAGATGATCACTATAGAAAGGCACTGAATAAAATGCACCTGCTGTTGATTTGGTGCAACTCACTACACTATTTTTTCTGATGTTCACTTTTTCATCCACTATCAATTTGTATGGAGGAAGATGAATAGTAATACTGGTCCTTCCACTACTACCCTTTTAAAGAAAATTGTTTCAAACATTTGGGTTTGTTTCTATCCACACAGACTATTTAGTAACACTGTTACATCTTATCTACTTGGTCAGATGCTCACATTATAAACTTCAAGTGAAGTTAAGACAAGAAACTGGAATATTTATTTCTCAAACAATTTTTCAATTCTGTTTTCTTTTGCAATAGCATTATTTACATCAGTTATGAAATACAATATCTTCAGATACGAAAATATTCATTCATCCACCCATTTTTGGAACAAGTTATTCCATCACAGGGTTGTATGCATCCATGTTTTATCTCAACACTACATTATCGTGGGTTTTGTGGGAGAAAACGCAGGGTAACACTCCAGTCAAATGAAAAGGTTTTATATATAAAAAAAAAAAAAACACTTGCCCAAACAGCATGCGACATATCCTTTGTGAGTTGCAGTAGCGATACACCCATTCTCCAAAAAAATAAACACTAAGTATTAGAGAGTTTCCAAACGTCAACGGTACCAGTAACAAATTGCATACAATATTATTGGGTCGGACATCCTTGAAATTGTTACTGTTGTTGCACATTATGAACTGAGCCACGAGTATCTAGTCATTATGGAAATTTGAAAGGTCAACTCCTACATTTAATTTAGGAATGAAAGTGACAAAGAGCAGCTAGCTATTGATAGAAATGTTTATAGTTTTTTATACCACAACTTTTGATTCCTTCCATTCAAGAAGGAATGAATGCAAAGTTTCAGTTTCCCTTTTGGGGTATAATATATACAGTATATATATGTATAATATACAGCCAGGGTTAATTTAATTATCATAATTCACTGACTCATCATCTTAATCAACAAAACAGTTATCCAAAAGTAAAATGGCACTTAGGGTGATTGATCAGATAATCACACTCTCAAAACAAGCATGAACTACGTAACCATCTTTCTGAACACAGCACTATAATTAGATAGAATAATCAATAGTGACATACTTATTTCATTTCTAATTTTGAAACAGCAGTGAGACTTTATCATTTTAGTCCTAATAGCAGCAGTAACGTTAGCTGTTGGAGTTTTTAAATGAAATGCAATTTAGACATACAAGTAGGCCAGTTGCAATTTCATGCTGAAATTTAAACTCATGTTTGTTTCACGTCACTTTATAAATATCATGTCGGAATTGTTAAACTATAAAGTCCAACACTGGTAGGAAATATAGCATTAGGATATTTTTACTTTAATTAAAACTTTTCCTTATTTTACCATTCAGTATATGGCATAGATTTCATCAGTTAGCTTATAAAATTAACACTGATATGCTAGTTTTATTTACTGTTGCAAGTAAAAATTTCCATCCTCTACTCAGACCAGCACCGCAACACTGCAGTGCAGAGACACTAACTTAATGGACAGCTTTACACGAGTGTTATTAAAATGCAATTAAACTCTCTATGACACATTATTTACCCAACATTCTTATCCAACGTGACTTGTTAATCATAGATGGAAAGGTCAATCATTCATTAAGTCACCCGATTCTGTAATCTAAGCTTCTGAGAGGGTCACTCAGGAACTAAGATGGAATCAGGAGCTGGAACTGATGCAGCAGCATCATGAACTTCAGTATAATGAGTTGGCCATTTGGTCAACAATATTTGCCTATACAGCAAATAGAAAGGAATATATGAGGTCATTAAAATGTTGTAAGACCTTAATATACATTGGTAAATTTATTCATTTTAACACAAACTCATGGCTTAGAATTTGTATAAAAACTCTCCATGTCTTCTATCATTATCTTCACCAAGCAAAACAAGCATTAGTGTTAATTAATTAGTATTATATATTGAACAGCACAGTACCTCTGATATGTATGAAGAGAAAGAGAAATGAAAGGAAAATGAAATTTCAGTTATGAGCATGAGTCATTCACTCACTCACACGCACACACTCATACACACACAACAAAGGAAAAAAAAAATTCCAAACTAGCAAAATATTTTTCCGCTCTTCCACAGGATATGGTAATAAAAAAATACTGAGGACAACATTTTTGAGTAGTAAACTCACTGGTAACAATCATTCCATAAATATAGGCAAAAACATCCGGACTAAGCTTGCTAAACTTCTACCTGGTTCAACTTAGGCATTGCTAAATTGGCCCTTGTGTGGGTGGGTGGGATTGTTGCGTTAATGTTGAGTGTTCATAAGATGTACCAGCTCCCTGTCCAGGAACTGCTCCAGCCTTACATCTGATTTTTGCTGTGATAGGCTCCCGCTTCCCCACAACCCTGCCATGTTTAAGAAGTTTAGGAAGATGGACAGATGGATATGTATAACATCTGTTCAGTTCTTGTCATTTGATTACATGCTTAATGAGAAGTCAATTACCTTTCTCACAGAAGATTGTGTGTGCATTATATCAATCTGGTGGCAGCAAGCAAGATCTTTGTGAAACAACAAAATAATGAATCACATACTGAAAGAATATAAGCAAACCTGTGACATTTTCCAGTTATTATTGTCTACTTATCTACAGAATAGAGGCAGGAATTCACACCTGGGCATCCACATTCATTGTCCATGACTTTCCAAGGTGAATCCAAGCCCCTGGCCCTGAAGAGTGCCACAGAAGTAGACGAGTGATGACGTGCACAGCCCATGTCATTGTAAAATTCTGTGCAGAAAATTACACCCTTACTCCTTTCCACAAAGGAAAGGGGGGGAGAGGGGGATTGGTAATTTTATGTTATTTCGAGGATGCTGATGATGATGAATATAATACTTTTCATGTAAGATCCTTTACCAGTGGCCCTAGCCCTTTAAGAGCCACTATCAGAAGTTTAAAAATTACAAATTTCAAACATAAGCATGTGGGGTATTGCTTTAGGCCGGGTTTATACTTCACACAAAGCAACATGTGCGCCTTGACGACACTACCGCTATGCAAGCTGTGTACTGTTCATACTTGTGCATGTACTTTATGTAAATCTGGAGGATTCCACTGAGTAGCAGTGCGATAGGATATTTTCATCACAGTGAGATAGCAACATTCAGCTTTGCTGTACTGTGAATTGCCAAAAACAACCATTAAATTCTCAGGACACCTTGCCATAATATCTCTGAAAAGGATGGATGTTTAATGATTACATCCATCAATTCAAGGACGCGCACATTCCAGCTAGCATTGGGCACGAGTCAGAAACAATCCCTGGACAGGTTATCAGCTCATACATAAACTAGCATCATTTTAGCATCAGCAAATCCCCAAACCTGCATGTCCTTGGAAGGAAACTGATGAACACTAGGGATGCACGATAACATCGGATTTATATCTGTATTGGCAGATAATGGGTTAAAATAATTTTATCGGCATTTGACCGATTAATTGAACCGATATTGATGACGCAGTCACTGTGTTCCAGATGTGCCAGATGTTTAGGCGACGCTGGGCTATTGTGCGAAAATGTCTGCGGTGTGGAATATAATCACACTCCTTGCTCCATTTGAACAACTGACAAAAGAAATTTGCCAGATTGAAACCTTGGGTTCTAACATTCCCTCAATTAATGCTTTAAAACGACTGTTGACTAAAAGCGTTAATACTGACTTTGGAGTCAAAACCAGTAAAAGTGCTCTCTTGGAGGCTGCAAACAATTGTTTCATTGAGATTTACACAGAACCCATGTACTGTTTCCCTCTATTGTACAGATACAAAGACCACTATTCCGATGCAGATGTAAAATCACTGGCACTCAAAATGTTGCAAGCTCAGATGGAACTTGCATCGAACGAAATGCAAACGAGTGAATCACAAATAGATTGTTCACAACAGAAAAGGGCCAAGATAAATGATGAGGTGGCATGCACATTGTTCAAAATGTACAATGAAATTCTTGAAGAGAACACATTGATGCCTCTGGAAATCAGCCAGATAATAACAGAGGTGAGTTTAAAAAAAATTAAAAAAAAAGCTCCGTGGACATCTTTAAAACATTGTATTAAGCTAATAACTAGGGCTATCGGATCGAATATCACTATCCTTCTATATAAAAGCGGTCAGGATTGTCCTTCCGTCCCATGAGTGCTACGCAGGCGCGAAGTTTCACACACGCCCTGTCCATTTTGCAATACACGATGGGATTTGTAGTTTCATTTTTCCAGGTAAAAGATGATTTTCTACTCCAGACTGTACGATATTTTCTTCTTCTTTCTTACTATATAAAAGCGGTCGGGATTGTCCTTCCGTCTCGTGAGTGGAAAGCGTAGCGGTATTCCGCTTATCACAGACTTACTACTTGCAGCTTGCGGTACGAAGCAACATGATGTGAGCAGAGTTCTGGTGCTCCCATCATTCACTTGCTTTTGTGCGCGATGCGCTGGAAAAATAGACAAAATTATGTCTCTGGAAATAATTAAATTTGATGGAGTACAAATGCCTCACCGCGCAGTAAATATCAGGGGGGTTCAAAAGGGTGACCTCAATATAGAAAAACTACGAGTATTAAAGTAATACCGCTCAAATGCAATATAACCAAATTAATGAGTTTGTATAAAATATCAAATTGATCTACATATTGAATTGCCTTAAACAGTGGTCAACTTAAAAGGCGGGTCAGCCTAGTTCTAACATAATTCGAATGTATAAAGAATCTTGGAATGCAAGAAAGAAAAACAGCAATGGAATGTAAAAGAGTGGTTGTCGGTTTTACCTCGCACTAACTTTGGCTTCATGTTACTTAAGACATGTTGGACACAATTGTGGGATTTTACAGATAGACTTTTTAGGATCAGCCTATATGTGTTTGTGAATTGTTAACCCATATTGTTATTAATTATTAGTTAAACGGTCAGCATCTTCTATGTTAAACACAACCATTTTAAAGATCGCTAGTTTTCATCAAGCAACTGAGCCAACTATGGCCTATGCTTCTTTGCTTCATATTTTTGTTCGGTGAGTGTTAACTAAATAGTTTCGTAAATAAACACTTTATTTTACTCATTTTACATTTTTTTTGTTTCTTTGAAAAATGCTGTCTGCTAAATAATTGATTATAATACACAAAATACTTAAGACCACCACAAAGTAACATTTATTACACTTGTTTCATTTGTAAAACATGTAAAGGGTCACAATGCTTCAGTTTATTTAGTGTAAAAAATAGACACGGGGTATAAGGTCCTCTGGCCTCGAGGTAAAAAAGAAAAACATGACTGCATTTACTTTGTTTGAGCAATCACCAACAATTTTGTTTGTTTTTCTTTTGAACATTGTCGTTAGAAAGTGCCAGTGCGGTGTCTCATTTCTCTTTGCGTTGCTTTTTGTGGGAGAGCCAATCACATTCATGGAAGCCACTGTTTTCACCTGAGTCTCTTAAGCAATAATGTGCAACATGTAAGCAGATTATGATCTACAGTGAAAAGCAAAAATATTAATAATAAAATTTTTCAAAAAACAGCAAATACAATACAGAATCTGACAGCCCTGGTAAAAGCCAAAATGCAGATCTATCTTTCAGATATGAAAGATGACACAGAATATAATGCTGTATATGTATGCAAGCTACTCAGCAGGTGCAGGGATTTCTTTCTGAAGCACCAATTCCGAGAAATGAAAATCCCCTGAAATACTGGAACAACTACTGGAGTCGGTTTCCTACAATTGCCAAAGTAGCACGCTAGTTCCTGTTAGTCCCATGTACTAGCGTGGACAGCGAGAGATTATTCAGTTTGGCTTCTAGTGTGATCAACGAAAAGAGAAACAGAATTTCCTGCGACAAGGCAGTGATGTTCTTGTTCGTTAAGAAAAACCTCCCCATCATGCTTAAAAAACAGAAAATTATAAGCCACCAGAAAAAAGTTTTTATTTCTTTACCATTGTACGCTTTTCTGTTTTTTAAAATTATAGATTGGTTAGATTTATTCCATCAAAAAGAAAGAAAAACGTATATGTAGTATTTAATACTGCAGACTGTAAAACAAAGGATCAGATAGCTAGCCAAATGTGGTTGAGCAGAGGTCACTTTAATGATTGTAAATAATCTGCAAAAGTTGTTATTCTTAAGTGGTATTGCTTATTTCATTGTCATTGTACATTTTACCATTTTTTTTCAGTTTTCATTTTTTTCATTATTGTTGAATTTGTTGTATTTGTTCCATCAAAAAGAAAGAGAAAAGTTTTATTTAAAGCAACAACCTACAAACTGTTTCCCATATAACCAACAGGTAGCCAGCCAAATGTGGCAGATATCATTTGTTTTTAATGATTGAGGTGTGCAAAATTGTTATACAAATAAATGTACACTTTGTCTGTAATTCTTGTCAAGACAGATCAAGTCTGATTTTTCTCTGTATCTTATAAATATGTGTATCGGCATTGCCAGATAAGTACATAGACACTATCAGATATCGGCATCGGTCCAAAATTCCCATATCGTTGCATCCCTAATGGAGACCTACGAGAAAAACATGCAAACTCCAGGCAGGGAACACCAGGGTTTTGACTTCTACTGTTAAGCAGCAGTGCTACCACCCTGCCAGCGTGCCACAACAACATGTGTAATTATTAACAGTATTATTTAAATTAACAATCTATCTGCAAAATGTAACATTCATGCTTTTAACACATTTCATCATGAAAGTGATATCAAGTATAAATCAAGATTCTAAACATGCAGAGAGCTGGAATATAGTAAATTTAACATGTTCTGTGTGGGAATTGCTGCCTGCCACTGCTGTCAGTGCGGGAGGAAGCCCCAGAAGCACCTAGGCGATTAACAAGTGGATCCATTTTAAGATGACGTTTACAACGTTATAATTTATTTTGTCATTAAAGTATAAAATTAAAGTTGAATTTGTTACAACTTGCCTGAAAAAGCTTCAAAAGCTTGCATATTGCAATCTTTTTATTTAACCAATAAAAGGTGTCATTCTGCTTGACTTCTCATTACATCCACTTTAATCATGAAATAGACCTTTATTGTTGTCACTGTGTCCCCAATTTGTTTTTTTTCTTTGTGGCTCAAATACACTCCCATACATTCAGATGCTGTTGCAAGGGTGCAAAAACAAACGGCACAGAAGATGGTATCTGAGACCTTTAAAATGTATTGTGTCATTACGATAGGGAATATGCAACGCTTGTATTGCCAATACGAGAAATAGATGAAGAAAACCACCACAAATACATTTGTATGTCAGCATTTAAGTTTGATGATTTGCTTCACTGCATTAAACTATTCATCAATCATCAAGGCACTCACACTGATCCAGTTGGATTTCCAAAGTGGTTGTATGTCATATTTTGACAGTAAACAGAGACCTTGATGTCACGTTACAACTTGACCACACTGTACTCCCCGATTTTTTTTCTCGCGCACACATCATGTTACTAAGGACACATCAAATGAACGCTGGGAACGAGTGGCAGCAATGATGCATGTACATATGTATTATAAGTGTGAAGTATAAACCGGCCCTTAGACTATTTTAAGGTCATCGATTACCAATATGATGTTTTTGATCCTTTACTAGAGATCTAGCTTTCTATGGACCTCTGTCGGCTGGTGAAAATAAATTCCAACTACAACTGAGAATATTTACACTTCAAACATTTAAATTGAAGCACCCATTTTAATTTTTCAAATATGTGATGCAAATATTCTTGTTTATTATGTGCTTCTATCTCAAGAAAGTGAATCATGTAATTTCTTAAGAACATGGCCAATGATGAAGGCGTTTACTAATTCAGACTTTAATTTCCTTTCCTAAAAAGACAGGATTTAAGGTAGGCCAGTTATTTTTTTTGTTAATTTATAAAACATGCTTCACAATGCAATTTCACATGGCAAATTAACATATACCATGATTATGGAGAAATAACTCGGACTTGAAAGATACCAAACTTGCTCTAAAAGGTTTTTTTTTTTTATTATTAATAACTAGAATGAAACGTTGTAACAGGTAGCGTCAAACTTAGATTTTAACCTTCTATCATTTTGTGTGCATGTTAAACCAAGACGACACCTGTGTACTCAGACACTGAAATTTCAGATTTAATTTGCTATCTGGCCTATTTTGCATTCCTAGCAGATTCAGCCATACAGCAGACTGCTCCTAATAGATCTGAAAGCCTAAGCCATCTATTGGGGTTTGGTCTCTGCATCATTTTAACCTACTGCCACAGTTTACTGCACACACACTTCTTAAATAAAATTTTAATTCTAATGGAATAATCAAAAATATACTGTACTTTCTAAATGAAGCCATCATCATCATCTGGCAGTGGGACTAAGTGCAGCATGTTTGACATGCACATCTGAAATTATATCACAAATACATATTAGTGTCTGTCCATAAGAAATAGAGCAAGATTTAATTTTCCACAACAGCAAATGTGA
The DNA here is from genome assembly GCA_026402145.1 of Polypterus bichir lapradei. Lineage (NCBI taxonomy): Eukaryota > Metazoa > Chordata > Cladistia > Polypteriformes > Polypteridae > Polypterus > Polypterus bichir. Next base: position 21,303,749 of record JANRMT010062802.1, read on the forward strand.
AATTTTAGTCCATGACTTTCTCCCACCACTCTTCTCTTTGGTCATGGCCACCATAAAGCATACTTTACATGGTGGTATATTTAAAACAGCTTTGAAATTCCTGCCTCCCTTTTCAGTTGTAGGGATAAAATGCAAACAATTCAACTTAATCATACAAAGCACACTTCTCCAACAGACTTCCAGTCTAAACCTTTAAAAGGCTGGTTGGTCTTCTGAAAAAGTGTTTTTGGGTAAACAGCATAAAACAGCAAACTGTGTCAATACGTCAGGTCACAGCAAGGTTACCTACTTCACTACAACAGGTAGTCAAACTGTGGTTATTGTATATGTTTAATAAGTGTGGTGTGTGCTAGGTATCACAACACACTTAATATTTAGTTTGATAATAGGTCACAGAAAACAGACCCAAGTTATTTAATCTTTTCCCCAAATCGCCATCTTCCCCAAAATCCAAGATCATTTTGCACTTCTCTTGAGCCTCCTTTACCTTAAACTACCAGTTGTTTGTTTTTTATCTGGTGGCCAGTTATTAATTAATTGACACAAAAAAAAGGTTTGCTCACAGACAGCTAGATTTATACAGTTGGCTGTGATCACTAAGGAAGCCCCACCCCATAGTGGAGTCTACTGGCCTGAGTCTGGGAGGGGAAGCTCAAAACATACTATTTTTAGGACAAAGCCTCGCAAATAATAAAAGTACAGAATGATAGAGTACAGCTTGCCTGTTTGTCTCAATGCTACCATATGTGGAGGAGTCTCTACATCTTCCCTGTTCCCCACTCTGGCCATGCATTGTCAGTTCCACACCTCTGTCTTTTTTTTTTTTTTTTTTGGGTGCAGAATTATCATTCTAAATAGCATTACTCTAGTAATTGTCATGTCATTTAGCTTTCAGAAACTATTCAGGAGTGCCTCCAGGCAAAGAGTGGTATGCACAACTGAACCTGAGAAGGACGGGTCCAGTCACATGGCCACTTGGTAGTTCCAAGCAGTTAACATGGCTTAAACTGACATTGCTTCATTACACATTTTCCAAGTTGACTAATTTCAGAAAGAAATCAGTAGATATATTTTAAAAAAAAAATCTTGTTGCAGTGTGCTAAAGTATACTGTACAGAAATTTGTATTTTTATCCTACTGTAGCTTACTGCATAGGTTTTTGTGTATTGTTCCCAGAAATTTGTGACTTTAACAATAGATGTAATAATAAAGGCTGCATGGGCCTTACTAGTGTTAACTGTATAACTGTTATGCTAGGACATTACAGGAAAAACACAGAACATACAGTATTTATTGGAGTGGCCTGATTAGAAGAACACTTGTTGAAAACAAGGGAGCATGACAATTCTGCGGTTTGTGCTACACTGGAAAATCCTGCACAAGATACTAGCACACCCTAGCAAGGCCAATATGTTTTGTTTATTATGAGATTCATCCTAGGCCTCATTGGGACAGTAACTAACCACCATGTTAAAATTCGGATAGTTCGCAGAGTATACTTGTATTCAGTCTGAGATGTTAGAAATTCTTTTGTCCAACATCAAGACATGCAATGAGATGCACTGTTTATTTCCCATGTTTACTAAACATGCAAAATAATTAGTTCTGTATTTGCGGAAAGCAGTTCACGAGTTGATGTCACTTCCTCAGACCCCCCATCCCGCCTAAAAGCGTCAGCTTGGTTTGGAAAAACCTAGTGAGCAATATGCGACACCAAACGTCTTGCAAACCACTATGAAAATGATGAAAACCTAATTTAAGCAATGATATTCAAGGAGAATCTCAAGGACACTTTAACACCTTACACGGCTTTCTTGAATGAAGTTTTTTTTTTTTTTTTTTTTTTTTAAAATCAACTTCCTATCATGTTTTGGCAAAATAAAAATACTGTACTCCAACCTCACGACTGGAAATCTCGGCTTCAAATGATCTTTCATCTGCAGGAACAGAAATTCCTACACCACACATTCAACATCCTGTGGTACAGAATTTATTTCCCTGCTCATTTAAATTATATTTGTAATTCTTAGGAGTGTGAAGTTGCATTTTTAATTCTTCTTTTGTTTTTAAAAAATATATACAATTATGTAGACTTACTAAAAACTGACAATTTAAATGTATCTATGAATACATACATACCCTAAACCTCTTTTACATGACATAAAAGATCTTGTTGAGCTCTTTTAAATACTGTACAATAGTTTGATTCACAACCCTGAAAAACATTTAAAATTTAATATTTAAGTGAGAACCATGATATTTGCAGATTTCAGTTTTCACTGGTACAACTGACATATAACCCCCACAAATACAAAGACCTATCCAAATGCACAAGTAATGTTTTCATAATAAAACAAAATCATCTACTAGAAAATAACTGGAAAGCCTCTAATGTATTTGTCTTGCGTAGTTTAAAATAGAAAGGCCCTTAAAAACTCAATATATTTTTAAAGAATAATTTTGAATCAATGTCTCTTAGAAATTAACCAAAAGAGGAAAACCCTATTCACAAGGTTTTTCACAGGATCAAGGAATGTGTCGAGCTATTCCAAGTTGTCAACATGAACAACAATGGCTTCAACCAATTTACAGAAAATAATCATTTTTGATGCACTGTATTAATCCCCAAGGGGAAATTGTCTTTTCGCATGACTTTTGGAGGTCAAGTAAGTAAAGCCTAACATTTAGCTTATGACCATTTAGCCTCTTTTTTTTTTTTTTTTATTTCGTACAGCAAAGACGCACAAAGTGGTACTGCTGAAAAACAATTGTGATTCACTAAGTTCTCACGTTCTTCAAATGTTTCCATTGGTTTTAAATAAAACTTTAAAGCTGTTAAGCTGACAGTGTGCGTCTTGCTGGGTATGAAAATGGACTTCAAACTATACAGTAGCCATATCAAATCTCCCATCTGACTCACTGAAAGTTTAAGTGTATGGTAGCTCCATACTGCTCATGAACTGGTCTTTACCTCAGAAAGGTGCTATTAAAGCTGTTTGTTTGTAATGACACAAGTGCAGGTCAATAAATGCATCCTCCAATGGACTGGTATCCTAATCATCGAGTTTTTTTTTTTTTTCTCCCCAAAAACAGCCAAAAAGCAAGACTTTATTCCAATGATGTCTCAAATGAAATGACTGTATTAAATCTACAGCATTACTTCAACTGAGCACTAGCTCTTTTCTTTTGTCAGTGACCTGAGACAAAGTCTTTACATACTAGAGCAAATGAGAGCTTATACATCCTGGAGCAGAACTTCTAAATTAAGAAAATGACGATCAAGACATTGCATTTATGAAGTGCTTTTCAAAACAATCGAAGCGCTTTACATAGAGAAGGTAAAGCCATTTTAACCACCAAAATGTACAGTTTCCATCTTCATGATGCAATGGAAGTCATTATGCACCAGTACACTCGCTGCACATTAGTCATTAGATGGCGAAGGGCTGAGAGAGGCAGTTAGCAATTAGAGACAGGTGATGATCAGGAGGCCAGAATGACCAGGTCGAAATAGGCAATTTTTGCCAGGACATTGGGGAACACCCTACTCTTTACAAAAGATGCTCAGGGATCTTTTATGACCAATGAGAATAAGGAACCCTGTTTTAGATCTCATCCGAAGGATAGTGCCGCTTTTGAAGCACAGCGTCACTATCAATGCACTGGGACATTGGGATCAACAAATACATTACAGGTTACGAAAACCCTGCTGGCCTCACCAACACCTCCTCTAGCAGCAACTCTTACTTTTTCCTAGATGGTCTCCCATCCAATTATGCTGGGCTGAAACATACTTAGCTTCAGCATATAAAACCAAATTAATGTTCCTTTTCTTACTCATGCCAAGACATTCAACTCTCCCACTGGTTCCAGTATCATTTAGGATATAACCCATTGCAAAGCACTATACCTATCTAGTCAAAAAAAAAAAAATTTAAAGCAGCAGTGGCTTCAAGTATTACAAAGAAGAGAGAGCCAAACGTCAATGATCAGCAGAAAGCTTTCAGTTTAGATGAAGGAAGGGAAAAACATTTCTCTTTGCTATGCGCTCTCTCTCCCTCCCTGCCTCTCTGTAAGGGTATTGGATTAAAAACCAGCAGCTCCTCATACCTCTGGGCTTAATCATCAGCGGCTGGGATATACACAGTGACTCAGACACAAGCAAACTCTCAAAAGAGAAACTTGCCGCTCCTATCGTATCCCCTCTCCACTCCACACACAACTCCCCCATCAACAGGCAGAACCTGCCTTTTAAGTTAGGGCCACCCCTCCCCCATTGCCAGATCACACAGACAACCATTTACTTCACAGCACCATTAAGGCAGTGCCGAGACTTTTAAAGAGGTGGAAAAAACTCCATCAAGGCGTGCCCACAAATTACTGGGAGCAAGATCAGACAATGTAAACATGACCTGAGCCCTGCCTGCGCTTTCAGGTGCCAGGAAAGATTAAAAGCAGTTCTCTCTTCCCAGCTCTACTAAGGCTAGAAGTGACTAATGCATTCACAAGTTCGACAGGTGTGCCACAATGTGATAAGGACACAGAAATTAAAGCATTTCAATCAAAGCTGAATAAAGCTATTATAACTAGCTTTTGGTGAAAAGAACGGGGTATATTTTTTAAATTCTTTATGTACAATGACTGTAACTGTTGCAGACAAAGTTATACAAATAAAAAAAATAACACAAAACTGAAATAAAGATGGCACCTCTGATAATGCATGTCAGCCTGGAATGTTGATGACATGTCTAGAATTGTTTGCAAAATACTGTTTTTCATGCTGAAAGACACATATCACTAGTCATCAGAAGACACTTCTCATGCTGGATCAAGGAAGAACATGAAGACATACTAGACAAGATATCACTGCTTAATTAGCACCACTGTCTCATGAAAGTCAAGCACTGTGAGCAGTTGATACACATTAAAATGTCTGTAAAATCTCTAAATCATATGGCTTAAGAAGGGTTATGAAAGTATACTTCTGGCAAAAACGACTTAAACCCAGACCCCCATTTAGACTAGTCTGTTTCTGCACAAAATGATTGCATTGAAATGTAAACAGACCAAGCTAAAATGATAGGCTACACAGGGGTGTCCAGTTCCAGTCCTGGTGGGACACAGTGGCTGCAGGTTTTCATTTTAACCATCTTCTTAATTAATGAGTCATTTTTGGGGCGGATTAACTTGTTTTGCCTTAGTTTTAATTGACATGACTCAAACCCCTTAGTTGTTTTTTTTTCCCTTAATGAGCAGGCAAACAATAATGAGACACAAACCAAGCTGCCACATGACCAGCTAACCTGAAAATAAAGAAAGGTGAAGGTCTTGGTCATATTGGTCTGCTCAGGTCATCAAAACATCTTGATGGTGGTCCTAGAAAAAACAGAAAATCAACAGTCCACTGTGGTAGAATGAGAGCAGCAGCAAGTCATGATATTCAGTTATGGCTTTAATTAACAGCAAGAATTGGCTACTCATTAAGAAACTAGTTGGAGTTTGACATTTCAATTTAGCTGGTCATCTGTCGGCTCATTTTACATCTCATTTCTGTTTGGCTGCCATTTAATCAAGAAACAAATCAATTCAGAGGACTGAATCCTTAAAAACAGGAAAAGGAGTTAATTAGCAGTGAAAACTGCTTGCTGATTAGGGAAAGAGTCAGAATGAAAACCTGCAGCCACTACGGCCCACCAGGACTGGAGTTGGATACCCCTGGACTACAGGTTCATAGATTAGTACAAAAAAATGAATGTGTATATTTTGCTCACATTTGGTAAACTGCATGAACCTATGAACCTATGAACAGTCATCATCTGGTCTGTGCGCACAGTTATGATGTCCACCACTCACCAGCACTGAATGAACATCTAATAAATTATAATATGCCTCTCTTTTGGGTAGAGTGGTGGCTCTGAGGCTAGGGATTTACAATGGCAATCAGAAGGTTGCCAGTTCAAATCCTGTAAATGCCAATAGTGACTCTACTTCGTTGGGCTCTTGAGCAAGGCCCTTAACCTGCAATTGCTCCATCCTGGGTACGATGTTAATATGCATCCAGCCCTGCATGTAGGCCCCCCAACCTGTAGGGAAAAACCTGGGGGTTGGTGGCAGAATTGGCAGTCCAGCCACCATAAAAAACCTCACACTGTTCCACTCCATCTGAACTAGTGTGGTGCTGAGGTGTTGCATGGCTGCACTCAGGTCCTAACCTGGGAACCTGAGTTGGTTTTGTAATTTTGTGGGTGCTACAATGTGCTGTATCAGTGTGTGCTCCTAACCTCTCTCTCTCTCTTTTGTGAAGGATAACATTTATCATAGAATTCTACATGCCTATGACAACATTCTCTATACTATTACAACTGCTTTTGTTGCTCAGTAAGTCAATTTAATTATAATATTCATTTACAGAGTAAATGAATTTACACATTAAGTACAAGTTCAACGAAGATTTGCAGAAACCAATTCTTAGTCGCTCTCCATAAATGAAAAATGGAACATTAATACTTAATGTAAAATCTGTCTAGGGCCAGATACCCTGTACGATTCTGGCACAATTTTAAGTTGGACTCGCAGTCACTGACTGATTTTCTGAGTCAGCTCGAATATCAGCTTCAGCGGCTATCATTTCATGCGCAGTACAAGAGGGGATGTGATACCCAATTTGCATCTTTTTTCTGTCATATCAGAAAATACAGTATAGTCAGCTATCTTGTAGTGTGAACAGTCTCACGATCCAATTTTCTAATATCACACTAAAATTGTGTATTGATCACAGTATATTGGACATTCAGTATTTCTATTGTCATGCTCATTTTCACACTTCTGATAAAAAAAAAATATAAATATCATATAGCAACACATATGCAACTACACAGCCAATGACAAAAGAATCTTAGAAAACATTTAGTGGATGAACCCGAAATAAACACACACAATGGTAAATTACACAAACTATTTAACTCATATTCTCTCTGTAAAACAGAGAGAGTACTGTCCATGCCGCAACAATCTTATGTCTTTTTTTTTTTTTTCCTTCGTACTTCTACAGCACAAAACAGTTAGATTCAAAAACACAGCTTTTTTCTTTGTTGACACTTAGAGAAGCCTGTGGTCATCACATTTCTTTGAATGGGTAAAAAAGTCCATTGAGGCCTTGTACACAAATAGCTTGAATACCCAAGTGGTGGCATTTCAATCGGAACTAACATGTTTGTACAGTTTGAGCACATATGCGATTGGTACATCTATCATGCAGTGTGAGTAGTTACTTGACCGTGGTTTAAATAAATAAATAAATAAAATCACCCAGTGTACACCCGGTAAAGGCAAATTAAGATCCTGGGGGGTGGGAGATGTGATAAAGATGTGAATATCTACCAACATTCAGCAGCTGAAATGTTAAGCAAAGCGTAAAGAATGGCAAGCGAATAAGGAGTGCCTTTCACAACACACTAGCAGCCTGCCAGCAACATTATATTTAATCTGCATACAAGGGAACACCACTTAAAAATGACAAAACAAGAGCCTGGGTGGCCATCTCAGTAGGAGCTACAAACTGACACTGGAGAGTTCAGATGAATAGTGATCAGAGCTGACTTAAGAGAATATATAGAGAAACTCACAAACCCAAATTAATTAGTGCTGAGAAGTACAATTAGTACCAGATTTAAAGCCAACAGGGCATCTCTCTGCAGAATATCAGTTACCATCCATTGGTTAGGTAGACTGGCAATACTAAATTGGCCTCTGTTGTGTGCATGTGTGTGTTCAATTTGTGATGGACCGGCACCCTGTTCAAGGGATTGTTCCTGCATTGCTCCCAGTGGTTGCTGGGATTGCCTTCAGCTTCCCCATGATTCTAATCCAGATAAGCAGGTTTGGATGGAAGGTCTCAAATAAGGCATTTCTAAGTACTTTAACAGAAGACATTAAATATCAAAATTAAGGATGAAAACATTAATTTTACTATTTTATAATAGCAAAATTCTTTCATCTACTGAGAAATTGGTCAAGGACTGAGAAAATAAACCACTGGACTAAAATACCAGTTTCAGCAAAAATATAATAAACCAAAGTAGTCTAATTTTTTAGTATGACCAAATAATCCCAATTGGTTGTTATGAGGCCAAAAAATCTACCACCCAATTTCAGTGCTGCTATGTTATGTTCTATTTAAATTGCTCACTCCCAGTGATGTTCCATTTAAAGCACACATCCCCATCACTGTTTTCCAAGGAAGACCCCACTTATGGGCTCCCTTCCAAACGAAATTACAATTTAGACAACAACTTCCAGTGTGCCTCCCAAATGAACTTCCAGTTTGGCTACCTGCTCCCAAAATGTCCCATTAGAGGCAATCAGAGATATCCAGAGAGTTTCAAAGTCATCCTTTGTTACATTCTCTTTTCCTGTGAATAACTTGCATTTATTTATTATTTCACTTTTCCACAAATTCCTAGCCATTGCTCACAATATCCAAGGACCCACATCCTGTGCTTTAACAAAATCTTCTATATCAGGGGCTCTTAAATATTTCAAATGAGGAGCCATATTAGAAAATCTGTTCTGGGGTTACCGGGATCCAGGAAGAAGATGATAGCAGAGTCACCGAGAAATAAATGTGGAGAAAAACATTTTTTTGCTTCCACTCAAGCATAGATATTACTAAAAAAATGAAAAGTGGGAAACAAACATTGTTAAAACAATACCCCATCTCTCCATTTTCCAAATCTTCTTATGCTGAGCAAGGCCATTGGGCAGCATGAGTTTATCCCAGCAAACATCAGGCACAAGGTCAGCAGCCCATCACAAGGATAACACACACAAGTGTCAGGGTTGTCTTTGAACTGTGGGAGGAAACCAGAGCACCTAAAATAAACAGGGAGAATATACAAACTCCAAACAGGGAGCACTTGGGACCTGAACTTAAAACAATTATTTAAAACAGAAAAGGATCCCAGAGGTATATCACAGCCAGTGGAAAAGCTTAGTGTAAGCTTTAGTAATGCTGAGAGGAAATAACTGTGGGATGATGTGCGAGAATATAGTACTTTTTAAAAGGATACTATGAAACGTCACTTACAGTAAATGGTAGCACTTTAGGTACTGCAAATGTGTCTATTACTCATATACTGCTGTGTAAAAAGACCTTCAGAAAGGCTTCTTTTGGTCTTAACACTTATAAAACATCAGTAAAATAGTTGTTTCTCTTCAATAATAATAATAATACTTTGCATTTATATAGCGCTTTTCTCACTACTCAAAAGCGCTCAGCAATTGCAGGTTAAGGGCCTTGCTCAAGGGCCCAACAGAGCAGAGTCCCTTTTGGTATTTACGGGATTCGAACCAGCATCCTTCCGACTGCCAGTGCAGATCACTAGCCTCAGAGCCACCACTCCGCCTGTGTAAGCAATGTGGCTTATTAAGAGCCTTCATATGCTGGTAAGATGACTTGTGAATATGAAAGACTCTCAGATCGTATACAGAAGTATGCAATATTAAAAGAGAAATTTGTCTGGCTTAAGCCACCTCTGACCTTTTCTATTCCTATTTTAGTAGGACAAATCATTTGTACAAACATATAACCAATATATTGATGCTTTGAAAGCATTTTTAAAGACCTAAAGAATCCTTTGTTATGGGCTAGTTACATAATGTATGTGACTAATAATGCATGTTTGCAGTACCTAAAGTGTTACCACTAAACTTAGTCACTTTAATCATGGAAACAGGTAATTAGTGAAGTAGTAAAAAATAAATTAACCAATGCAAATTTAAAATATTTCAATATAATCACATTTTTCAAAGCAGCTCCATGATTAATAACGCATTTCTAAATAAATTCACAAAAAGCATATTTATTCAAAAAAATGCAGCACTATTTGTATTTAATTAGTGTAACTGGATTAAACTTGCTGAAGATTTCGACAAAAAGACCAATTAGAAATATTTAACTCTACTGATTGATACAGTGTCTACTGCTTATATCACCCTTTTGACATTTTCTGGTGTTCTAACGACTTCTCAGTAGTCAAACAAACATGTCCTTCACACTACCAGTAACTGGACATTTATTGAACCACTTTAAAATAGTGTGAAAGGAAGGATTTCTTTCTCACAGAGGCATGTTAAACTTAAAGCAAAGTCTTCTTTGCAAATTTTTTTATACATATAGATTGGATGTATGCCATAATTGCAAACATGCAATGAGCCACAGAGTAGTTGTTCAGGCAACAACACTACCAAAGCACTTAACGTATACTCTCACCCAATTCACTCACCCTTTATAACACCCTGAAAAATCGACACATTCCAGTGCCACATCCATTATTTTCATTTTGACATTTAAATCTAGTGCCACAGTCTCTTCACCTCAAAAGCTTGTCTGTCATTTCATTTTCTCTTATACCTGTCTTTTGCTGTCAATCTCAATCTGTCAAAGTGTTTAATAGGTTATGAGATGGGAGGTAGAGAACACCTATCGTTTTCATGCCAAAAAATAAAAACTTCTCTGCGTCAATGGCAGTGTCTCACATACTAGCGTAATAAATAAATAAATAACACAAACAAACAAAGACATAGAATTCACACTTGGATAACCTTGGCTAATTTTACTACACAGTCATATGGCATCCCATCAACCAATTTGGATTGAGTCCCATAGTTTAAGAAACACTGTACTATATAATCCTGGGTGCTAGCATAACTGGGCCCCACTTTACTGTAAATCTGCAATACAGTGAATCAATAAAGCAAGGTTTATAATAGCAGTGTTTTTGTACACATATTCACAAAAGGTCACCATCACCATATAGTGAATCCACTGCAATCTCACAATGCACTTGCAAGTGACACCTGGCTAAACCCTGTGGCATGCTTTTCTGAAATGGGCTGAGCGCCACAGATAATTCACTTCTGAGCTTTGACTTTTTAGCAATTGGCATAGCTTTGTCACTCATTTCTCATATTGCTATGGCTCAAGAGTTAAAATATGTATATGTGCAGTAGTGAACAATGTAAATCTCGCCAAAAATGTGGAATACATATCACAACACACAGCACCTCCATCCACAAGAAAGCAGAAATGTTGGGAGATCTCACCCGTGCAAGTTAATCAAAATGCTTTCAAAAAAAATTAATGAGGATGCAAGTATACCACTAGAATTGAAACTGATGAATACATTTTAAAATAGTTGGCCAGTCTTAACCAAACCTACTAAAGAAACCCTAATACCAGGATAGCTCAGGTTTCTTATACAAATCCCCCACAGCCCACTGTATCTTTTTGTGCAGCACACTTACTAAGTCAAATCTATGAACACCAGAATACAGAGCTCAGTGAAATAAAGCTAGGATGTCAGTGGCAACCACAAAAGGCCTCTTATGTTATCTAGATGACAATGTTTTTCCTATAGTAAACCACTTACTGAGAAGACATTTACCATGAATTCAAAGTAGCCAGTGGAAATGATGCTAGTTCATACATGTTAAGCATGACAACGTTTTAGCAGTACTGAAAATTTTCCACACATTCAATTACAAAATATGCACAAGTTGTAAAAACTGCAGAATTTGTAAATAGCAGTTTATCTATATGTTTCTGATCATGACTGTTTTTGTGTAATAAAATGACAAAACTTTGCTCCCTAAAGTTGATAAAAAAAAAGGTAGAAAGGCACATGAAAATTCACATTAGGAATCATTCAACAGTCACAGAAGATTCCTATGTCAAAAAATCCCACCTATTAAAAAACAAAACAAAACACACACAACTTTAGGCTTCTCATCATTTTAATTTAAAGTTTCAGGCACAGACCAAAACGAATGTTATAACACACCCTATATTTGCAGTCTGTAATAAAAGGAGTCATTTTATAAACAGCGCTCAGGAAAGCTGTCATCATGCTTCCTCAACTCTCCCCCCCATCACCACCACCACCAAACTCAGACACACTGGAAACATTTACAGCTTTTAGTAAAAGCCATGGAAAGCAGCCCTTGAGAACCACTGAGAGTCGGCGCCTCTCAAGAACTCACAGAGTCCATTGTTCATATGGAGTGGCCAAAGGGTGCTTGCCTGCTACCCTCACAAAAGAGGCTCTCACAGCAGAACGGGGTGGGGGAGGTTGGGGTACACCAAGTCAGCATGGCTACTACACACCTGTGTATCCAGTAACTTTCAGAAGGAACTGGCTAACAAGTTTTAATTTGTTCTATATATTTGTTCCCACTACATATTAATCCATGTGATTTTATAATGTAATAAACAGATTCTGTAGCAAAGGAGAAAACCACTGCTGCCTTAACTGAGAAGAATTAAGCATAAATTATACAATTTATAATTAAGTCTGAAGACTGTAGAAAAGAGAGTAATGGGGTTTGCAGCAGCACTGAATCAGCTCCTGAAGATCCACTGTGTCAGTTGTGCCTTTTTAATAATTTAATAATACCCCTAATTAAAATGCTTATAAGCAGAGATTACACTAGTGGACAGAGAGGCAAGTAATAAACACTGCTTGTGGTGCTTCATTGTTTTGTGTTAGAAAAGCAAGGGGCATGTGGAAGCCCACATGTGGAGAAGCTAGGGAGCTGCTGCATGAAACTTCAAACAACCGCTACACAGGTAAGACCAGCAACACACAACAGGATTATATACAATTTCTAGTAGGAGAGCATGCCAAATTTAATCACTGCAGTTTCTGATTCTCATTAACTTCAAGGGTGTCAAATAATATGATTCACTCGCAGTCACAAGTTTTCATCAAGATTACAAATGTTGTACTAATGCAAGGCCATCTCATTTTTACTCACCCTTAATGTCAGCAAAACCAAGAAGCTGGTTATACTTAATGAAAAGGTAGTTGTAGTAAGTAATACTGTATGTGTTCTTACAGTACATACAACTATCAATGGTATACATATTGTATGTTGCATTCTATGTACGCTGTTTATTTTTTGTGTTAGTTTCAGTTGGTATTGTATTACTGTCATCAGCCAAGAATCCCAGACCATCGAGAAGTGTGTGAATTGACGACATGGAGAATCATCTTCGCGCTGAACTGGAATCGTCCCTTCATAAATCAGAGTCATCCAGACGATCTGGATCTGTATAATTAGATCTGGACCACCCTGTAGATATGTCAAACAACAGCCACAGCCATGTCAATAGTAAAATGTCTTGACTGAAAGCCAGTAAAATGAGTTACACTGCATAAAGTATTCTGGGCCTACCCCTCCAGTGCCACCACAATTACAAATAAAAGTTACAGCACATTCAATATTTAGTTTTTTTTATAATGGCAACCAATTATTTTATAAGCTGTGAAGAATATACCACTCTTACTTACTTCTTCATGCTCACAGAAATAACGCAATACCAAACAGTGACAAAGAAGGTTAAAACACTTTACAAATGAAAGTGTAGAAAAGGGTCATAGCTTTTAGGACTATAGTAAAAACTTAAAAGCCTAATTCAAATTTTATTTGTGAAATGGTCATTTTGTTAATATTTGAGTTATGAAGCATGTCTTGCATGGGCATAACATGAGCAAAATGTTATATTGTAGAATACCACAGCACACATTAATTTTATTTGTGCAAATCCCACAACATACTACTCTGCACATGCATAGGTCATTCTCAGGCTCAGGAAAATTTTATCTGTCCCCTGAAAACTTTTCAAGCTGAAAGACTGTTTGAGACTACTAGATGGGCCAATAGGCATAGAACACAAAAATGGCAGCATAACAATAAATCTAATACCACATTACATTTTCTCTTGAATAATGTCATCCCATGGTGTTACTGCAAAAACTGCCATTAAAGGGTTGGGAGTGGTTTTAGTTCTAGCACTATCATAAGGAATGCAAGGATGTTCAATCAAAAATGTCTGAGTATATAGCACTCATAGTACATATGACCTAGTGAATACTGTACCTTTTACAGTTTTAAAAGAGATGTTTGTGCATAATGTACTATTTTAGCTGAACTGGGACAACCTTTGCACAAAATAAGGAAGATTGTTTTTTATTGATTGACAAAGTTTAATTACATATCTAAAAATCTATTTGAATGATGCTTTTTCCATCATCCTCTGAGATCACCTAAGAGTAAATTAGTTGGTAAAATCTAGATATACTGTAATATCCATATTGTTATTAAAACTAGCCACTACCATTTTGGCAACAAACAGCTGAAAGGTAAGGAAAATTAGACAGATTTTACACAAATTTCTGGCTTGCATACAGGAAAACAATGATCTGCCAGAAGATATTTATGATATACCAGCTCAAAGGACTGATATTGACTACACAGAGATACAGTATGTGATACCTAATGTCTATTACAACCTGAAAACAAAATAAGTTAAAGAAGGTTGGAATGCATTTTTGAAATATGGAGACAGCTGATAAAAACATTTCTATCATAAAGTATATCCTACAGTGGAACAATATCCTAAGTAAGTGCAAAATAAAAATAAGAGGTTCCAATTATTCTGCCTGAATATTTCACAAGAAAGGCTAAGAGTTAAAAATTACAATGTAAGTAACTAACTCAATAAGCCACCATTTAGTGGCCACTATTAATGAACGTTTTGTTGAAGGAGAAGAGCAAAATGACACACTGAATGGGTTATATTAATCAGCAGTCTTACGTGTACAAGACAAACTTACGCAATGCTGGCTTAAAAATCTTCCCTGCAGATCTCATAGTACATCTATTATAAAAAATTAAAATGAATACTGCATAATTAAATACTTTGCTTCTGGTCACAGTGGCTGCTATGTCTGTTTTCAAACAACTGTCAGATAGTCCCTAATTATTAATATATAATTTTTCCAGTTATTAATCACTTCTTGTCATTCTTTTCTGTTTGTTTTCTCCTCCTGCATCCTGTGGTGGCTCTCTGGTCTTTTGGCCTTGGATTCCTTAAAGGTTTATTTCCTTCAGCTTCAGTGCCAGCTGTAGCTTCTGTTTTTCTTTCCTGTCCTACATTGCCATCTGACCATAGAAAATGTTATCAAGTCAGAAACTGACTTTTGACAGAATTATAATACTTATAAGAATTATAATTTAAAATACATTCATCTCCTTTAGTGATTTTTCCATTTCTACCTTTTATTTTTCTAACTGCTCCTTGCTTTTATAATTGAAAATTTTATTTTATTATCTGTAAATCACTTTCAACCACACTATTGAATAAAAATTAGCTAAAAAAATAAAATAAATAACATATAATCTATTGATATAAATGTAAGCATTTCAGAGCTTGGACCTGAAGAGGAGACCCAAGTTCTTAGAAACTTACAGGTGGTACTTAAAGCATGTTAGTGCTGTATCAAAAAGATGATTCAAAATCACTTTAAATTATTTGTTGTCACCTTACAATATGGCATTATGTTTATTGAAAATAATTTTTTGTAGTAAGCTAAATGTGAACATTGTGCAGGAAATGTGTTTGGTGTGTGTAAAAGTCCTTGAGAGTTGGGGGGTATACCACAAAGCAATTAAAGTATGCAAGCATCATTTAATTCAACAATCTGAACTTATTTCGGACATTTTTGGTTCCAAAAAAAGATGGATTATAGCAAGTCTCAATTAGTAACCGAGGTAACTAAAGTCAGCTTTTAGTTAGTGTCGTGGCTTCAGAAGTTCATAGTAGTGTACAAGGGAGAAAAAGAAAAAGACACTTCAACACATTTTAGATTTAACCACATTGGGCATCATTCCTTGAAAGCTTTATTAAAGTAAGACGGCCCATATTACACAGAGCTTTTAGACCTCCAGCAAAAATAATGGTCACGAACGCAGCTCCTTGAATTTGTGATGGTTATGATATGGCATTTTTTGCACGTTGATTAATGATTAACTGTACATGATCTCTCCATTATTCTGTTTAATTGTCCATACAGTAATCCCTCCTCCATCGCGGGGGTTGCGTTCCAGACCCCCCCGCGATAGGTGAAAATCCGCGAAGTAGAAACCATATGTTTGTATGGTTATTTTTATATATTTTAAGCCCTTATAAACTCTCCCGCACTGTTTATAAATATTCCCCGCAGCGTTATACAGCATAATCCCTTTGTATTCTCTTAGATATTAGGTAAGATTCATTGAAATTATGTATATAAACACACACTGTTTATATACAGTAAAACCTAAATATTATTTTAAAGATATTGAGTGTCTCCGATATCACATATGTTACAGCCATTACGATAGACAGGTCACCAGCAATAAATACGTACATTGCAAGAAAAATAGTATACAGTAAATGTATTAATTATTTATGGTTACTCACCAACAATGACACGATGACTTGTCCGATAACAATGAGTTTAATTTTACTGCACAACAAAGGAGAGCGTTACAGCCCTTGTAAAGGAGCCACTTCAGGCGATTGTGTAGCACTGCCGTTGTTCTTCTTCTGGCAGTCTTCAATCCAAATCCCTAAAGCAGATTCCATCCAGACTACTGCCTTATTACATCCACTTACAACTCGTTTTGCACCCTGGTTAAAAAGACGCTGCAGCCGTAGATCTTATATTCCTTTCCTACTTTTTAAATAAAAAGAATCGTAGCCTTCAACAAATCCAAAACGTTTACCTTTTCGGCAATCGTTAACATCTTCTTCTTGCGCTTGGGCACGGCACCTGAAGCAGTAGCAGATTGTTTTGGAGCCATAATGAAGGGCTTGACTATGCACAAAGATAAACACTAAAGAGCACAACTCTTTACACAGCGAAGCACATTGATGCTGAATGAGCGAGATGAAACTTCCTGGTTAACACTGCATAGCTCCTGCGTGCTCTGATTGGTTAGCTTCTCAGTCAGGAGAACTTAACTGCGTGCTCTGATTGGTTAGCTTCTCAGCCATCCGCCAATAGCGTCCCTTGTATGAAATCAACTGGGCAAACCAACTGAGGAAGCATATACAGGAAGTAAAAAGACACATTGTCCGCAGAACCCGCGAAGCAGCGAAAAATCCGCGTTATATATTTAGTTATGCTTTCATATAAAATCCGCGATAGAGTGAAGCCGCGAAAGTCGAAGCGCGATATAGCGAGGGATTACTGTATTTTCTCTTTTCACTAGAGGGTTACTCTATTATAAAACATTTTGCCTTTTGAATATGTGCCAGTAAAATAGAAATATTCATTACAAAAAATTGACAATTATGGTCTGGTTTTCATCCCAATAAATGCATACAGATATTTGTGATTAGATTCAATATATAAAAAGTCAGTTTGTTCACAGAGACTACTTGGGACCAAACATGGAATACCCATTTCTTGAAATTCTGATGGATGAGGTAGCTTGGATTTCACAACCAATACCAACACTGACAACACTGGTAATGGGAAAAACAGATGCCTTGGTATTTTCTGGGGATACCATGATAAATACTGGCTTGCAAAAAAATTAACATTACAGTATATGCAATTAGGTGAAGCTATGCATTACAAAGTCAACACTCCACAACAAATTTCCAACCAATGGCAATCATTTTGCACTTGTTTGCATCTGTTTAATTTCTGTATGTTATTAGATAATACAGAAACCTTTTGAAAAGGCATCTGTGTGTTGGGAATTTTGTAGAAGTACGTTGTAGATTAAGACAGTTCTTGGCCATCATGATAGTTGTGCAATTAAGAAAATAAGGATAAAAATTAAGAACAGTTGTGCAATTAACAGGCTGCACTCATGAATGAATAACAGCACTGACAGGCTCATTAGTGGCAGACGCTGTAAACTGTAAATTTTTCTATAGACTTATTATACAAGACAGTTCTTCAAAAATCACATTCATGTGCATGTTCAACTGTAGTGTACTTAAGTATTATTTCTTCTTTAGCTGATGAAGACCACCACTGGCTCCACTGCATGTTACTCTATGTTCAATAAAATAAAAAGAAATCCAGCCTATAAGACACTATTCATACTATCAAGTTCACTGCTAAATTTACAGGCACTCTATAGATGTTACAGCCTCATTTGAGTCTTTCTGAGCTATGACAGATGTTCTCCACAATCGTTTATTGGGATGTTTAAATATCTCAAGCGAATGAAAAATTTTGGACTGCCTAAACCCATTCCGAATTAATGAAAAACACACTATATTAATTAAACCAAATGAATCCTGATTATAAGATGCACTTATTTTAAGTCTCAATTTCATAAACTTGCTTTGTGGAATAACCCCTTACTACTTCAATACCAGTTGGCCTGAAAATATTCTAGGACCTGAAGATCCTGTTGTGGTTAGTTGGATAAATAAATAAATAAATAAATAAATAAATAAATAAATAAATAAATAAATAAGCAAATAAATAAGTGGCTGCTGGCACCCTGCCCAGGGTTTGTTTCCTGCCTTGCGCCCTGTGTTGGCTGGGATTGGCTCCAGCAGACCCCTGTGACCCTGTTGTTAGGATATAGCAGGTTGGATAATGGATAGATGGATAGATAGATGTAAGACAACTGTACCATACAGTTTTACTAATGACTACTAAGTAATACTTGAGAAATCAATATAGAATGCAATGTCATCATACTTTATTAATTTCAAAAGAGCACTGGGACCTTTGTTCTCATACTTTATTAATTTCAAAAGAGCACTGGGACCTTTGTTCTTGTTTTGTATGCAAGCACAATTAAAATGTAATAAACATCCAGCTCAATGAGATTAATTTTGTCAGGATTATTCAGTGACTAAAAGTATGAACCTAAACAACACACATTTCTGACTGATGATAAGCATATATTAACAGAAGAGTCAACACTTTTTGGGAAGAAAATGAACTGTGACCAATTTAGGACTAAAAGAAGAGGCTTTGGTCTTGTGTGTCTTTTTTTAAATATAAACATCCTGTGACTTGACACAATGAAATATGCTAACTCTGGTCATAATGATACTTTTCTGACCACAATATTCTTGCAGGCTTTTCGTGAATTTAAATGTGTTTTTACTGACAAAGGCTGACATTCTACAAAAACAAATAAATAAATAAATGTCTTCTTGCACCTCCTAGCAAAGTGGCACTGTGGTTTGTGTTTGTTTCCTTCGAGATCTAGGATACTATACTCAGCTCTGTTGCTGTGTGGGTACTCCAGTTTTCTCTCACATACATGTTCAGGTTAACTACTATTTCTAGCCTGGTCCAGCAGAAGCTTATGTGAAGGCATGTTTGACCAATGATTGGCTAGTTTATGAATGTTTTCTGTCTTACACCTAAACACGTCAGGATAATCGCTGATTCACTATGACCCTGTAATGGGAAAAAGAAAAAAAGATTTGATGAGTGTAGGGGTCAATGAATCAATGCATTTCTTTAATGAAGTTAAATTACCTGTTGTAGAGTAGATTTTTTTTTTTGTTAAATTTAGTATACAGGTACAACACTTGCAATTTTTTTAACGAACAATGTAACATGCAGATATGTAAATAGTCATCAAGCAAAAGCCAGCACTAATGCACACTGTCGCAACAGCCTTCTCTGTACTCATCTTAGATCAGCGGGAGGTTCCCAACTCATCACTGGCTGAGTACTGTGGTATCGACTTTCGTTTCAATTACGTCCTAAATCAAGTGCTGGTTCGAGATGAAACTGAATTGGATTGTCTAATCATATACAGTACTTTGTTTCTAATACCATGCTGCAGAATAAATGAAACATTTTAAAACATAATATCCTCTAGCTTGTTTCAGAAACTTACTGGCTGCTGAAAAGTGATGGCAAGGTCCTCAAACCCATGCTAATTCACCTGATCAAAACCATAACACAACATTTTTGAAGCTGGATTCCTTTTTTCAAATAGCCAGTTTAATATCCTTTGAAAGAAGCTGGCTGTTTACTTCATAACATAAAATTCCTGCAAAATACTAACCCTTTGCCCCTACTCATGTGTCTAAACCATTTGCCAGGGACATTTTCTTCATTTTGTACAGAACAAACATTTCTATTTTTTTATTTTTATTTATTTGCTTAGCAAATACTTTCATTCAAAGCAACTTACAAAACAGGTCAATATGATTGAGAAAACATCAGACTGGGAGATAGTTTGGGAACAAGTGTGACAGGACAAGGTTATAAAATTGATCACTTCCAGTGACAAGCTCAGGACAAAATGCAGGCAAGTTACACTTTCTCAGTTACAAAACCTAACAGCCAGTTGGAAAGAAATTTATCAAACAAGAGAATCCTCAAATGCTTCTTAAATACACCGAGGGAGTCAGAACTTCCAGTGGAGCTGGGCAGCACATTCCACCAGCTAAGAGCTACACATGAAGAGTCTGGATTCAATGAAGAGGTGGCATCACCAGGTACCATTCATCAATAGACCCGAGTGGTAGAGAAGCAGCATTGGACCTCACAAGAGTCTCCATCTATAGGTTCTAACATGTAGACTTCTTTGTAAGCAAGCATCAAGGACACAAACTTCATATATTCCACTACAAAGAGCCAGGGTAGTGATCTGAAAAGAGGAACAATATGAGCCCACCTTGGAAGACTTGGTGACACATGCCAGTATTCCTGCCAGCAGAGAGTTGCAGTAGTCCAGATGTGACAAAATCAAAGCCTGGACCATGATTTGTTTTGTGTGCTCTGCCAAAAGCAGCCTCTTCTTATACAGATACAATTTGCAAGACTAGGAGACAGTTTCATCATAGTCAGTGAAAGACAGCTGGTCATCTATCACCACCCCAAGGTTATGTATGGATATGTTTATGTTAGTGGTAATGAGTCAAGTAGAACAGAGCTGGAGTGCTAAATAGATGGATGGGGTGGGATAAGAAGAATCTGTCACTGCCATGTTGAGCTGGAAATTTACATTTTTATACACCATCAACAAATCATCATTAAAAGCCACAGTTTAAGAAATTTACAGCATGGAAGACAATAACCCTGAGTAGAAATCAAAACAAAATATCAGAAATAAATAATTATAGCTGATCTTCAGAAGAACAACAAATTGGTTTAACAAGCTTTGCCTTTTAAAAATAAACTTAGAAAATGCTATTTGGCAGATAACATTGATGCTCAAGGTGTAGTACTACTGCCTCAAAGCTGGAAAGTCATGGTCCTACATTGTAAGTTATAATTATTCAAAGGGGCAAGAATTGCAATAATGTATTTGCTTTGCCTTGATCATGGTATTACCTAAAAGCAGTGTCAGATTTATCTGTCAAAACAACTCGCAAGGAGTTTTAAATGGAAGGCATGTCACATTTAAGGACTGTAGTTCCTAAAATCTCAGCACTCCCCAGTGGCTTGGTTCATTTACCTTAAGTGAATCACAGTGCATAACAAGATTGCTTCAGAGTTTTCACACTGATTCCAAGTCCCGTATTATGTCACATGTGTAGCACAAGGTGAGAATCATTTTGCAGCACCGTAAAAAAGCAGAGCCCAAGTTGGCACCTATGGATTACTGGGTGAAGGTAGCATGTTCACACTGTAGTGTGTTTCAAAGAATAATACACTGCAGCAGGCTCTAGGCTTAAACAAGCTGGACAAAATTCAGTACAAGATGATTGAATATATGATTAATAAAACAGGTAAATGTGAAATGATAGGAAATGAGGGCCTACTGACCATTTTGAAGTACAGAAATATCAGGATCAATATAAAAGAGTCATTTAGACAAAGTTATATGAGTAAACTAGCAGAATACCAGCGCTTCGCAGCGGAGAAGTAGTGTGTTAAAGAAGTTATGAAAAAGAAAAGGAAAAATTTTTAAAATAATGTAACATGATTGTTAATGTAATTGTTTTGTCATTGTCATGATTGTTGCTGATATTATATATATATATATATATATATATATATATATATATATATAT
>JANRMT010062802.1:21325692-21358835 GCA_026402145.1 Polypterus bichir lapradei
ATATATATATATATATATATATATATACACACACACACAAAACTCTGCCCCTCCACGGTTTTCGAGCTCAACTCCATTACAGTATATGCAGAAAAATAGCTTCCAGTTATGACCATTATGCGTAGCTATGAACTTGTGGATGTGCTTGCGAGTATTTAGCGACAGCGTCCCTATGAACTTGTGGATGTGCTTGCGAGTATTTAGCGACAGCATCACTATGAACTTGTGGATGTGCTTGCGAGTATTTAGCGACAGCGTCCCTATGAACTTCTGGATGTGCTTGCGAGTATTTAGCGACAGCGTCCCTATGAACTTCTGGATGTGCTTGCGAGTATTTAGCGACAGCGTCCCTATGAATTTCTTGATGTGTGTGCGAGTATTTAGCGACAGCGGCCCTATTAACTTCTGGATGTGCTTGCGAGTATTTAGCGACAGCGTCCCTATGAATTTGTGGATTTTTCTGAGAGTATTTGGCAGCAGCTGCACGAAGTTGATTCCATCTGGCTGTATGAGAAAATCTACCACGACGTCTGATACGCCTCCTTTTTACTGTGTTCTCATAGCTTGGATTGCCGGTGTAATAATCAGCTGGATTTGTGTTGAAGTGACATTCAGCATGTGTCAATCGATGTAAGCACACAACCGGCTTCATCAATAACTTCGCATCCAGCTTTTGAGAGTTGAAATATTCATAAACATCAAAGTGTCCACTACTCAAATTGTCACCTGTGAATCTAAGATGTTTAAGAGGCATTGACGGTTCTCCAAAGGTGTAAAATATTTGCCTATTTCGGAACACTTGAAAGCGACAACCAAACAATTCAGCGGCAGCCATCAACTCACATGCAGAACCATAGGTGAAGGGCTTAAGCATTTCAGTCTTATAGTGCTCCTGTGTACTATAATTATCTCCTGTACCATCATCAGTCCATACTTTGAACCTCTCCCAGTCATTTAATACATAAGACACAATGTCCTTGCGGATATCAAAAGTGAGCCTGATATGTCCGTGCAATATGTAACACAAAGAATGGAAAAGGCAGGCGCCATCTCCGGCCATGGACACCACTCGGTAAGTGATAGTTCTTTGATTGATGGTGATGACGTCGATAGACATTTTAATAGGGGTACAGTTGGAAGAATAAAGGGAATGGGTACTTTATCAGTAAACAAAGTATAAAATATCTACACAATAAGTATAACAATCATAACAAATGAACAATAAAACAGCGCAGAACCCGTGGATTAAATAAAAAGGTTGCCTCGTTGGCGAAGCAAAGAAAAAGGACTTTCTTATATGTCGTTCGTTTATAAAACAGTGCAGAAGCTGTGAGAAAGCTGCTTCACAAAAAAACTGTGGCGCGCCTAATATGGGCAGGCAGTCAGGCAAAGAAAGTGAATGAAATAAGTATAATTGTAATAAACAAACAAAACAGCAGAAAAGCCGCGGATTAAATAAAGGAAATGGGTACTTGAACAGTAAACTAAGTGTACAATACGTACACAATAACTATAACAATCGTAAGAAATGAACAATAAAACAGCGCAGAACCCGTGGATTAAATAAAAAGGTTGCCTCGATGGCAAAGCAAGGAAAAAGGACTTTCATATATGTCGTTCGTTTATAAAACAGCACAGAAGCTGTGAGAAAGCTGCTTCCTTGTTGAAGCAAGGAAACGAATAAAGACACCGCAGCGAAGAATGGCCTTATATGGGCAGGCAGTCAATTACATGGGAGGCGTGCCGAGTTGCGCAGCAGCCTTACGTATGAATATGCTAAGTGTTGACTAAATAGAAGATATATTTTTTCAAATGTGATTGCGCAATTCAGTTGACTCGCACTACAGTACATCGAGCCCACGTGCTATTGTGGTTTTGCCTGCGTGCCTCAATAAGTGACCCTCCCCTCGCTCTTACTTTTTTACCGTTCATATAATGAATACACTGAGTATGGCTTTAGCAAAACAATCATTGATCGCGAATAAAGTATCCATTATTCATAAAGCTTCAATTGGTGATCTGTCTTTCTGCGTTAACCGCATATTTTTTATACGTCTCAAACCGTAGGCTAAAATGAATCGGGAAGCACACGTACATACTCAGTGCATCCCCTCTCGGGAATCGAACTTCGGACGCCGGCGCTAGAGGCGAAGCCTCTACTATTGCGCCACGGCGTGTGGTTTGTCTATTTGAGCGTAGCAGTGTAATTCGGTTTTTGTTCAGCACTCTTTGGAACTGTTGCTTTTTGTCTGCGCACTGCATCAGTTCACGTGAGCCGCTGAATATGGTTTTATATGTCACTCGCTCGCTTCTAATTGTTTCGCCGCCTTCTTAATTATATAATGTATGTTTTCTTCAGCGGTTTTTGGAGCTCTTCCTGGTTTTCTACGTACTGCGTGATTACGTGGGAGGCGTGATGATGTCACATGAAACTCCGCCCCTTCAGGCTTTCGAGCTCAACTCCATTGCAGTATATGCAGAAAAATAGCTTCCAGTTATGACCATTACGCGTAGAATTTCGAAATGAAACCTGCCCAACTTTTGTAAGGAAGCTGTAAGGAATGAGCCTGCCAAATTTCAGCCTTCTACCAATACGGGAAGTCGGAGAATTAGTGATGAGTCAGTGAGTCAGTCAGTGAGTCAGTCAGTGAGGGCTTTGCCTTTTATTAGTATAGATTAGCAAAATGAAAGACTCAAAAAGTGTTTTTTGTTAAGTGTGACTTGAATTTACCACCAAAGGATCTCTGATGGTAGACACTGAGAGAAAGTGCCCGAGTATGTGGCAAAAACCTAAAGCACCTAGAGAAAGATATGTGATATGAGATGGAAAGTTAAAACAGATTGTGTAATATACAATGATCAAGATGCACAAATCATACTGGTGTGATGTTAACTATTTTCAGGAGGAGAAGTAATCTAGATGGAAGCCCCATTAGTAGCAACTATCATAATTAATGTGTGTACTCATTATGCATCTGTTATAGAAAGCAACAGCTGTTAATAAACTGCATGTCTTTCATTTGGGGAATCCCACCTTTTCAATGTTAGCAAGTGCTTTAAAAAAAAGATGACAGAAAATTTCTGCCTTGTACTCATACAGTACATGGACATCTAACATCTATAACTACTGTCCATTCTCACAACCAGAACAAACTAGCTTATTAGTGTCAAATGCAGCATCCACCCACAGCAGTACAACAAAGATACCTGAAAAAACTGCAGTCATCTGATTATTCAGTACTGTTAACAGAGAAAGGTCAAAATTATGCTGGGCTCATAGTTTAATTAAAAATAAAAAAAGTCCTCCAAGATCTGATCCATTGTGAATTAAAACTCTTCACTGTAAATGTCAGCATTTTTAAAGTAACTTCAAATTGAGGAACTACAGAAAAGAATGACCCAGGTGTCTAGATGCAACTTCTTTAGAGAAGATATAGATAAAGACGACAAATCAATCCCAGAGTCAAGAGAAACATTGAACCTTATAAAACAGGGGTACTCGGTTCCCATCCTGAAGGTCTGCAGTGGGTGCAGGCTTTTATTCCAACCAGTATCGTAATTAGAAGCCAGGTCTAGGAGAAAATGAAACTTGCTATTTAATTATATGGCTAGTTTATGCTTTCAAACTTCCAAGAAAATTTTTTCACATTTGTGTATTTTTCCTTTTCCGGGATCATTATCCATATGCTTTGTGGTCCAGAACAAATTTGTAGCTTTTGATCATTCCCTTCTCTGTCTTTTTTTTGTAAACATTTTATTAACAGATACTTAATGAAGCACATACACGGGATTAAACGAAGGCATATTAACTGGAGCGCTGGTAGCTCCTTTGTCATTTGCACCTCATTAATAAATGATGACTGGTTATGAAAGCAACAATTAAAACCTTAATTGCCTATTTTAGTTTTACAGAGCAGCATTATCTTCTAAACCAGAATAAAAAAATGTAACTAAAACTAAGCCCAAAAAACACTGATTTATAAGTACATGAATAGGTTCTAATTAAAATTTGGTTAAAGCAAAAATGTGCAGCAAATGCGGACCACAAGGGCCGCAGTTGAGTACCCCTGTTTTATGACTCAGCCACAAGTTTAAACTGTCTGATCTCTAAGTGTTTTAAACATTTTGGGCACTAAGAAGTAAAATGAACTGATAAATTCAGTATTAGGAATACCTAACCATCAAGTTATAGGCTTCTTCACTGTCAGAATACCATACAGTACATAAAGTAAGCACTTAGAAGAAAAATATCAGAAACAGTTGGAGACATGGAAACTGGTAGATTATAAAAGAGTTTGGGGCATACTGTACATTTCAGGAAGACAAAACTAAAGACCCATAAGCCAACTCCAGATGAAAACAGTGAGCTACGTCCTACCAGAAAACAGTAACAATATTTTGTGGTCTATAGTAAGGCTTGAGCACACAGGGTTAATAGGGTGTGGTTTGGTCAAATCCCAACTCCAGACCATGGACAAATATATGGTGTCCCTGCTCCTCATGAGTGCAGAATGGACACTGTAGGATTATAGACCATCTCTCTGCCTTTCTCTCTAAATGGAGAATTAAAGACAGATGGCCCTTGAATCCAAGCTAATATGTAAAATGTTAGCCCATCAAGAAAAAAAAAATTAATAATAAAGTGTTAAATACAATCTTAAATTTTCAAAAAAAAAAAAAAAAAAAACAGCAAATTTCCCCAGATAGATATTGACTGGTTATAGGAATTTATTGACAAAACATAACACTTCTATAGGATTTCAACACATTAGTTGACACAGCACTGCAAAACTATTTTGTTGAATCCTGGCAGCACTTGGGGCTGAAAAGGGGATAGCAGGTAGCAGCTGCTTACATACAAACCTACCTAGTAGTGCTGGGCGGTATACCGGTTCATATTGAAAACCATTTTTTATTTTTGTTATGATATGGATTTTTCTTATACCACAACACCGGTTTAAATAGCCTAAACAACATTTGGAATGTAGCACAGCGGGAAACTGTTTAAGGGCGGACCTTTTTCACTGCTACACCGCTAAACAGGCATGCAATGGAGTACATGTGTTAGTGGAGGTACTGAGCGGTGAAAATGGACAGGGAACATTCCGAAACTGAAGCAGACGATAAAGTTGACCATGATGACACAGAAGAACTTTTGCCGAAAAAAGGAGCCATGTCTGTTAGTCTGGAGATACTTTGGTTTTAAAAAGTTGGATGTGGACCAAACACCTATTTATTGCAAATGCTGTTGAGCTAAAGTTGTCGCCGGAGGCAGCAACATGAGCAATTTGCTGTACCGCCTTAGCTGCAAACATGCTTTAGACATAGACTTCACACAGCAATAGGTTTGAAATAGTTATTAAACTATTAGTAATGGAAGTAAAAACATACCATAGCAATAAGAAATGTACAATGAATGCATGTACAATCAGTTTTCTGTTATCTCTATTATCAGTCAGTACAGGTAGCCCCCTACTTACGATGATTCAACTTAGATTTTTCGAAGTTACGATGTCGAAAGCGAGACGATAATTTATATAAAATTGTGTAAAATATAAATTTTCAAGTTGGCGAGGCAAACAAACATTTCTGTGTGGCCGAGGGATCCGAGCGATGCAGTACAATACGTTGCTGAAAACTCCCACATTGTGAGATGCCTCAGTCTCGCTAGTGATCGATAGAGATCAGTGATCTTGTTGTTACAGCGCTTTTCGATACGCTTTTGCTAGAAGGAAAGTTAGCTTTGTCGATTTGACCTCGATTCCCTGCGTGTGCATGAGTAACAAAGAGCAAACAGCTTCTAAAATGGCATGTGCAGAGATACCAAAGTGAATGCTAAAAGCAAAATAATCCGTGGATGACTTTTTGCATATTATCGCTGAATCGGACTCTGAATTGTTGGACTCCGATTTTGATGCAATTGATCTGGAGATGTAGATGGAAAACGAAAGTGAGGTACCGGGATCAGTTGATCTGTCCCCAGCTGATCATGGTGCTGAACACGTTCCTGTAGCTGATGCACCCATGGCAACGTTCGTCTGGGATGACTGACACTAACGATGACATGAGGTACAAACCATATTACATCTCACTGCAATGGTCATCCCTGCGCACCTGTCTCACAAAGACAGCCAGGGAGCCAGTCCACCGTGCATTCCTGCTGGCCTAGCTTGAAGCAAGGTCCATATTAATGCAATTTGCCTTAATAATGGTTCAGTTGGTAAAGACGTCATCAGCAAGTTGTACTTGTATTTTATTTTATTTTATTTTATTTGGTGAATACTGTGTAATGTACCTGGGCTTGAAGCCTTGAAGTTACAGTATTATTACTGGAAGTTGCACTATTATTTATTTTATTGTTATTTATTAGTTTAAATATTATGCAGTTTAATGATGGTAAAGTTGTTTAAAAAGTCACTTTAACGTGTCAGTGGACAGAGCTCTATGAAAATCCCAGCCCCTTGTACTTTATGCATATTTCTTGGGATTCTACATTTTCCACTACATCCGGTATATAACTCTGCTGGAGAACTAGAGAAAGAAGTTACCAAAAATGATGGAGATCCATTGTAAATACAAATGATGTGTGTGAGTGTGTGCGACAGACAGAATGAAAATGAGAAATGATCAAACATTTAAAGGGCACCATTAAGGAGTCCCACTCCTTTGCTTAAATTTTTTAGGCTAGGTAAATGGCTTCTAGCAAGTCTTATTAAGGACTAGCAGAATACCCGCGCTTCGCAGCGGAGAAGTAGTGTGTTAAAGAAGTTATGAAAAAGAAAAGGAAATATTTAAAAAATAACGTAACATGATTGTTAATGTAATTGTTTTGTCATTGATATGAGTGTTGTTGTCATCTCTCTCTCTCTCTCATATATTATATTATATATATATATATATATATATATATATATAAATATATATAAAATATATACATCGCAAAATACCCGCGTTTGGCAGCAGAGAAGTAAAAAGAAAATGAAACATTTTAATAATAACGTAACATGATTGACAATGTAATTGTTTTGTCATTGTCATGAGTGTTGCTGGCATATATATATATATATATATATATATAATATACACATACATACATACATACATACTCACACACACACATATATATATATATATAAACATATATATACACATCATATATATGATGTGTATATATATGTTTCGAAATTGAAACCTGCCCAACTTTTGTAAGTGAGCTGTAAGGAATAAGCCTGCCAAATTTCAGCCTTCTACCTACACGGGAAGTTGGAGAATTAGTGATGAGTCAGTCAGTCAGTCAGTCAGTGAGGGCTTTGCCTTTTATTAGTATAGATCCTGGCTCAGATAAGCTTACAAAGATGGGTTAATACGAATATAGACGGTGTTGCCTCTGACCCCAACTGAACAGTGTGAGGTAGAGTGTAAATGTACAGGCAGTGAATGAAGTAGAGAAAAAAAAGTCATTGGAACCTCACTGAAGGAGACATGGAAGATGAGAGTGGCATGGGTTGGGGGTTGTCAGTAAAAGGAGGAGACTCCTTTACATCCAGTAAACATACCATGAGGGAACAAGGGTAAGACTCTGTGGGTTCTAATGTATTAGGCTACCAGCACCATTGATGATAAATTGTCAGTGGAATAATGCCATAAAACACACACAAAATGAAGACCTATAAACATAATTTTGAAATAAATAATCAAATTGGTTTGTGAAAACAATGAAGACACTTCCAAAATTTCACATACAGTTCACACACCCTTTAAAATGCACAAAAAAAAAAAAAAAAAAAACACCATCAATGAGTTACTTAAAAGGGCTGCCTCCAGCCTTCAAGCCTCAAAGCTGAACTGAAAAGTTCAAGTTCTATGTACGCACACACATCAGTAACATACTCAAAACAAAAATTAATTTTGCAAATAAGAACATATCATGGAAAACTAGATTGCCATAAACATTTTATAACATGTTAGGATATTGAGGTGAATTCAAATACTTCTTCAATTTTTGTACAATGAGGCCACTGCCCCATCTGCCTTTAAAGCAGAGATGCCACTGTTTGCACCTGTGCCAGGTTCAAGTCTGATGAACAAAACCTAACCCGCAAACTTATTAGTATCACTACAGAAGACGCTTATATGAAGAAGCAAAATCTAATGAGATAACTTGCTCCTGTGTTACTGGGAATTACCATGGCAATCGGAGTCACTTCATTTTAGACAAATTGTTTCTAGATAAAAATGTATTTTTAAAACTTTTGCTTAAAAGAAAAACCTGACATCAATAGAAGCCCACGATAAAATATTCTATTATGTAACATTAAAGAACATCAGTATTTTTAAGGTAAGGAATCATTTAGGTGTATCTGTATTCTCAATGAAGTTCAGTTGTTATTGTAAACAAGATATTTAAAATATTTACCCACCTCTACTGTCTGATCTTAGATTGTTTCTTTATGGCAAATTGCAATTTATTCTATAATTTTAAGAGATCAGACATCACTTAATAAAATTAACCACTACTATACCATGAAATATTTCCTCCTCCATAAAAAGGCTCAAAATCAGAGTAAACTTTAAAAATGTAAAATATCCTCAGGTATCCTCTACATCTGTTTGAATTTAAAAAATGCATAAAACAGGTAAGAACAAACCCTTATAAAAGGCAGGGATGAGCAGCAGCACATCATATAAAGTAAAAATGAATGGTTGCCTTAGGCCATTCTGTCTAAAGTCAGTTTTCCTAACAAGTTAAAATACTAATTGAAAACTAAAACAGTAATCATGTAAAATGGGCTAAAAATGAGTGCTGTTCAAAGCAGATGAGTAGGCTATGAGTAGTAGTACAAGTGCTCAAAGAGGACAAAATAAACTAAAACCACATTCCTCTGTAGTGTGGCTGGTCTAAAAAGCCAAGTGTAATGCATTAAATAAGTGTTTCATCTGTCAATTTCTTCATTTTATTTTCCTTTCCTGGGTCACTGGATGACAATATCTCAATAATCCTAAACATATACTTCTATAGTCCCAATTTATTTTGATTGGATTGAAATTTACTGTTTTACTGTATGATCATCCTAATTTGTCCATTCATATATGGTTTTATTGCTTTACAGCTGGAAATCTGTGCCAGTGCTCCGAATTTGCACTCAACGGAGAGCAATTTACAAAACCAACAAACTAATTGAATGCTTATAAATTTACTTCATGCAAGGCCATGGCACTGAAGTCATTTAACATTTTGGACGTTTCTTTTTAGTCTACTGAAATTATTGTTAGCTTTGTTGATAGCTTTTGAGCCTTTCAAAATATAACCTGAAAAAATAGAGATTAAAAATTAGTTGTACACTAATTTTATGATGCAAGATTTTTAACCATTCATTCCTTTCACCACTACTCCATATTGCACAACTTACACTAAATGTCTAATGCAAATGGGTGTCACCCCTGTGATGAGCAGTACTGTATAATCTTGCTTTGTACAAAGTGCTGAGGGAATAGACAATAACTTCCCATCTATTTCATGAAGGAACAATTTTTTTTTTTGCAAAAAGTAAGTAAATGCAATGCTCAATGTCTGTATAGGCATCTTCTAGAACACTCTGATGTACCAAATCAATGCCTGACACAAATAAGCACAATTAACTGCTGGTGAATATTACTGATTTTATACACAGCTATTGAGCTTGACCAGGTTCTTATTTTTTGCAGTTACGGAAGTCAGTTTCCCTTTTAAAGTGTCACATACAACATGTATGTGTCATAGCAATACATCTCAATATGAAGTTGCACATAGTTGAGAGCAGGGATTGATGAAAGGTCCCTGGGGTATATGTTGTGTACCCAGATATAAGGTAATACAAGCACTTCAAAACACTACAGTTAAGATATTAATAGCGATATGAAAAAAAAGCCATAAATGGTTTAATAAAAAAAAAGTCAAAGCCAAGTCCTGTTTTTGAAAATGCTCCATTTTTGCTCTTTTCTTTCAGGGCAATTAGATATAATATAGAGGACTACACAACATGGTTTATTGGATGCATTATATTAAATAACATGGTAACAAACATTAACTTGAAAAATGAAATCTTGCTTGCTTTGGGTTCTAAACACAAAAATAAAGCTGCATACCTATTGAAACACAATGCTTTTGCAACAACTAGGTAGTAAATGTGTTTGAAAAAGTGCTCTTTGCTTACTTACTCCCATACCCATTTTAGCCATGACATGCTGAAAGCAAATTCCTCACCTCTTACCACACAACACTGCCTGAGACCCCCTAAGACCCAATACTCCATATATAAACTTGACATAAAAAGTTCAAAATATCAATAAAGTTGGTTTTTTGAATCAATTCCAAAAGCATTGTTTAATTGTTCATTGCATAGTCCAACAAATGTGCACATATCTTCAGAAATATAAAAGATCACAAGATATTTTACATCCAACTGTTGTGAACTTTGCTAAGTTCCCCTAATATTACATGCTGAATTTCAGTGCACTTTCTTAAATTTCCATTGAAAGCTCATGAGGTACTATTTCCTTGGATAATTTCTGCAGCATCAACTTTACTGATGCCTTTTAATGTCTGTTCACTTCAAAAACTGAATTAACCCTTCACAATTTCTGTTTTCTATTCAAACCTTAAGTGGTTAAGTCTCCTTAACCTGTCATTGTAGGTTATGCCTTTTAGACAAGTAATGTTCTTGGTAAGCTCACTACTGAAGTGCTTCCAGTGCTAATCTATCTATCTAATACCTGATGCAGAGACCAGAAATGTTCACAGTGTTCCAAATCTGGTCTCAACTGTGCTATCAGTGTGTTTGAACACATCTATAATATGTAATTCCAAATATTTTTCACAACGTCACCATTGGCCATGTGATTTATATAAAGATTCCACCACCAGATAACTAAGTCAGTCCACCCGCTCCTTTCAAAATCTAACAGAGTATCATAGATCCAAGGCAAAAGCATAAACTTAGCACAGATCCTAACATTCATCACTGCCAGTGCCTTTCTGATTTTTTTCAGTTTAATCCTAAACAAAGACAGTGACCATGAAAATACACAGCCACAACCTTTAACTAAAATGGTGTGCTTACCCAAGAAGCTGTCCATTATCCCAACAGCAACTTACTGCAATATTTCTAAAAGATATCTGCCTGCATCAACACTAACTGACCAGAATAAGAAGATACATCCAGCTTCATCAACCCCAACATACATGGCACCAGCAGAGAGCTACGCAAGTGTTAATTACCTTAGATGAGGGAACCATGGCAGCCATTCATAATCCGTATGATAACAAAATGTCATTACACATTAATTACCTTTCATGGCAGTATGTCCAGTCTTCAAACAAGCAGGAGGTGATAAGAACAATTACTGGTCCACCAATACAGAATATGCATGGGACATATTAAAGAATATATAGAAGATAAATAAGCATTGCTATAACCAGAAAACTGACAAATTTTCCAAGATGTAATTAGGGTAGTTAGCCTGAAGTATTTCAGCAAGAACTTTAATATTAAAACTTCCAACACAGCTGTCTTTAAAGGATTTGACTTTCCCTAAAAGGGTTTCTTAATTAGGTGTGGGACGTTCACCTCAATGACATTTACTAAAAAAAGTCCCCCAACCTTATATTGGGGGAGCCTTCAGTATATTGCAAGGGTAGTGAGATTATTTCTGCTTCTCTCTGCCTTCATCTATAAACAATTTGCTCCTTTAACCTATCCTGATTTGCTTCCAGTTTCAAATAAAAGAGCCAAAAGAAAAATCTGTGCTTGTCTCAAATAAGGTCTGTTCAAAACTTCAGAAGCACAGAGGGCTACACCAAAAAGTATGAAAAGTGAAGCACCAACAAACTTGCTGAAGCAACTCAAACATGCTGCAATTTATGTAAAATCTGCAACATCACCAGCAAACTGAGCTGACACTATCAAAAAACCTTGAGGCTACTTAGCACAATGATCATGCACCTCCAGGAAGATAAGTTTTGAATACATCCAAAAGAAAGAAGAATGTATAAATGCTTGAAGCAGTCCTATAACCTTCAGTAAACCCTGCAGAAGCTCTTTTCACGTACTAAACGGGAACTTTCTCCACCCTAGGGAGAGAAAACAAATTGTGCCCACAGACGTATTTTGTTAATTTTAGTGTACACAGAAAGTAATTGGAAAGTTAGCAAGCACTAGACTTTGACTAAATCATAAGCAGTGAATAATAGGATTGGATCAAATACACATTTACTTCTTTAAGACTGAGTCTTCTACTTTGAATTCAAAGTAATAACATTAATATGGGACAACATTTTTAAACACTTTTTGCAGCAAAATGCTGATGGAACACATAATTTCAGAAAGAACTGAAGGCAGTTTAATCAGCTTGTTTTAATACAAACTTCATCAAATCAAGAAGTAAAAACAGTACCATTAAAACTATACAAAGAAGCCAAAAGAACCCATTCAGATGAGCTCTCCAAGTCAAGTGAGCGTTGAGGGCTGTGTTTCATGGATTATCTTCAAATTATGGTACCTGCATTTTTATAGGGTTGTGTTGTGTTAATGCAGATTTTCTTAATGAAGAGAAAAAAAAAACTAGCATTAAATTGAAATACGAACAAGGCTTCACCCAATTTCACTAATCAGCCTTTTCTCTGAGAATGTGCATATTTGTAATGAAGTAGGAGAAAATGTAGGTTATTTAATCTGGTTGCTGATAACAATCACAGTATACTGAGACAATGACTTCAAAGGCTGATTATGATACTATCTAAAGGGCACATTTCCAGTTAGTGATGGAATTCTAAGTCATGTAACTTCTCCCCACTAT
Organism: Polypterus bichir lapradei; assembly: GCA_026402145.1. NCBI lineage: Eukaryota > Metazoa > Chordata > Cladistia > Polypteriformes > Polypteridae > Polypterus > Polypterus bichir. Next base: position 21,338,527 of record JANRMT010062802.1, read on the forward strand.
CTAATAGTGTGCAGAAGACAGATAATCAAGTTCCTCATTAGCTACCACATTCATTCCATTCTATACCCTGGTCTTTTCATCAACTTAAAAATCATGTTCAGAATTTAACTGAAATAGATCACTAAGGGGATGTTTTAGCAGCATGACCCACTGGCACAAATATCTGTGATTATGATATACAGCCTGGGATTGAAAGCACCTACCAAGCCACTTCATTACCATCATGTGAGCAAAGCAAAAAGCAAAACACTCAAAGCTCCTGAATTTATAGGGTGATATGCAGCAACAATGAATATATCTGTTAGTTTGTATATATTTTAAACCAGTTCATTCTGTACATCTCATCAGTTCAAATCTTACACCATACTTCATATAGTATAGCATTAAGTGGTACCACCAATTAGCTGAACTAGAAAATACCTGCAACACTGGAGCTTTTAAAGGTTTAGTGTAGTACTTCAAGTCAAGAACACAGGTTACAACATCACAATCTGCTGAAGATCTGAATGCATTAGGAGGCGAAAGCCTAGCAAACCTTATCTTTAGAACATAATACATGTGAAAAAAAAATAACTTTTAGGCAAAAACATCTGTCATTTCCTAACACTAAATTACATGTTCCTTTCAACTGAAGTGCTAGAGTCTATGTAAAACTATTCTCTGAGCCATATCACATTGTCAAAAGTCTCCAACTTCAGTTCTGGGGCAGCTATTGTGACTCCATGATTTCATTCTAACCCTTTTCTTAATTAGTTGCCAGTTATTGCTGCTAATTAACGTTTTCTTCATTTGTAATAGACTTGCAATTTAAAACTAAGACCCTTAATTTTTTTTCCCTTAATTAACAAACAATAATGAGACACAAAATGAGCCAACAAAAGACTAGCAACCTGTGTCCATCATATAATATCTAAAAATAAAGAAAGGGGAAGTTTTAGTAATGCCGATTTCCTCTGGCCCACAAAACATTTTGATCATGATCTTAGAAAAAAAGAAAATCAAAAGTTTTGGAAATGTCTGCTGTTGCTGAATGAGAGCACCAACAAGCTATGGAATTTAAAAATGGTTTTAAATAACATCAAGAATCATCTTCTATTTAAGAAACCGCTTGCACTGAAACTTGTTGGAGGTTGCCTTCCCAGCTAAGCTAGTCATCGGTTTACTCACTTCACAATTCGTTTCTGTTTGGATGTTGTTTAAGGAAAAAATGAAGCAATTCAGAGGACTGAATCTTAAAAATATATATATATTAAAATTAAGGCAGAAGAATTAATCAGAAGAAAAAAAAAAAAAAAAAAAACTAATCACTAATTAAGGGTTAGAATGAAAATCTGCACCAACAGTAACCCTCCAGTACCAGAGTGGAAGACACCTAGTCTACATGATTCAAGCCTCAAGTGAAAAAGATTAAAATGTAGATCACTTGAAAATTAAGTCTTGGCTAATATATTACATATAATCTGTTAGTTGATAATTGAGCAAAGGTAGAAATTGTAGATGGAGACACAGGTGTAGGTCTCACAAGTCTTTGATCAAGGTGTTCTGTTCCTCATCATCAATACCAAACTTATTTTTCACTTGCTATTGGACCTGTATTTACACTTAACTGAATTAAAAAAAAAAAAAAACTTGGTATAGCTCTAAACTTTTCACTTCTGAGTGTATGTGCAAATGTAGCTTGTGACAGACCAACAGCATAATACCTTAGAGAGAAGCAAAGTGGCCTGATATTCAGGGACCCTAAAACTGGATTAGGAAAGTTCAGAAAAATTAATATATTGATGAATGGATTAATAGTAGGAAAAAGAACTAAACACCCTTCTGTTAATTTTGTGAAAAAGTGGAAAAAAACAGCTCCTATAGTTACCACCCTCATCTTTTCCATAAACACTATTTTTTTCTGTGGTGTATCCTAGTGACTCACCAGATTTTCCTTAAATGCTAAAGCCCATCTCTGCCACTCTACATACTACTTTTTAGTAGATTTATAATATTTGTTTCCACTGAACATTGTTGATTAGCTACAATTTTATGTAAAAAGTCAGGTAGCTGAACCATTATTCACAAACTTGGTCACTTTCAGTTTAAAGACCATAATAACCATATATGAAAAACACTGTTTCAAAATGCCAACATTTTAAATGCTGTGTATCTACACACACAGAAGTATTCTGAAATGGTTTAACATATTTGAGATAAATGGTTAAGTGAAACAAAGTCAGAATAATTTTGGAATTGTGTCATGTTGTTTTAACAGGAGTCTGGCATATTAACCTAGCTTAAAGTGAAATGCAATGTACTTTTATTTTGCTCATTAGAATGTAATGTCTTATTTTCAAACATAAGGAAAAACTGAACTTTGTTAATTAAAGTTAGAGCCATCATATTAACAATAAAAGTAATGACATTATATGCACCGTTCTATAGTATGCTGCATTATTACCCCTTTGTTCGGCATGTTGAATATAATGTACCCTATACATTTTTTTCATGTATTTTCCACCAAACAATTACTCTTACAGCTTTGAAATGCTAGAATGAAGACAAATCCATTCTCCATCTCTGTGTAATTCCCATGCTTTTCTCATGGTATAGAGCTATAGACATGCGAACGAGGCTGAGTGGAAACTTTTAAAACTAACTCCATATGAATGAATCAATTACTTTTAACAAATGGAATGCTATTATGAAAAGGCAAACTGCAATCAGGTTCATACTGTGCATGTAGAAGTTTAGGTGACACTTCAAAACATGAAACCATCACCCTAAGCTGATAAGAACTAACAAAGAAGAAAAATTAGATAAATAGCCCAACCAAGCGCAAAATTAAATTTGCACTCCATATTTATTAAAATCATTGCCTGACTAAAATGAACAAATTAAAACAATACTGTTGAATCGTTCAAAGATTATCACAACCAATAAACCAGGAGTATCTGATTCCCGTAATGTAGTGATACTCCAATCGATAGAAATAATCTGATTTAGATTGACTATCACAAAACAATCGATTGGTGATCATAAATTGGCCAATAACAAAAACTGTTTTTCTGCATCTGGTTTTATTAAGTTTTATGGTAATTTAATTATAGTTCTCCTTCACACAAGGTACTAAGGTAGTTGAGCTAACACACATTTTTTTTGGTGCAAAGTTTCTGTAAATAGGGAGCAACAATGCAGGCTTACCAGAGAGAGGGGGGCAGAGACTGGAACATTAGCCTTGACATTAAAGAAAATGGAGTAATACGCTGAGAAAAAGGAATTAGAGAAGTCATTCTGTGCAATTAGACAAACAGCAAGAAAAGATACTTTAATGATTTCCAACATTTTTCATTTTGTCTTTTAATTAAAATGAACACCGCTCGTCCAAGTGAAAAAAAATGAGTGTACCGCCCAATTACAGTGATAATCCATATTTTTTAATTACACCTCAAGAATTAGGAATGTCTAGCTGCTACAGTAGGGGGAAAGAAAAAAAAAAAAAAACACCAAACAAAACTATATAAATATAGCAAATATATATTTTAACAGAAAAAAACTACAGTACAATTAATGATTATATAAAAGACTAGCTTTTACCCACGACTTCGTCCGCACGGAACTCTGTTTTAATATACTTTTTTTTTGGGAAATATATATATGAAGTTATAGTTATTGCCCGTGACATTCTTCGAGTGGAACTTCTGACGCCGTGGGAGTGTAAATATTTAATTGCTTTTTAGAGAATTTCCTTATAAACAATATTTTTTGTTTCTTTATTGGGCGGCACTAATATTACCAGGCTCGTGGGCAAACTTACGCGTGAGAAAACTACGTAAAACTGACCGTGGGAGAAACAATCTTCCCTTAAATCTACGCCAGTGTATTTCAAAGTTTGGCCCCGAGACTTATTTATCGTCATGGTGAAGCATACTTTGAGTGAAACTTGCAGTCTCTTAAAGTCAAATGGGAGGTCATTGGATATTAGAGGAATGTGCGGCACGAACACTTTTTTTCCTTGAGCACACCCGGTCAAAATAATGGCTTTGATTAAATTTTTATGCAGGGCTTTGACTTGCAGTCTAGTTCCATTACACAGTTTCGGTGGCTTTAAATTCCGAAGGAGCATTACGGGTGTGCCCTTCCGCAGAGCAAGTCTGTGGTATGGAACACCCAGTGGTTTAAGGGAATTTAAAAACTCTACCGGATAGTTAACAGCTTCATCTGCATTACAGACAGTGTCTATCAACTTGTAGACCATTTCTTCTCCATCAAAGGACTACAGCAACATGTCATTAATGAACGCAGCTTGATCGTTTTTTGGAGTCAAAATGGCCCGTTCACAAAACCATTCTACAGGCTTATTTTGTATTTGAACTTCCACTTCCTCATTCCACGCATGTGAGCCATGTCGTTTGCCCCTCTTCTCAGCAGCAAGAAATGTATTGGAGTGTCCAAATTCACCCACTTAGGGATGGAATTTCAAAAAATCCTCTTAGCGGTTATCCATGTCATTAGAGGAATGCACTGTCAAAATTTCAGCCCTTTAGTTCCAGCACTTTGGTCTGTGTGTTGTCTGTCAGTCAGTCATGGAACTGTTTTATATATATATATATATATATATATATATATATATAGAGAGAGATAGATTAAAACCTGTAAGTGCACGTATATTCACAATTGAGTACCGTTTAACTGCCAATATCAATTGATTGAATTAATGTGTGAGAAATATATATAGTTAGAGAAATGGTGCAAGTTACTTTTATTAAATTAAGCTTTGTTTCAGATAAATACATTACTGAAAAAATTAAACAATACAAGCTTGGAATTATAAGAAGCATCTTCTTTATTGCCATATGTATTATGGATAAATATTTTCTGCACATATTTTATTAGTTTAAGAAAATATGTAGTTTAAGGGAATTTATTTTAGAATTTTATGGTCAGTGACCAATACGCCTATAGAATTTAATTGTGTTAAAAACAAAATGAACAGGTAACACCTGTGGTTTACAGTTTAATTATAAAATACCAAACCAACCACTTTATTATAAAACATAAGGCTACATCTGGGTTATAAAGGAGGTTTGCGACGATGCAGGTTCAGCTCCTTGCTCCCATCGGCTGTTCGGGAGCCCTTGAACCCTACACCGTCGGTAATGTCACCGATGAGCTAGACAGTGGAAGCAACAACATAGCAGGGGACGGTTCAAAAAGTGCACAAGCACTTTTATTAAAAAATAGTCAAACAAAACAAACAAATATTCAAAGTGCCCATAAAGTGCAGAGCTTCAAAAATCTTCTTTAAATTAATAATCCATAAGAAAATGTGGAGGTTAAAAAAAAAAACAATAGACACAAAAACCAATCCTTAAAACCAGAGGTTAAAACGTTCCTTAGGAAGCAATCTTGAAAAATCAACAACAGTGACAAGCCAAGTGCTTCTTTTCTGTTAGCATCTCACCTGCTTCTCCCGCTTGGGCTATGCAGCTGGCGAGACGCTCTCTGCAGCTGCCCTTTTCAACTCACACACAGGTCTGGTGACCTCCCGATCCTGGCTTTGGTCTGGCACTCATCCCAGGCCTGAGACTTGGACTCCTTGGTCTCCAGGACACCCACACCAAGGACTGCAACTCCAAGTCTCCCGACTCCCGCTGCCAGTCGCCTTTCCCTGGTCACTTCCGCTACCTGATCTCTCAGCGGGAGCGACCTCAACTCCAACTCCTGGGTGTCGGCCTAACATCCAACTTAATCGCAGCTACCCACAAGCGCTCGTTCACCCACACGCTCCGTGTGTCTCACTCACTCACTCTCTCTCTCTCTCTTGCACCGACTTGCTTCCTCGCTCCCTGTAACCTCCGTCCTTTACTTTTTTCTTTTCATTTCTGATCTCTCCCCCAACTGACTCATGCTTCTTTTATACAGCGAGGGGCCATAGCAGCTGCAGCACATTAGCCACGGGAACAATCACGGATGTGGGCAGTCCCTCACCTGTGCACTAGGTGAGAAACGCCCACATCGCAGATCGCCCCGCGGCTTGCTACAACCACTACGCCCCCTCACTAAGCCGCCGCGAGTGCGGGGATTATTTAAAAAAAAACGGCCTTTGCTGAGCGAGCTGTGAACCCATAACACCACAAGGTTAGTGTGAGAAGTTTTCTTAACGATATAAAGGAAAAAAATAAAAATCTGAATCAGTATCAAAATCAGTCAACCCAGTAACATATCAGCGCTTTGTATCGGCCCTAAAAAAACAATACGCATTTGTAAAAATGGAAACCTAATTAGGTGATGAATTAAAAAAAAATGACAATAACTATTTTTCTGCTATTTTCTTTCATTATTTAAATTTTTTTCCTTTAAATAAATGCACTAAAACCCAACAGTAAAACAGCCACTTGTATTCGAGCTCCAATAACAGGGAAATTAATTGATTAATGGCTAAAATAAAATTAGCACTGGTTCAGACCCTCACATAGTCACAAGACCGTCCTAAAATAAGCAGCTTTACAGAAAAAAATGGTTAAATGATAGTCTTCAGCCTTCCCTGCAAGTTCCTAGGCATTAAGTACTGCAGCAGAAAATGGCCTACTGTCTACCAAGTGCAGCTTGTTTTGTTTTCCAAGCAATGTCACGAAAAGCTGTCCTAAGCATTTGTGCTGAAGCAAGGCAATGAATGTGCAGCATTCACATGGGTCTCCTCTTCTGCATTTATGAGTATTATCATGAATAAAATGCTTAGAAGACAAAAGGCCATGAACAAGTGAATTAGTCTAGTGAGGTGTGCCACAAATGACTAACCACATCCCCTTACTGTGGGTGCACCGTGACCACACTATGCAAATCTAGAAGTTAATTTTAAAAATTCAAGATTACCAGACAGACTACTAGATCTGCTTAAGAAAGCAACTCATCTGATTAGCTGACAGAGGGGTTAACAGAAGCACACAATTAGCAGTCTACATACAGCACATTACATAAATCTTCCAACAATACAAACATTTGATGCATCCACCGCAAAGTCAGATGTGGTGACTCGTTTAGTACTCAAGATGCAAGGCTGCAATGTGTGTAGATTTTCCATTACTATAATATGCAATGAGAGGGTGCTCCTTCAACAAATCCATCAATTTTCTGCATTAAGTTTTACACTTAAAAGTGCTAGTTTCCAGAAGACCACAGAGACCAAATTACATCTCAAAACAAAAACATTATCCTTCAAAATATCTCACTGCTCAGTTTCTGCAAACTCATTTAATAAATGCTAAAACTGCTCATCAACTCACAGTCAAGAAATTTCTATATTCACATGGGACCCATATTACTTCAAAACAATTGGGACTACAGGGATATCAAGGAGGGAAGCAGTGCACAGTGCTGCCCAATAAGTGGCTGAAATAATATTGGGGATTTGGAGTTATACATTATTTCCTTCAGAGCCATTTTGGTAGCACTAGTGAGGTCCAAAAGCTGGTACCGATACAGCACTCAAAACTTTAGTATTGATCCAGCACTACCAGAAGGGGTGTTCCTATTTTAGGGGGAATCACGCTCCTCAAACTCCCTAGAAAGGCCTATGCCAAGATTCTGCAAAGGAGGACCCTGACTGTTGGTTGAACCTTGGATCCAGAAGGAACAATGTAGATTTTTCCCCATTTATGGAAAAATGGACCAGCATTTTACCATCACAAGGATTCTGGAGAGTTCACACAAGAAAATCCAACAAATCTACATATGTTTTTTGGACTTGGAAACGGCATATGACCACATCCCTCGAGGTGCCCTATAGAGTGTGCTTTGGGAGTATGGAGTCCCAGGCCTGCTACTTTGGGCTATTCAGTCCCTAGAACTGAGGGGATGAGGATAAGTGCTTTCAAGTCTGAGGTCATGATTCTCAGCTGGGAAAGGGTGGGGTGCTGGGGATGAGGTGCTGTCTCAAGTGGAGGAGTTTAAGCATATTGGGCTCTTGAGAGGAAGTGGGAGATAAACAGAAAGATTGAAGCAGTATGCACAATCATGAGGATGCTGTACTGGTCAATAGTGGTGACGAGAGAGAGCTGGGCTGAAATGCAATAATCTTGATTTATCAGTCAATTTAAGTTCCTGCTTTCACCTATAGTCATGAGCTTTGGGTAATGAACAAAAAAACTAGCTTACAGATACAATGGTAGAAATGAGCTTCCTTCACAAGGTGTCTGGGCTCAACCTTAGAGATAGGATGAGGAGCTCAATGCAGGGCCACTGCTCCTTCACATTGAATGGAGCCAGATCAGGTTATTTACGCATTAGATTAACACCTTCCTGGGGAGGTTTTCAAACATGTCCAACTCGGAGAAGACTTCAGGGACGATTCTCTTTCTCAGCTGGCCTGGGAACACCTCTGTACACCTACACTCCCAACAGAAGAGGTGGCTGGAAAAAGGGACATCTGGGCATCTTTGCTCAGACTGCTGCCCTCAGATGTGAATAAGTGGCAGAAAATGGATGGATGGAGAACAGATTATCAAAAACCTTGGAACATTATTTTCAGGTGTCCAGAATCCTCCTGCATTCACAATTCCACAAAGTTGACCCTCAAAAATTAGAGAGAGCAGCAAAACAGTGACATACAACTACATACCTGTACTATGCAGTATATAATAAAGCTACCTCTGTGAATAAAGGCATGACTATAAATAAAGGAGTAACTTCTGTCGAGTTATTAAGTAACTATCTTATTCCTTTAAAGGAAGAGTGTTTTAGTTGATTCTTAGGTACGAGGAGAAAGATGGCACATTATTGTCTTTGCACTCACAAATATGTGGAAAAGGAAGTTGTAAACTGCATTGCCACACAGTATAGACAATGCTTGTCAGAACTAATACAGTTAAGTGTCTTCCTCTAATTCTGCAGTTTATTGCTGGCTGAATTCTAATCTAATTAGAGACAGCATACCCTGCAGCAGGCAAGGGGATGAAGTACTAATAATTATGAAGACAGTCTGTCACCTGGTCAGTATTTGGAATGCCATGGCAGCAGCTTCTGTTAGGGAGGGGGGTGGTGGGCACGTTTTTCTTATTATTCAAAGGTCAATATCTATACATGTATAAGGATAAATATCCTCATACATAAAACCATTTCGGCAATAAATTAGTTAACTTTTGTTAATGCATACAGATTTATCAGTCTGCACATATGAACAATGAAATTAAACATTTACATTTGATTCTATGTAAAGTTAAAAAAATGTATATACAGTACATACAGTATATTGTGTGTGTGTACATTATTTATATATAATTCATTTTATCAGGTTGATCCAACTATGGTGTTTTGGCCCCTAACAACATATTTTAGCAGCACTGGGCCACAAGACAGGTGCCCAGACCTGGATGTGCTGCTAGGAAACTGCAGGGCACATTCATGCAAACACTCTCATTCATTTACAATAGGCTAACAGTGCACAAAAAGTCTTCCTCAAATTTCAAGCATGTATGGGGGGATGATTTGAATACCTAAAAAAGTAGACACATGGTACCAATAAAAAAAGTTGGATTAATCTAAAATAGTAAAGTGTATATGCCAAGAAAAACTTCTATACTAAGAATATGTCAATCTATTTTTGGATCATGTTCACCTTTTCATATAAATCTAAAATGCTCGTGTGCTCGGCAAAAATAACCACTTTTGCTTTGTTTTCTCAATAATAATGTAAGGTGCTGAATAACCAAAGAAATGAGAAACTACAAAGTACATAATGACTGAGCATTTTTTGCCACTAACAATGGCATATCCAAGTGAAATGTGACTGGACTAGTGAAGAAAGGAAGGAAAAGAAAAAATCTAGCTTGACACCATAGATGTTGCTGAAGAACTTTAACCATATCAGGCTGGAAGCATTGGGCCTGCACGTTAAAACACTCAGAAATGGTCCGAGGACATACCGTATATGATTTGGAAGAGACTACTATTATGGGGACAGAAGTAGAAAACAGAAAGTTTGAATGGAAGAGATGCTAAAAATTAAAATCTGTCAAGTTTCAAAAACTTAAACATTTGTTTACATTATCAGCTTTTAGCAGTTTTTGCTCTGAATGGAAACTAAACACCCAAGAAGCCTCTCTTTATGTCCATGTAATTGACATTTCAAATTTGGCAATGTGCCCTGAATTTCCTTTCCTTACATTTGCAGCAACAATTTTCCATGTACTGAAGCATTTTGGGCCTGAAAATCTATTTGGGCACATTTACATCTTGGTTTCATCTGATATCACGTGTGCTGTGCCACAAAACCGGAACACAGAGTATGAATTTGTATGGGAAACTAAATTCTGGCAAGGCTGTGACCAGATAAAAAGAAAATGCAGGGAAATTTTTTAAACCTTTAATGATTTAATTGATGACCCTTTCTGAAAGATGCCAGAAACCTGCACCAACAAGAATCAATTAATAAATACATTTGTTGCACAACCTTATGCAAAACAAGCTGTTCCTTAAAATAAAGAGAAAAAAAACTGCAATTCAATGCAGCAAATTTTGCAGTGAACGGAGGGAGCTTTAAAAGAAAACATCTGAAATGAGCAATGAAGAATGGAAAGATAACATTCTTCTAAAGGCGTTACAAACAACACAGGTGTCATGTTAGAGTTTACAATTCAAAGCCCAAGTTAGCAATTATTTGCATTAACATTTCAATAATTGAGCTCCTTAATATTTTGAAAAGTCAATATAAACTAACAATGATTTCTGAAATATGACTTGTAAGTTATTACAGGATTCCTAGTTACAGAATGATGCCGTATTTAATATCCTAAGGGTCACAGTGGAAATGTCTCAAAGGCACTGGTAAAATAAAATTGGGTTTAAACCACAAGTGGACGGAAAAAATCGCTCCTAGCTAAAACCTTTGCAATGCCAACCAAAAACTAACAACCTTAAGTAAAAGTGAAATACAATTTCTTTTTTGCATGCTATCACTTTTGTTTAGATAACACTTTTCATTGCATGGCATGAGGAAACACAATGTCACCTATCTAAGCTGTCATTCATTTGCATATGTTACACATTTCAGAGGGGGAAGTAAATCATAAGAAGTTAGATAAGAATAGAACTAAAATTTGGATGCTTTCGGTCACTGCTCTTAAAACACTAACTTATAACTCCCTTATTGTAAATATATAGCAAAGTCACAGAAGATTAAGGAAACTTTTCAGATTCACTCCATTTCACAGTCAAAAGCCCTTGGGCTCTGTGATCTTTGTTAATTATTTATATAACCAAACAAACCTTAAAGAAAAAAAAAAAAAAAAACTTTAAAGGATGATTTATGTGTTGTTTAGAAATTATCCACATTTCTTGTTAGAAAAGCTCCAAAATGGTATCCACAATTACAATGATATCTCTACACCATTTACCTTGAAAGGCAAAAGGCAAAAAAAGCCCATCTAGGGCTGCAAGAACGGCTACACTGTATAAAGGACTCCATGAGGACTAAGTGGTTTACAAAAAGAGGTCATAGCCCATTATTGTCTCAATGTAAACAAAACATTTTAATCAGGTGAATAATCCACCACTTGGACAAGTATTCAGGTGTGATCTTGAGAGTGCAATGCCTGCTGCACAACTGTAAAATAATGGATTCAGATATTAATGTTATTCCTAGATCATTGGCTCCACTTAAAGAAGCAGGTTAGAACTATAATGTATAAAAAAAGAACTTTAGGTTATGATGGTGGTGTTCATTATGAGTCAATTACACTTAGTATTTTTCCATTAAAAACATGATTATTCCATAAGGCATCCACATTTAAAATCATAAATAGGGTTTGCTTTCAAAATAAATGTTGTACAAGTAGATGTAAAAATATAATAAAGGACAAACATAACAAGGAACTTGAAAGATACACTACACCAAGAAAATTGAATATATTGTACTTTCTAACAGAAAAAGTGTTTGAACAAGGAACAGGTGAAAATTACATGAACCAATAAGCCAATTTCAGGTAATAAATGTAACAAAATAAGTGTGTAAAAGAGGTCTACAAGAATTGTGTATATCCCACCAGAAACTGTTCCACTAGAAATTGGAGGACCAGCACTTCTATAGTTTTGAATGTCAAAATGAGTTGAAAGGCAACATTAGTTGCTGCTGCCAACTCTGCACTTTTTGCTTGTTAGGCAAAAATGAGAAGTCCTAGTTTTCAAGTAAACATTAAATCAAGTATGTTCTGGGGAGACTGAAATGCTCATGCATAACAAATTAATCCACCCTACCCGAATTACTCTAACATTTCAAAATACCAAGATGTTAAACTTGACATAACATTAAAGCTGCAGAATGAACAATGTGATGGAGAACCATAGTCTAATATATTGGCTTATTAATTACATTTTTACTGGAAAACAATATGTGTAATGACACCCTCAGATTCAAGGCAGGAACCAAACAAACATGGACTGTGCCTTTCATATGCTGTATAGTACCTTCAGAAGTCACTAGCTAAAAGTAAGCCAAGCTTACATGTTTTATCACATGGGACGAATCCATAATACCCAAAACAAAAGCCATGTGAAAACTCAGTAGTACATAAATGTTGATTTGGATGCAGGTCACTGTACGGGGGAGCAGTATTTCCACTGCTGTGCTATCCTGGAAAAATAAACTACATACATCCTCATAACACATTAAAGAAAACAACTTATTAAAGCAGCTGCCAGCGAACAGGACCTTAATATTCTATGTAGACAATATTAATACAGGTACATTACACTTCACTTCCAAGTAAGATCATACCTATTCCCATATTACACCGTTATACCCTTTCATTTGGTGAATAAATGTATCAGTCAAAAAAAAAAAAAAAAATTAAGATCACAGACATCCAGTCAAGTTTGCATGTTCTCCACACGGCTACACAGGTTTCCTTCAAAACTGAGAAATGCAGTGACAAGTCGAGAGAAAATTGTTGAGGGTCTGCGAATTAACACGTCCCATTAATACCTGGCATCCTATCCATAACTGGTTCCTGGTTTGTACCTATAGCTGCAGATATATGCTTTGTTTGGTTGTCACCCTGATAGTCACAAATCATTCCTTCACACTTCCATTCACTTTAAGAGCATTGTGCCCATTATAATTCAAAAGTACTAAGATACCTAAGTGTTCAAAGGTATGAGGGCAAAGATCTGTACAACTTGATTGGCAAGCCTCTGGAGTCATGCACAATTCATGGTAAACATTACTATGTAAGGTGGAAAAGTGAAAAGTGTTACAAGTGGGCAAAAGGAATATCAATTATAAAATACAAGATGGGAGACACTGTCCTAAAGCAAGCAACTTCTCAGAATGATTTAGGTGTTTGTTAGTCATTTTCATTGACTAAGCAATGTGCAGAAACAATCAAAAAGGCAAAAATAAAATGTATGACTATATCAGAAAACTATTGAATATAAATCAAGGGACATTGAAATAGTGTAGACTGCATATGGAGTATTATGTGCAGTTCTGGTCACCAATCTACAAGACAGACACTACAGCACTTGAAGCTGTGCAGAGGAGAGCAAATAAGTGCATACCAGGACTTAAGGACATGTCATATTCTGACAGAATCAAAGAATTAAACCTGTTCAGTCTTGAGCAGAGGAGATAGCATGGAGACATAATTCATGTCTTCAGAATCCTCAATGTCACTGATAAAGCAGATCCAACAGAATTCTATCAGCTTAAGGATTAATAACAAAATTTCCACTGGTATCATCAAGTAAGATAAAGTGCACTTAGTACAAGGCAGGAAGCTCTTCTTTATGCAGCGAGTTATGCAAATCTGGAACTACCTAGGCGTGTAATTGAAACAGAAACATTGACAACCATTGAGAAGAATTTGGATGAGATATTGGGAAAGCTTAGGTATTAGCTAAACAAACAGGTTTGAAGAAGTGCATGGTTGCTTCTCATTTGTCAGATTTCTTGTGATTGTATTTTGTGGCTTCCACTATGTGGAAACTACATTTCTTCATTATGTTCCACCAACATTACATTTATGCTCAAGACTCATTATTTCACCCATGCTTTTAATAAACATTGTTAAATTAACTTTAAGTATTGGACTCTACAACACTTTCTCAGAATCAAGTTATACCTGTTTCTCTAGCAAACTGCTCAATAATTAACAAGATGAGGCCAATTATTAATGATGATGGTAGGTAGAAATGACACCAAAAGGAAGTACACAAAATGACAAGACAGAAAAGGTGGCAGATGACATAAAAAGAAGAAATATCACTATTATGGCGCAACAAGTCAAAAAAAGTATGTGTTGCCAAAAAGTAGCACAAACAAGAGAACAAATGCAGTAGGACTATACACCCTGACAGTATACCTGATCCTGCTAAAGGATTACAGAAATAAACAATGAACATAGCTGTGGCAGATCAGTCTGTACTAACACTACAAAAAACTGAAGCCCATGAAGGATAAAGTTCATCTGCACTGGGAAAATAGAAAAGCAGTGGACAAGCAGCACTGCCTGTTGTATTTGGAAGAGGTCGAGCAGAACATCCTGCAGTACTATCCCAAAATACTAACATTGAAAACCTCCCACATTCACATTCTCACACTGAAGAGTAAAACCACTGCCCATCCAGGAAATGATGTATAGATAGATGACGTTGAAAGGCTTAATCTGTCTTGGAGTCTAAACCTCAGTTCTTTTAGTAAGCCTCCACTGCACTGCTCTTTAAGCTCACATCAAAGAATCACTCTTCTTGTATTACCTCTGAACTACACTAAACTATGCTTCACTACATGATTTCAGTTTACTCTGTTCAAAGTGTCAAAGCTGCACATGGGCCCTCTGATGGATTGTCACTCATTCAAAAGTTGGTTACTGCCTTGCGCTCAGTGATGCTGCAATTTGTTCCATTTGCCTCAACCCAACAATACATCTGGAAAGTTATGCCTATTTAAAAACCTACTGGTACTTGTCCAATATTATAAAATAAATTAGTGTTACAAATAAAATGGAAACAAATAGTGCATGAAACTATAAACATAAAATACCGTACAATAATCAGTATCTCGTGGTGGAACATTATGGCATTCATTAGGCACAGCATTAACTAATGACTAACTGAAGCAGTCAAATGCAATTCCTGCCTGTTTGAAACTCAGAGCCAGACATGGTTCAAAATAAACACACTTCCATTTACTGCATAAAGAACCAGGACCAATATTCACACAGTATTTCTTCATATATACAAACAGACGCACAAATATGTAGCACAATTTACATTCCCAAACACGTGTACGTTTATCTCCCCTCTATTTTGATCACAAACCCTTACCTACAAGAGACTAAAGCTTGCGTGCGCGCTACCGCGCCAAATCTGCGTCAGTGCGACCACTCAAGAGCGCGCATTCTTAGCATATCTCGACTCTCTTTCACTGCATGCTACATGACGGCCAGACATAAATTACAGATTTACCAACAACACGCTCTTGCCGGCATCCACATCCAAAACTCACCAGTACTGCGGATTCGCCTCCCTTTAACGTCATAACAAAAACTGAGCATAACTTAATGATGGTTGGGGGGTCATGCAAACCACGCCCCTATTGCCATCACCCACTTATTTTATGGTTTCACGTACCTGTCAGTGATTGTAGACTGTGTGCCGCTCATTGGGCTCTCTCTGGTTCTTAGTTTTACTTCGGGGCTTTTTTATCCAATTTGCATTTTAACCCCCAAATTCCCACCCACACCACAAAAGAATAACCAAAGTCGAACAATCCAAAGCCGGAGGCTTCCCAACAGCAAATCGGAGCCTTTTAGAAAAGATCCTTCAAAATGATGGCGATGTAAGCGATTTGGCAACGCAGGTCCGTACAAGAAGTCAGTTTGTGTTAAAAACACTGCAAAGGCTTTTTGCACGTGGAGGTCTCGTTTCTATCCACGCACATCCAACGTGTAACGGATGAGCCAGGTCTCCCTGTGTTGCACTCCGAAAAAAAATAATAAATAAATAAATTAAAACAAACCCCCCAAAAAATCGGTGAAGATTCTGGGACAAATCGCCTTTTGTGTGC
Source organism: Polypterus bichir lapradei (assembly GCA_026402145.1). Lineage (NCBI taxonomy): Eukaryota > Metazoa > Chordata > Cladistia > Polypteriformes > Polypteridae > Polypterus > Polypterus bichir. Next base: position 21,354,572 of record JANRMT010062802.1, read on the forward strand.
CCCGGCAGTTTAATCCCTTTTGTCAATTTTGTCTTCTTGGCAGCATCCAAGAACAAACAAAAACAAACAAGCAGACAGGGTGAGCGCAGCGTGGCTCGGCTCCGCCAGCCGGGTCACTGCATGTCGCTCGCAGATCCTCCAGCCCCTTCAAATGGGAACGACTTCGGCCATCATGCCCCCCGCAATCTGCTTTTGTTGTTAGAATGGAAGCAGAGGGCGACTTCCCATCGCAGCCCCGTCTGATCCGGGAGGGAGTGCACGCGTGCACGCCGGGAGACTAGCGAAGAGGAGGAGGCAGCTGATGGAGATGGAGTGCGCGTGTACGCACGAAAAACTTGCAAGGGTGAGGGCTGCGGATTGAGCGAGAGCGCGCGCGAGACAGACACAAGGGCGCGAGTGTGAGAGCAGGGGTGCGCGCGACTCTCGCGCGCTCTCTTTTTCTTCTTTCTTTTTGACGGAAACCCCACTTTCTTCATAAGATTCTAAAGCAAGCGTTCGCACAGCATGTATCCAAACTCCATTTCGGGATGAGTCCCCATTGAAAAGAATGTTTGTCGATTTAAATAAATCTCAGCTCTCGCAATCCGACCCTTTTTTCCCCTTCCTCCAACAAACAAAATATGAATTATCTTCCAGACTCTCTTGTCCTTCTACACAATGTTCCCGGTACTCCGGTGGAAATTAAATAGGGAAACATGAGCAGTGCTTTCCCTTGTAAGTTGTGGGGGATCCTTCTCCTTTGATGCGCCTTTTGAGTCGCCGCCGCGTTCTCGTTCGCTCTCCTCCACAAACTTTTCGTTCACCCCCACTGGGGAGGGACGGAGGAGGCTCTCGATAAGACGGAGCAGTTTAGAGTGGTAATAAAAAATACATCAAAAAACGTTATTTTAAAACGCCAGTCAACTCGGTATTCCAGGAAAACAATAAAAGTATAAAAAAAAGTCAGCCTAAAAGGTGAAAAACGGACTCCCAAAGTGCTCCTCTCACTTGTTGTCTCTCCGCGTCTCCATGATGTTTTTAAAATCCACAGTGCTGTTACTCTCTCTCGGCCGGCCTTCGGGATTCGTGTGCACACCTCATTTCACTATCTCGCATTTCACACGTTCTTCTTCATAAAATGCTATTCTGCAAGCCACTCACTGTAAATCACATTTCTCGTTTTGGGGAAAATTGTGTCCGACTTTCCGCAAAAGCACCGATACCTTCCCAATCCATCCGCCTGGGCCTTTCACTGCCTCGGCTTCCCACGTCTACTTCCGCTCAGACCAGAAAAAAAAAAAAATAATCCCGCGTCCCAAAGAGAAAGCACGTGATGACGGGAACCGGCTGACAAAATCCACTTTCCTGTTTACTGCGACCTGCCTTCTTTTGCTGCACCATCGGCGGTATTTCAGGTTAAAGGACTTCCATTTCGGTGATCCTGACGGACCTTCACAAAGCCTTGTCTGTTCATTTATGCAATTTACATATTTACACGTGATAATGCTTATATAGTGCCTTTTATTCCAGACACCACGGCAGTGCCACTTCTAGGATTTTTTTTTTGCTGTTAATCAGATCTGAAGTAAACACATATCCGTACTTAGGATTCTTGGGGGGGAAAGCAGTACAATATGTCTCTGTTCCTAAACCACTAGGCCATACCTCTTTCCATCACTTTTCAAAGTTTTTTTATTTAGTCCTCATGTCCCTACAAAGACTTCATTATGTATAGGTTTAAATGCGCACACATCCCAGAAAAGTGATTTTGATAATGGAGACGGATGTATATATAGAAGTGTGTATGTAAATGTGTATTTATATATATAATAAACATATATACTGTATATATATATATATATTACTAGCAAAATACCAGCGCTTCGCAGCGGTGAAGTACTGCCTTAAAATTTTTATTAAGAAGAAAATGACACCTTTTTAAACTGAGGGAAAATATACCAATAATTATTTGTTAAGGATCTCTTTGTATACCACATTGTCAGTTCGGCCCTCCGGTTGTAATATGACCAAGCTGTGCACTGAGCTTACTCTTGAGCATGCAACGTACAGTTGGCCATGTGAAAAGTAATCTTGTCTCAAATCTCACAGCTTGGATTGCTGCTGTCACAATCGGTTTGAGTTTCATGGTTTGTTTCAATTACGACAGTATTTGCAGGACTTGTGTTGAAGTGACATTCGGCATCTGTCAAGCGTTGTAAGCACACAACCGGTTTCATCGAAAACTTCACATTCAGCTTTTGAGAGTTTAAACATTCATAAACATCAACGTGTCCACTACTAAAATCATTACCTGTGAATCTAAGATGTTTAAGAGGCATTGGCGGTTGTCGAAAGGTGTAAAATATTTGGCCATTTCGGTACACTTGAAAGCGACAACCGAACAATTCAGCGGCAGCCATCAACTCACATGCAGAAGCATAGGTGAAGGGCTTAAGCATTTCACTCTTCTAGTGCTCCTGTGTAGTATAATTATCTCCTGTACCATCATCAGTCCACACCTTGAACCTGTCCCAGTCATTCAATACATAAGACACAATGTTCCTCCGGATATCAAGAGTGAGCCTGATATGGCCGTGCAATATGTAACAAAGAGAATGGAAAAGGCAGGTGCCATCTCCGGGCATGGAAACCACTCGGTAAGTGACAGTTCTTTGATCGATGGTGATCACCTCGATAGACATGTTAATGGGGGTACGGTTGGAACGATAAAGGAAATGGGAACCTGAACAATGTAAACTAAGTCTAAAATACCTACACAATAACTACAATCATAATAAACGAACAATAAAACAGCGGAGAAGCCATGGATTAAATAAAAAGGCTGTAGTTATCAGCAGGGAGACGTGAATCCCGTGGCAAAGCAAGGAAGGGAATGTAGAGACCGAAGCGATGGACGGCCTTATATAGGCAGGCAGCCAACAACGTGGGAGGCGTTGGGATGGGGGACCCAACGGCACCTCACACGGTGACCGAGCTGCAGGTTATGGACGTATATATGTACATATTGTAAGTAGGATTCAGTTAGCGTTGGGAAGCCGCGTACCAAATTTCTTGAAGATGGGCCAATAAGTAACAAAAACCGTTGGAAAGTTCAATATGGCGGCCGACAGTGGCATCATACCACCGAAATAAGTATGTACATTGGTTTCGGTTAGCGCAGGGAAGCCGCCTACCAAATTTAGTGAAGATGGGGCCATAAATAAGAAAGTTCAAAATGGCGGACGTTGTTGACCGTTATGACCATTATGCGTAGAATTTCAAAATGAAACCAGCTTAATTTTTGTAAGTAAGCTGTAAGGAATGAGCCTGCCAAATTTCAGCCTTCTATCTACACGGGAAGTTGGAGAATTAGTGACTTTGGAAAGTTCAATATGGCGGCCGACAGTGGCGTCATACCTCCAAAATAAGTATGTACATCGGTTTTGGTTAGCGCAGGGAAGCCACCTACCAAATTTCGTGAAAATGGGGTCAGCCTTCTACCTAGACGGGAAGTTTGAGAATTAGTGACGTTGGAAAGTTCAATATGGCGGCCAACAGTGGCGTCATACCCCCGAAATAAGTACATACATCGGTTTCGGTTAGCGCAGGGAAACCACCTACCAAATTTCGTGAAGATGGGGCCATAAATAAGAAAGTTCAACATGGCGGACATTGTCGACCGTTATGACCGTTACGTGTAGAATTTCGAAATTAAACCTGTTTAACTTTTGTAAGTAAGCTGTAAGGAATAAGCCTGCCAAATTTCAGCCTTCTACCTACACGGGAAGTTGGAGAATTAGTGATGAGTGAGTGAGTGAGTGAGTGAGTGAGTGAGTGAGTGAGTGAGTGAGTGGGTGAGGGCTTTGCCTTTTATTAGTATAGATATATATACTGGTTGTGTAAGCCCGTGTTGTAAAAAGCTAGGGTCCTAGAATCTATTGAAATTGTCAGAAAAAAACTGAAATGTAGAGATGTCAGGTAATTGAAAGGAACTACTCTGGGCACCTCTGTCCTAGGAGGATTCATTTTGCCGACGTGCTTGCATTGCTTGTGCATTATCGGTGGGAGGAAAAGTAAAAGGGATAATGTTTTGCTGATGTTAGTGGCTAAGCGATTTTGTCTTTCTTCTGAGGTTTCATTTTGCTGTTGTGCTGGGCTTGCTTGTGTTAGCGGCTGTTTCCTCGGGGGCAGAGCCCTTACCCTGACTCCACCTCTTACTTCCGGGCCGGACAGAAACACACACTATTACAAGTAGATGTTTTATATACAGTGTGTGTGTGTATAT
>JANRMT010062802.1:21358935-21373402 GCA_026402145.1 Polypterus bichir lapradei
TATATATATATATATATACACACATAGTGTTACACATGCATGCTTGGGGGAGTATGCCAAGTAATACCACTGCCAAGCAGGTGGGGGTGCTGTCAATAACCATGTCTTTTGTTCCCCCAATTGCTAAAAGATGACACATAGCCCCTCCTTTTCCATGGTGAAGTGAGAATGGCATCTTTTGGACCCGAGGCAGCAAAGGATACAGAGCTCTTTGAATCCTTACTGTTAAAACATGCAAGGAGCGCAAGCCTTGTTATTTTGTTTCTCTGTCCAGTGGGACTGTTTTCATTTATATTTCTGCTAATTAAATGGGGTTGTGACCCACTTGCCCCCCAAATATTGCATCTGTTTTCTTTGACTATATAGTGGCATTGATTCAACAAGATGCTGAAAAAATTCCTCAGGGATTTTGATCCATATTGACATGATAGCTCACGCAGTAGCTGCAGATCTGTTAGCTGTACATCCATGATGTGACTTTCCCGTTCCGCCACATTCCAAAGGAAGTCTATTGGATTGGATCTGGTGACTGTGGAGGCCTTTTAAATACAGTGAACTCATTATCATGTTCAAGAAACCAGTCTGAGGTGATCTGAGCTTTGTGACATGGCGAGTTATCCTGCTGGAAGTAGTCATCACAAGTTGGTACACTACGGTCATAAAGGGATGGACATGGCCAGCAACAGTACTCATGTAGGCTGTGGCATTTAAATGATGCTAAGTTGGTACTAATGGGCTAAACGTGTTTCAAGAAAATATCTCCCAATTTTGGTAAGCCTGTGCGAATTGTGGCCTCAATTGCCTGTTCTTAGCTGACAGAAGTGGCACCCTGGGTGGTCTCCTGCTGCTGTAGCCCATCTGCTATTAGGTTCGACATTTTGTGTGTTCATAGATGCTCTTCAGCATACTTTGGTTGTAACAAGTGCTTATTTTAGCTACTGCTGCCTTTCTGTCAGCTCAAACCAGTCTGGCCATTCTCCTCTGATCTTTCGAATCAACAAGGCATTTTCTCCAAGACAACTGCCACTCACTGGATAGTTTCCCTGTAAACGCTAGCGAAAGTTGTGCATGAAAATCCCAGTAGATCAGCAGTTTCTGAAATACTCAGATCAGCCCGTCTGGCACTAACAACCATGCCACGTTCATAGTCACTTAAATCACTTTTCTTCCCCATTCTGATTCTTGGTTTGAATTTCAGCAGGTCGTCTTGACAATGTCTATATGCCAAAATGCTTTGAGTTGCTGCCATGTAATTGACTGATTAGATATTTGTGTTAACAAGCAGTTGAACGGGTGTACCTAATAAAGTGGCCAGTGAGTGTATACTGTATGTGGCTGCAAGTGTATGTAATATGTAGAATTTTTACTTCACAGTAGTACTGCAACAATTATTATTATTACTCCTAAACTAATTTTCCATTTTCCACTCTCAAAGCTGATGCATCATTTTTACAAACCGGATTCCAAAAAAGTTGGGACACTAAACAAATTGTGAATAAAAACTGAATGCAATGATGTGGAGATGGCAAATGTCAATATTTTATTTGTAATAGAACGTAGATGACAGATCAAACGTTTAATCCGAGTAAATGTATCATTTTAAAGGAAAAATATGTTGATTCAAAATTTCACGGTGTCAACAAATCCCAAAAAAGTTGGGACAAGTAGCAATAAGAGGCTGGAAAAAGTAAATTTGAGCATAACGAAGAGCTGAAAGACCAATAAACACTAATTAGGTCAATTGGCAACATGATTGGGTATAAAAAGAGCTTCTCAGTGTGGCAGTGTCTCTCAGAAGCCAAGATGGGTAGAGGATCACCAATTCCCACAATGTTGCGCAGAAAGATAGTGGAGCAATATCAGAAAGGTGTTACCCAGCGAAAAATTGCAAAGACTTTGCATCTATCATCATCAACTGTGCATAACATCATCCGAAGATTCAGAGAATCTGGAACAATCTCTGTGTGTAAGGGTCAAGTCCGTAAAACCATACTGGATGCCCGTGATCTCCGGGCCCTTAAACGACACTGCACCACAAACAGGAATGCTACTGTAAAGGAAATCACAGAATGGGCTCAGGAATACTTCCAGAAACCATTGTCAGTGAACACAATCCACCGTGCCATCCGCCATTGCCAGCTGAAACTCTACAGTGCAAAGAAGAAGCCATTTCTAAGCAAGATCCACAAGCTCAGGCATTGTCACTGGGCCAGGGATCATTTAAAATGGAGTGTGGCAAAATGGAAGACTGTTCTGTGGTCAGATGAGTCACGATTCGAAGTTCTTTTTGGAAATCTGGGACGCCATGTCATCCGGACCAAAGAGGACAAGGACAACCCAAGTTGTTATCAACGCTCAGTTCAGAAGCCTGCATCTCTGATGGTATGGGGTTGCATGAGTGCGTGTGGCATGGGCAGCTTGCATGTCTGGAAAGGCACCATCAATGCAGAAAAATATATTCAGGTTCTAGAACAACATATGCTCCCATCCAGACGTCATCTCTTTCAGGGAAGACCCTGCATTTTTCAACAAGATAATGCCAGACTACATTCTGCATCAATCACAACATCATGGCTGCGTAGGAGAAGGATCCGGGTACTGAAATGGCCAGTCTGCAGTCCAGATCTTTCACCTATAGAGAACATTTGGTGCATCATAAAGAGGAAGGTGCGACAAAGAAGGCCCAAGACGATTGAACAGTTAGAGGCCTGTATTAGACAAGAATGGGAGAGCATTCCTATTTCTAAACTTGAGAAACTGGTCTCCTCAGTCCCCAGACGTCTGTTGAGTGTTGTAAGAAGAAGGGGAGATGCCACACAGTGGTGAAAATGGCCTTGTCCCAACTTTTTTGGGATTTGTTGACACCATGAAATTCTGAATCAACATATTTTTCCCTTAAAATGATACATTTTCTCAGTTTAAACTTTTGTTCCGTGATTTATGTTCTATTCTGAATAAAATATTAGAAGTTGGCACCTCCACATCATTGCATTCAGTTTTTATTCACGATTTGTATAGTGTCCCAACTTTTTTGGAATCCGGTTTGTATTATTATTTAATGGTTTTGTATGTCCGTCAATGTGGGTTTTTCTAAGTATTCTCTAGTTTTCCTCCCACATCACAAATACATTTATGCTGGTTAATTGTCTGCTTCAACTTTTTTTGGTATGAATGAGAGTACCCTGTGATGGACTGGCACTGGTTCAGGACTGGTTTTTGCTTTTCAGTCAAGGATAAGCTCTCAGCCCTCAATGACCCTGCTATGGGGTTATGTAGGTTCTTTTAATGGATATGGGGATACTTTAGATACCCTACTTAAGAAAAATAATCTTGACCCTTCTGCTCTTTATAATTTTAGACCCATCTCTAGCCTGCCTTTCTTAAGTAAAATTCTAGAGAAGGCAGTCATTATGCAGTTAAATGACCACCTCAATAAACATGCTATTCTTGATAAATTTCAGTCAGGTTTTAGAATAAATCACAGCACAGAAAATGCACTCGTTAAAGTAGTAAATGACTTGCGGGTAAATGCAGACGGAGTGCATTTATCTGTTCTCATCCTCTTAGATCTGAGTGCTACATTTGACACCATTGATCATAATATTCTTAGAAATTGCCTTAGTCAATGGGTAGGCCTCTCTGGCAGTGTCTTAAATTGGTCTGAATACTACCTAGCAGGGAGAAAATTCTTTGTTAGTTGTGGTAATTACAACTCAAAGACACATGATATCCTATATGGTGTTCCACAAGGCTCTATCCTGGGTCCGCTGCTCTTCTCAATCTACATGCTTCTGTTAGGTCAGATTATCTCGGGACATAACGTGAGTTACCACAGCTATGCTGATGACACACAGCTGTATTTATCAATAGCACCTGATGACCACGATTCTCTTGATTCACTAACACAATGTCTTACCTGTATTTCTGAATGGATGAATAGTAACTTTCTCAAGCTAAATAAGGAGAAAACTGAAATCTTAGTGACTGTCAATAAAGGATACAATGAGGCTATTAGAAATAAACTGGATACATTAGGATTAAAAGTCAAGACGGAGGTAAAAAGCTTAGGGGTAACTGTTGACTGTAATCTGAATTTTAAATCGCATACTAGCAAAATACCCGCGCTTCGCAGCGGAGAAGTAGTGTGTTAAAGAAGCAATGAAAAAGAAAAGGAAACATTTTGAAAATAACGTAACATGATTGTCAATGTAATTGTTTTGTCACTGTTGTGAGTGATGAGTGTTGCTGTCATATATATATATATTTACACACACACATAAACATATATATATACATATCTATACATATACACATATATATACACACACATATATACATACATATATATATATCTACATATATACACATACATATACATACACACATACATACATACATGCACACACATATATACACACAAATACATATATATACACATACACACACACATATATAAACATATATATACATATACATACATATCTACATATATACACACACAGCTATTTCGTATCAGTGCAATACGCTGCTTCTTAAAACGGATAACTCCTGCGCTTACGTGCAAGTCTGCGTGGATATTATGAACTATCGTATTTGTTCAAGTTCTATTTAAATTTTAAATAGAAGGAATTTTTATTTAGTCGACAGAAATATCTTTGGTAGGAATGGTAAAAACAGACAGGAATATTATTCCTGAATAAATCAACTCAAACCTTAAACAACTTATAATATTTTGCTCTCCATAAAAATATATCCTGTCTAAATTATACAAGTTAGAAATAAAGTAAATGTTAAAAGAACAAACATTCAAATTTCTTTACTCTTATGTAATTTTATATAAAAAATAAACTTAGATTTTAAATATCCCAAAAGATTTTGCTCTCCATAAAAATATATCCTGTCAAAATTATACAAATTCAAATATGAACATGCTGCATAACAAAACCTGGAAATATAAATAAAATGTGTTCCTTTCAGCAATAACAAATCAAATCATTCAGTTGTCTTTGCTCTTATGTCATTTTAGAGCTGGACGCCTGGCATCTTTTTTTGGCAACAAGTTCGTTTATGTTTGGTGTGAGGTTCTGTGTTGTGGAGATTCTCAGGATGGACTGCAGGTGCTCATCAGTGAGGCGACTCCTGTGTGCTGTTTTGTTAGTCTTTATCACTGAGAAGAGCTTCTCACACAGATATGTGCTACCAAACATGCACAAGGTTCGAGCCGCATGTAGACGGACTTTTTTTGTTCTTCAAAGTCACCAAAGCGCCGTGCAAACTCAGTGCGCTCAGTTTATCAGCAAAGTGCGTATTTGGGAACACCGTAGTGACGACTTGGTTCAACATTACTTGGCAACAGGGAAAGTGGGGCAAGTTGCACTGGTGCATTTGTGTCTCCCATAAAAGCAGCTTCACTTGAAATCACTTTGTGATTGTGCTCGGGTAAAAGAGTCCGCTGAAGTGTCAGATTCTTATTTAATTCTTCTGCTTTCTGTATCTTCTGCATTGCATTCAGGTCTTTCAGGTTATCTTGATGTTTTGTCTCATTGTGCCATCTTAGATTAAATTCTGTAATTACACCCACATTAGCTCCACAAATGAGACACACGGGTTTACTGGCAATGTCAGTAAACATATACTCAGCCTCCCATCGGTTTTTAAAGGCTCTATGTTCAGAATCACCTTTTCTCTTCGGCATCGTGTGGGCTAGCTTCACAATAACTTGCACCATCATAAGCTAGACTTGATTAACGCGGTAAGTGTTCGGCAAGGCAGCTGAAGCGCTGCATTATGGGATCTGTAGTTTATTGTGTTACCAGCGCTTCATATACCCGGGCCATTAATAACAATAATACAGTATATAAAATGATCTCGCGGGCCAGATATAATTACACGCCGGGCCGGATGTGGCCCGTGGCCCTTGAGTTTGACACATATGGACTAAATAGAACTTGAAAAGATATATTTTTTCGTACATCGAGCCCGCGTGCTATTGTGGTTTTGCCTGCATGCCTCAATAAGTCACCCTCCCCTCGCTCTTACTTTTTTACCTTTCATCTAATGAATACACTGAGTATGGCTTTACCAAAACAATCATTGATTGCGAATAAAGTATTCATTATTCGAGTATGTAGATCGGGGTATATATATACATATATATATATACCCGCGTATCGCAGCGGAGACGTAGTGTGTTAAAGAAGCTATGAAAAAGATTCGTTTCTTACTGCATCAATAAACAGCTCGTCTTCTTCTTTATCTGAGACCTGACACACTGCATGCACGGGTTTTTTTTTAACACTGTCTTCCTTTAGCGGGACATTCACTTTTTCCCCCGTGTGCTTTGTTTCTGCAGTAGCTGCAGTTATGAATAATATGCTTGTATGTATCAGATGCTTCATATTTTTTTGCTGCCTTTTCAATTGTGTAATTCGGTTTTTGTTCAGCGCTCTTTGGAACTGTTGCTTTTTGTCTGTGCACTGCGTCAGTTCACGTGAGCCGCTCGGTGTACATGCATCGAAGTTTCCCAGCTGTGCTGGTGCCATGTCGTGCTATGTCCATGGCTGTATCTAATGTTACCTAAGTCCCGGCACTTAAAACTTTCTCTCGCAGTTTCGCTGAGTTTGTGCCAAACACCACCCTGACCATCTCATCTTCCTCTGCATAAGCACAGTCCTTCACCCGTGAATATTTACCCATGGCAGTGTTTCTATTGGATTGCCGCTGACGGACGGCCTTATATGGGCAGGCACTAAATTACAAACGCTAGCGGCAGCCTGTCTATGAACTTAATTTAAAGTTTAGGTTTACATCGTGCTTTGTTTCCGAAGTAGCACAACTCATGAATATGGTTGTATATGTCACTCGCTCGCTTCTTATTGTTTCGCTGCCTTCTCAATTATATAATGCATGTTTTCTTCAGCGCTTTTTGGGCCTCTTCCTGGTTTTCTACCTACTGCGTGATTACGTGGGAGGCGTGATGATGTCACACGAAACTCCGCCCCCACGGGTTTCACGCTCATCTCCATTACAGTAAATGGAGAAAAACAGCTTCCAGTTATGACCATTACGCGTAGAATTTCGAAATGAAACCTGCCCAACTTTTGTAAGGAAGCTGTAAGGAATTAGCCTGCCAAATTTCAGCCCTCTACCTACACGGGAAGTTGGAGAATTAGTGATGAGTCAGTCAGTCAGTCAGTCAGTCAGTGAGTGAGTGAGGGCTTTGCCGTTTATTAGTATAGATTAATCAGATCACTAGGACAGCATTTTTTCACTTAAGAAACAAAGCAAAAGTTAGATCTCTTATATCGCTGAAAGATCCTGAGAAATTAGTTCAGGTGTTTGTTTAGTCAACTAGATTACTGTAATGCAATCTTCTCAGGAATACCCAAAAAAGACATAAATCGTTTGCAACTAGTGCAGAATGCAGCTGCTAGAATCCTAACCAGGAAAAGAAAATCCAAGCACACTTCTCCAGTTTTGCTGTCACAACACTGGTTACCTGTGTCATTCAGGATTGACTTTAAAATTCTGCTTATGGTTTATAAAGCCTTAAATAATCTCACCCCATCTTATATATCGGAATGTCTGACACCCTATATTCCAAATTGTAACCTCAGATCCTCAAATGAGTGTCTCCTTAGAATTCCAAGAGCAAAACTTAAAAGAAGTGGTGAAGCGGACTTCTGCTGTTATGCACCTAAAATCTGGAATAGCCTGCCAATAGGAATTCGGCAGGCTAATACAGTAGAGCACTTCAAAAAACTGCTGAAAACACATTATTTTAACATGGCCTTCTCATAACTTCACTGTAATTTAATCCTGATACTCTGTATATCCAATTCATTATAATAACTATTCATTGTGGCTCTAAAATTTGTACTAACCCTTACTCTCTCTTCTGTTTCTTTTTCCGGTGTCCTTTTGGTGGTGGCGCATCTACTCAAAGCACCGTGATGTTCCAACAGTGATGTATTGAAAGCCAGAAGTCTGCATGACCATCATCATCAAGTCCTTCCGTGAGAACCCTAAATACAAAGAGGACTGTTTCATTTATGTTAGGTAGAATGCCCAGAGGGGACTAGGTGGTCTCGTGGCCTGGAACCCCTGCAGATTTTATTTTTTTCTCCAGCCATCTGGAGTTTTTTTTTTTTGTTTTTTCTGTCCTCCCTGGCCATCGGACCTTACTCTTTTTCTATGTTAACTAATGTCTTATTTTAATTTTTATTTTGTCTTTTATTTTTCTTCATTATGTAAAGCACTTTGAGCTACTTATTTGTATGAAAATGTGCTATATAAATAAATGTTGTTGTTGTTTAGTATTTTTCGGTCAAAGAACAAAGCTGCATTTTCTTTTTTGAGTTTATGTCAATGATAAAATAATTTATTAATATGTAATTTTCATACAAATTTCATCATATTCTGGGTTGTTGGGGCCATTGTCATTGTATCAGGTGCAAGGCAGCAACAAATCCTGCATGAGGAAACAGTCCATCACAGGACAAATTTACGATAACAAGTGTGCCAAACTTACTTAAATTTGGGGATATGGTAGGAAAACCAAGAATGATAAAGGAAAACATACAGAGTCCACATATACAGTGACCGGGTAAGGGATTCAGACCTAGGACATTGAATCTGTGAGGCAGGGGCATTAGCTACTTTGCCCCCCCCTCGCCCCCCAATAATAACATAACCATCTGACTTCATTCCCCAAGACCTTGAATGGGATTAAGCAGGTTTGATAAAATCACTGTATTTGGTAATTCTGTTTATAAGCACATTATACCAGAATTTAAAATCTAGCTAAAAACTATGTAACATAAACATTGAAAAATAATGTAGAAAAATAAACAGAAAGAACATACCGTATGCACAAAGAAATATACATTTCAAGAAGGTGATTTTATTATTATTATTATTATTATTATTATTATTATTATTATTATTATTATTATTATTATAGTATGCTGAAATTCTATCTATCCACAGTATGGCAATGACCAATCTCGAATGGGGCACCAGTCCATTGGTGGGTACACTTACACACAACTCCTCATTGAGCCAACTGCAAAGTCGCCAAGAAATCTACTCCTAACTAAAAGGAAAATGGAGTGTCCAGAAAAACTTGTACACAGGCAGAAAAAGCAAAACCATGTAAAAATACTAATAATGCTTCATAGCAATTGTTACAATAAAATGGAAAAATAAATAAATAAAATAAAACTAGAAGTAAGCTCATACAGATATTTGATAAAAACATTAATTTTCTATCTATCATATAGTGCTTTTCGTATCTATCAATCTACTGCATCTATTGATCTTCTGTAAAAAGCCAAATTTAACACTGAGAACAAATAAAGTTCTATCTACAGAATCATAATAATAATGTTATTTGTGACAGCTTTTTTTCAAAATCAAAATGCAAAGATAGATTTCAAAGTTTTTTAAATACTTGTTCAAATTATTAACAGCAGCATAATATTAGGATGGAACTGTTGCATGGTGGTCAGTGCTGCTGCCTCAGAAGTTCAGCATCCTGAGTTCGAATCCATTGCCCTGGTGTTGTCTGTGTGGAGTTTGCATTGCCTCCGCGTGTTTGTGTAGGTCTTCCTTCCACATCCTGGGAGTGTTAGGTTACTTGGTCATTCCAAATTGGCCCAGTGTGAGTGTGTGCTGGTTACTGCCTTTCACCCAGTGTTTCCAGGATAGATTGCAGTCCCCCTGACTCTGATTTGGATTAAATGGGTTTGAAAATATTACAATAATACATCTTCACTTTTTTGCTTGCAGTTAACAGTGCTTACGGCTTCTTCATTACTGGTTACATTTGCTAACAGTTACCAATATTTCTAACAATACTGATTTCCTTGAAGTTACAACACAGATTCAGTTCTTCATCCATCCATCCATCCATTTTCCAACCCGCTGAATCCGAACACAGGGTCACGGGGGTCTGCTGGAGCCAATCCCAGCCAACACAGGGCTCAAGGCAGGAACCAATCCCGGGCAGGGTGCCAACCCACCGCAGGACACACACAAACACACCCACACACCAAGCACACAATAGGGCCAATTTAGAATCGCCAATCCACCTAACCTGCATGTCTTTGGACTGTGGGAGGAAACCGGAGCACCAGGAGGAAACTCACGCAGACACAGGGAGAACATGCAAACTCCATGCAGGGAGGACCCGGGAAGCAAACCCGGGTCTCCTAACTGCGAGGCAGCAGTGCTACCATGCCGCCCAGTTCTTCATTATTATTATTATTATTATTATTATTATTATTAACAATTTAAAGTATATTTTAGTCATACTGCTGATGCAGGTTTTTCTTTTATTTTTCATTTTCAAGTCATCATGCTGACACATCATCTATTGTTTTTATAAAGGGTTTCAGCTGCTTTAAAGACACAATACTGACGCAGCATTTTCTTTTTAAATGTTATGCAGTTCTTTATTATTATTCTTTTTTTAATTAACATTCTGTTTTTTTAAGTCTCAAAATTGATGCTGACTTTTATCTTTTTTTGAAATGTGTGATTACAAGGACTATTTCAGTATTTCCAGAATTGGAGGAATTAAAGTCATTCCGTTAATGTTTCATTTTTTTATTATTTATTTTTATGTCACAATGTCAATTCTGTTTATTCTTTTTCTTAATTAATTTCAAACTATCCATTAATTACTTTTTTTTTCAACTGACTGGTTTTAGAAAACTGGTGCCTGCCCTGGCAGTATCAGGTAGGAGGCTGAAATCAAAGTGGGGTTATCCTGGGGATTACCAGCCCATCTTAGGGTATACTCATACACATACGCATACTTGCTCATGGCAGGTCAGTTTGGAATTGTCAACTAACATAACAAAAACATCTTTGAGATGCAGCACCAAACTGGACTACCTGGAGAGAAGTGTTGGTTTGTGCATGAATGGGTTCTGTGATGGAATTTTGCTTACAGGGCTCGATCCTGGCTTGTGCCCAATGCTGCTGGAATTTTCTCCTCCCTACTGACTCTGAATTTGTAGCTTTGAGAACATTCTGTTATTTTATAATAATATATCTTTATTTTTTAACACACCCTGAGATATGTTCAGCTGATTGCACCATCTCTCTGCAGAGCCCTGTGGTCCTGCTGCGTGCTGTTCCCAAACAGAGCAGTGATACTTCCTGTAAGGATACTTTCAGTGGTGGATGTACAGAAGTTCTTTAGAATTGCTAGGACAGCCTAAAATCTGAGGCATCTCAGGTGGTACAGATGCTGCCGTGCCTTCTTCACCAAGGTGTTAATGTGCTTGGACCAGCTCAGGTCCTCTGTGATGTGAACACCGAGGTATCTGAAACTGTTCACCCTCTCCATTTGTGTGCTGTTAATTCTGACGGGTTGGTATTGCCTTTGCTGTTTCTTCCCAAAGTCCACAATCAGATCATTTGTCTTGTTGACATTAAGTAGAGGGCTGTTGGCCTGACACCAATATGGCAGACTCTCCACTTCATCCAGGTTAGCCTGCTCAGTGTTGTTAGAGGTCAGGCCCATCAAAGCTGTGTCATCAACAAACTTGACTTGATAATGATGTTAGATATATTTTATGTTAATACATTTTTTATTATTGATAATACTAATATAAATTATTATGAATAACATCGTTGGCATAGTAAAAGTTTTCTTCTTCATCTACATCTTCTTCTTCATAATAATAATTGCTATTATGGGGATGGCATGATGGTGCTGCTGCCTTGCAGTAAGGAGACCTTGCTTTGCATCCCAGGTCCTCCCTGCATGGAGTTTGTATGTGCTTCCCACATCTGTGTGGGTTTCCTCCATGTTAGGTGAATTGGTGGCACTAAATCGGCATGTGTTTGCCCTGCAATGGACTAATGGACTTGTTTCTGCCTTGTGCCCTACACTAGATGGGATAAGCTCCAGCCCAAAACAAATGACCCTGGTCAGGATTAAGGAAGTTAGAAAATTCCATGACTATTATTATTATTATTTACAATGCATGTTGGCAATTAATAAATCTCTTAAGCATTAATCCACTTTTTTTAAGTTTATGTGCTGCTGTTCTCATGAGCCTCAGTGATTTTTTCCAGTTCATAAGCTGATTGTCTGCCAGGCAGTTGTCCTAAACAATTTTCAAAGTCTTTTTTTGATGGGTCCCAGGGCTCCAATAACAATTGGCACTACTTTTGTTTTCATATTCCACATCCCACTCACTTTAATTTGCAGGTCTTTGAATTTGCTGATTTTTTTTTTTTTTTACTTGTTTCCTTGTGTAGAATGCTTGTGTTGGGTGGAACTGTCACATCTTTAAGGAAATATTGTTTTATTTGTAGTGTTTTGATTGTATGATCATTTTAGATTTCTGTGTGCCGCAAACAGTGTTAACCCTTAACTCTGACATGGTCGTATCAATTGTTGTATATTATTGTACCAGTTTTAAAGCAAATTTGATAAGGTGCTACATGAGAGAGTGGGCATCAGACTAAAAGAAGTGGGAGGTCAGGATGTTGTTTGTAGATGGGTACAAAATTGGCTCAGACACAGGAAGCCGAGGGTGATGGTGCCAGGAATCCTATCAGGATTGGCTGATGTTAAGAGTGATGTTTGTCAGGGATTAGTGCTTGGTCTGCTGCTGTCTTTAATATATATATATATCTATAAATGACTTAGATAGGAATATAAATAACAAGTTGATTCAGTTTGCAAATGATATCAAGCTAGGTGGATTAGCAGATAATCTTGAATCCATTGAATCATTATAGAGGGACTTGGACAGCATACAGGCTTAGGCAGATTTGTGGCAGATGAAATTTAATGTAAATAAATGAAAAGTATTACATGTAGAAAGTAAAAATGTATGGTTTGAATACACAATCGATGGTCTGAAAATCAAAAGTATGCCTTATGAGTCCTCATAGTGGACTCATCACTGTGAACTGTTAGACAGTGTTCAGAAGCCATTAAGAAGGCCAGCAGAATGTGAGGTTATATAGCACCTTGATGCATAGAGTCCAAGAGTCCAATAATGTTATGCTCAAGCTCCATAATGCATCTGGAGTACTGTGTGTAGTTTTAGTCTGCATGTTACAAAAATGACATAGAAGCACTAGAAAAACTCCAGAGAAGAGTGATTAGGATGATTCCAGGGCTACAGGAGATGAGTTATAGGGAAAAATTAAAAGAACTGAGTCTTTTCAGTTTAAGCAAAAGGAGATTAAGAGGTGACATGATTGAAGTGTTTAAAATTATGAAGGGAATTAGTGCAGTGGATCGAGGCTGTGACTTTAAAATGAATTCATCAAAGAACATTGTCACAGTTGAAAACTTGTTAAGGGTAAATTTTGCAGAAATATTAATTTTTCTTCATGCAGAGAAGTATAAACACTGAATAAGTGACCAAGTAGTGTAGTAGACTGTAGGTCTTTAGGGACCGTTCAAAACTTGACTTGATGTTTTTTTAGAAGAATTAAGTGGATAGGACTGACAAGCTTTGTTGGGTTGAATGGCTTGTTCTTGTCTACATTGTTCTAACATTATAAAAAAATCATCCACATGTCAGTCTGATTATCCAGATCAGGGTGGAGAGGAGTTGATGTAAGCTTCAGGAGTATAGTGGTATAGTGTGGAGTGATGCCAGCCTGTCCTACAGTGTGCATAACGCTGGAACCAACCGTGGAAGGGGTACTGTTTCATCACTGGGTATATTCACTAAGAGACCAGTAAAGCAGCGTCTCTCAACTGATGGGTCTGCCAGTGCATTGAGAGTTGCTATTGTTAATAAAGGTAGTGGGTTGCAATGGGTTCCCCGCCACTTGCTCTGGCAATTATGCTTAATTCCCCATAGGTGACCTTAATCCTCCCACTCTAAACTTCATGCTTGATTGTAGGACGCTGATCAGTCAAAGATTCATCTTGAAAGCTGTTATGCAAAAGACAAGGTTTCATCTATGGTTCAATAGTCTCTTCTTTGTATGTGTTCTTCTCTTTGTCTTATAAATATTATTTTGAAAATTCTGTTTGTATCCTATTAATTGTCTATGAGTATTGCGTTATGCATTACCTTTTATTACTGTGTTATGCAGGTAACGTATTTATTAGTTATTTGTTTCTCTCCCCTATCTGCTTTATGTTGAACCTAAAGGCCTTGACACATTACATAACTTTTCCGGTTATTTTCACACTCAGATTCAATTTACACAATCTTAGCATATCGGAGGCAGTCGCAGTGCACTCCAGTGACTTATAGTTGTGTAGTCTCAGACCAGCTCACTTCGATTTTGTATTAAATTTTAGAGGCAGGTTCAGCATGTGCAAGACCCGACAAACAACGGAGAAAGGACAATGAAGCAATGAGGAAAAAAGCATTAAAGTGTGTTGGACCTGTGAACATGTAAATAAATGCAGGTTGAGTCCCAAAAAGTGTTGGGATGCCAGCTGAGTCGCCCCTTTTAATTCCAAACTAATTAT
>JANRMT010062802.1:21373802-21392042 GCA_026402145.1 Polypterus bichir lapradei
CATCCTTGATTAGGTTTGGGACCAAATGAGACACAGACATCTGGAGGCATTACAACTCTTCGATTGGCAGGAGTGGGGTTAATTGCCCTCAAATGGCATCTTCTTGCCACTGCAGAGGAAAGAAAACAACAGACGGTTAGCAACAGTACTCCGTGCCTGTGATGAGCTAGGAAGGTGGTCGTGCGATGCAGGAGCATGACAGACCTCACATACAGAAAAGAGGTTCGTCTGTCTGAAGTCTAAATCTGATGTTTCATTTGATGACAAAATATAAAAAAGAAAACAACAACAGGCTGAGATTGCGGCTGAACACACTGTAGCTGTTTACCCGGCTGCGTCAAGCAGCCCTTTTATCGGCTGTCAGAGAAAGGGGCAAGCAAGACAATGCTGGAATGTTGGCACACAGTTGCCAAACCTAACATGCTCAGCAATTTCCAGTCATTTAAACTGATAAAGTCCAGCAATGAAATCAGCAACTGTGGTCAGCAAGTATGACATACCCAAAGACTAAAAGTTGTGTAGAATGACATCAACTTTATCAAAGGTCTTCTAAAAATCAAGATAAGTAATATCATATGCACCCATCTTATCACATGTTTCTGTCGCTTCCTCATGGAATTCCAGCATTTTAGCGAAACACAACCTTCCTTGCCGGAACCCACGTTGAGAATTTGCTAACACTCCTGTCCTAGACATGTCCTGTTTGGTCTTTTTCCTTAATTATTTCTTCCATTAATTTACCCGTGATGCACATTAAGTTTATTGGCCTGTAGTTACTCTTTTTATATAACAGGATATTTGCTAGCCTCCAGTCTTTAGGAATTTCCCAAGTGTGCATAGATTTTCAAAAACTGTATTTGTAACAGAGGGGACTTCTGCCAAGTGTTATTTACAGGCTGCTCAAAATGATTCTCTTTATAGCTTTCATTTCATTCAAAATGCTGCTGTACTGTATGTACTAGAAAGGGATTTGAAACAATGTGAAATAAATTCACTTTTTTAGGATGAGTTTGTTTTCCAGACAGCCCTAGTGGTGCAGTGATTTCTGGTTGTTGTCCTGAATGGCATTTTTGAGTTGGAGACCCACCTATCCCCCTCATTTCCTGGTCAACAGCCCTGTATTTAATTGAAAAGCATGACCCCGTGTGAAGGGGCTTCAAGTTTGTGAACTACTTTTACTCATTTTTTGGAGTTATTTGTTTAGCAACATTTTAGCAAAAAATACATGCGCTTTACATGCTGTGATCACATGACTGAATGACTTGATGTGTGGATTATGCAACATGAGTAACAAATGATAATAATAATTCTTTATATTTATATAATACTTTTCTCACTACTCAAAGCTCTTTTCATAGTGAGTGGGGAGCCTCTTCAACCACCACTAATGTGCAGTATCTACCTGGATGATACGATGGCAGTCATTTTTGCGACAGTTTGCTCACCACACATTAGCTGTTAGGTGTTGAAGTGGTGAGAGAGAAAGAGAAACAATCAGAGACAGGGAATGATTAGGGGGGCAGAATGACTAGGCCGTAGTGGGTCATTTAGCCAAGACAGCAGGATACAACCTGCTCTTTACTAAGGATGCTCAGAGAATCAGGACCTCAATTTGATGTCTCATCCAAGGGACAGCTCTATATTTACAGCATAGTGTCCCTGTCACTGCACTGAAGCATTGGGATCCACATTCAAACCACAGGGTAAGCATCTCCTGCTGGCCTCACCAACACCTCTTCCAGCAGCAGCCTAAGCTTTCCTAGATGGTCTCCCATCCAAGTACCGTCTGGGCCTGAACATGCTGAGCTTCAAGTGGATGACCTCTTCTGAAGTGCATGTGGTATGGAAATTGTTTCATGGATGTTCTTAATATTGTTTGCTGTTGTCCAGCATTGGTCAACAATGGCTTTTGCTCTATCAGAAAATTTGTTATGTTAATTTTCCAAGAAAACATGAGAGCAACAATGTTTCTTGGCCATCACTACAAACTACATGGGGTGAGTAAAATATAAAAAAAATATTTTTGGGTGGAGTATTCTTTTAAGTTTATTGGCACCTCTAAGCAGGCCTTGTATGAGTGTGTGTGGATGAGTGTTCCCTGCGGTCACCTTGCAATCAGTCCAGGGCAGTGCCCTGCTGGTAAGTCCCGTGCTGCCAGCATAGGCCCCCGATTCTGAATTACATTAAGCAGATTTAACAATGTTATGCCATATTCATTCCCCATTAATGTAATCTTGTGGATTTTGTGTGGTTTCATGAGAACAGTCTTTCCGATCCATTTTCTGCTCTTTATCCTTGCTAATATTTCCCACTGCTTTTCAGCATTAAATTAGCACCATGTTCACAAAAAATAAACACTTTTCCAGAATAATTTAAATAAAGGGGAATATCACCCATGAAGTAAATGCCATTAACAGTTATAGCTTGGTTACAATACTTGCAGTATCTTTTATCGAGTCATACTGTGATCACAGCATTTACTTTTTATTTTCATGTCTGTGCAGAAACAGCTTCTCTGTTAAAAGCTTTTTTTTTTCTTCTCTCCATTTTGAATGTGTGTGGTACTCGGGTAGGGGGTTGGCATAAGGGTAGAGAACAATACACAAAACAAGACCTTGCTCTTCCTAAAACAATGGGTTATATGACCCCTGTCAATAGTGAAGGCAGCTGTCCTGCTTGCTCTACATAAACACGCTGATTTCCTCTCATCTTCTTGCCCCCACTGGTTTTGCTGCTCCTACGCTTCAGTGAGTCTTTGTTCCAAATAGGATTCCAAGTCTAAACTCACAGGGCTGTGTCATGGGGCTACTTTTGACATACATCCCCAAGTGGGAGGACATAATCAAGTTATGAGAATTGGCTGTAAGTAAGTAAGCTCCCAGTACATTAAGAAGACAGGAGTGGGATTTTGGCCTGGCCCTCATTTTTAGTACACTACCTAGTACTATTCACTTATAACTTAATACTCACTCCAAATACCACTATTTAGCTTCCTGAAGGTTTGGTGATCATCCATTATAAATGTCTCAACGTTTAAACTCTCATTCTGTAACTCACAAGAGATATCAGTGGTCTGTTTCTTGCCAAATGGCTACTGGTTTAACAATGAGACCCTGTATTTCAGAGGTGTCAAACTCAGATCCTGCAGGGCCACAGTGGCTGTAGGTTTTCATTCCAACCTTTTTCTTAATTAGCAACAAACTTCTGCTAATGGAACACACTTCCTTTCAGTCAGTCACTCAGTGTCCAACCTGCTACATCCTAACACAGGGTCACGTTGGTCTGCTGGAGCCAATCCTACCCAGCACAGGGCACAAAGCAGGAACAAATCCTGGGCAGGGCGCCAGCACACCACAGGACACACACACACACCAAGCACACACTAGGGACAATTTAGGATCACCAATGCACCTAACCTGCATGTCTTTGGACTGTGGGAGGAAACCGGAGCACCCAGAGGAAACTCAAACAGATACGGGGAGAACACGCAGTGAACCCAGGTCTCCTCACTGCGAGGCAGCAGTGCTACCACTGCGCCACCGTGGCGCCCCACTTCCTTTCATTTTATTTTAATACAAGAGTAAATCAAAATGAAAAGGCGATTTGAAAATTGATAAGATTTGATAAGAGCCAATACAACATGTTTGTGATGGCTTGCGGGGAGTTTGAACACGCACAGCACAGCAGCACTCTGCCATTAATCTATTTAAAGCAAACATCAAATGATCGTGGATGCTCCACTGTGAGATTGCATCATTGTTGAACAATGTGCTGTACTGAGATTCCATGGGCAGAGGAAGGGAAATCGGACCACGTCAGTTTAACAGTGGAAAAGCGCTGGGTATGGCAAGAATTGCAGTAACTCCTTGCTGGGTTGTAACCAAGAACGCTGTCATGTCCCACTGGTCCTCTTAGTTCAAGGTGGACGGTTCAAAGTGCTTAAATTATGAAGAAAAGCTGACAAAGCAGGAGCCAAACAACCACCCTTTGATTCTCCTTTGTGTTGTTTGGCACTTCCACTGTTGATCCAACCTCACCCAACACCCCCCTGCAAAAGCATATGATACTCTTTCATATACGTATAACAGTAGATAGAAGCAGTACGCAACGTTGTGCGGTTAGGTGATGCTAAGCTCTGGTCAGTTTGGATTCAGTCTGAGGCAGCTGGTGACACTAGTGTGCAAACTGTAGCACACAGGAAATCCACTAGAACCCCCAGGATAAAGATTTTGTGTTCCCAAGTGCTGTATCTTGTTTCTATGGTCCTGGAGAGTAACTATGCAAAATATGGTCCAGATTGATCAAAGGGTGCATGTAGGATTGTATTGGGAACAGACATTTAATTTATATATATAAATTATATATAAAATGAAATCTAAGTAATCAATGTAGGTCTCAACATTAATGTTTACAGAGCACCATGCAATGCTTATGTCTGTGTTAATGCCATTTGGTATGGAATTCGTAAAAGCAGTGTTAGTGTTTGTGATGGGTCATGTGTTGGAATAACAAATGCAATGTATTTTATTATTACAAGTGTTTGTGATGTGTCATCTGTTGGAATTATAAATGCAAGGCTTTTTATTACTACAACTGTTTGTGATGTGGCATCTGTTGGAATGACAAATGCAAATCATTTTATTACTAAAATGTTTGTAATGCAAATTCTCATGGAATGAGAAATGCAATGCAGGAAGTCTATCAGAATTGGCTGACATTAAGAGTGGCGTTCCACAGGGATCAGTGCTTGGGTCACTGCTATTTTTAATATAGATAAATGATTTTTTTAGGAACATAAGTAACAAGCTAGTTACGTTTACCGATAATACCTAGCTAATTGGATTGGCACATCATCTAGAATTTGTTGAATCATTACAGAAGAAATTCTACAGCATAAAGGCTTGGACAGATTTCTGGCAGATGTAATTTAATGTCAGTAAATGTAAAGCATTACACATGGGAAGTAAAAATGTTAGATTTGAATACACAAAGGGAGGTCTGAAAATCGAGCGTACATCTTGTGAGGAGTTGTAGTGGACTCGACATTATCACCTTCCAGACAGTACTCAGAAGTCACTAAAAAGGCTAATAGAATGTGAGGTTATATAGCGCCCTGATGTATGGAGTACAAGTCCAAGGAGCATCTGCTGAAGCTTTATAACACACTGGTGAGGCCTCATCTGGAGTACTGAGTGCAGTTTTGGTCTCCAGGCTACAAAAAGGGCAAAACCACATTCAAAAAAAGTCCAGAGAAGAGCAACTAGGCTGAATCCAGGACTACAGGGGATGAGTTATACGGAAAGATGGAAAAAGCTGAGCCTCCATAGTTTAAGCAAAAGGAGATTAAGAGGAGACATGACTGAAGTGTTTAAAATGATGAAGGGAATGAGTCCAGTGGATTGAGACTGTGACTTCAAAATGAGTTCATCAAAGAACACAGGGACACAGTTGGAAAGTTGTTAAGGATACATTTCACAGAAACATTAGGTTTTTCTTTATACAGAGAACCACATACACATAGATAAGTTACCAAGTAGGGTGGTGCACAGTAGAACTTTAGGGTCCTTCAAAACTCAACTTGATTTTTTTTTTAGAAGAATGAATTGGATAGGACTGGCAAGCTTTGTTGGGTTGAATAGCCTGTTATCGTCCAGATTGTTGTAATGCTCTAATTTTATTACTAGAAATGTTTTTGATGTACCATCTTTTGGAATGACAAATGCAAGGCTTTTTATTACTACAAATGCATTTGTTTCAACATCTTTTGAAATGACAGAGACATAGCGATCAGTGGGACACAAAGACCAGATGGTTATTCTTTTATTAAGGTGGATACCCTGGCAACACCGGGTACGTTTGCTATTTCTTTTAATTAAAGAGCTAGTTTAAAAATACATTTAAGAATGCCTTTTTATTCCTTACTCTCAGCATTTAATTTCTGATCTTCATGTTTTATTTGTCTGTGGCCTTTCTCTCCCTTTTAAAGTACTTCTATCTGGAAGTCTGTTCAGAGTTGCAGTCCATCCTGGGTGTCACCGGTATGGAGTTTGCACAACTTACCCATAACTGCCTGTTTTTCTTCAGTCTTTCTCCCACGTTCCAAAGATGTGCCACATTAGATTAACTGAAGATGTTATAAATGGAGTGTGCCTTGAAAGGTCAAGAGCTTGTGTGGGGTTTATTCCTGTCTTGCATGCAGAGCAGCTGTATTAATTTTAACTCCCAGAGATAAACTGGATAATTGGCTTAAAGAAAGTGAATAAATGAAAGTTACATGGATTTATCCATCCATCCATTATCCAACCTGCTATATCCAAACTACAGGGTCATGGGGGTCTGCTGGAGCCAATGCCAGCCAACACAGGGCGCAAGGCAGGAAACAAACCCCGGGCAGGGCACCAGCCCACCGCAGGGCATACATGGATTTATCAGTTTTGTAATTCCTTGTGTACTATGCTGCTCCTCAATTATAATGCATTTTCTATAAAGCTTAAGAGGAAAACGATGCCACAGAAAACAAACACTGATTAATCTCCTTGAACCCTTCCAACTGCAATTTCTGGTTTGTTGATGAAGTACCTGCCATTGTGCTGCTTCCACAGTTTACAGAACTGTTGGCTTGAGTGTTTCTTCTCTGACATTATATACAGTGTGAATTATAAGAGCATCAGTACCATTTGCAATTGTGCTTTTTTTTAACCCTTGCAAATCACTTTTGCTTTTTGCCAAGTATGGTGGCACAATAGCACTGGTGCTTCATGAATTCATTGCCCTGGGTTTGAATCCCACATCCGGTTATGTCTGCATGTCTTTGCCATATCTGTGTGTTTACTCTTCATCCCCAAAAGACAAAAAAGCTAACAATTGTGTAATTGATAATATTAATAATGCATAGATAGATGGATATACTAATGTGGAAGTGGGACAAAAGGTCACTTCATACCAACTTGTACATACCCTGCATATAAATGTGTAAATTTACACTGTGACCTGGTAGGGAGCCAGAGCAAAGCAACAAGAATTGTTAGGGTACCATTCCGGTTGCCCTGTTTAATTATTTTGAAAAGAAAAGCAAAACAGCGCGCAATGGCACAACAAAAAAAGAAACTGACCACCACATCGGCCCTCACAGAGTCCTCTTCTATGATCGCAGGGTTCTGAATCTCGCACAGGTCGACCCCAGCTCTTGAATGAAATGCCACCTTTCGTGGCTGTCACTTTTTATGGCATCCCGACCAGAAGGGGCTGGGCCTGGTTTACAGTATGTGTCACAGTTGGGGATTGGGTGCCCTAACTGGGCATCTTCTCAGAGCTGTGGAAGAAAGACAAGATACCACTGGCAACAGCGCACCCTCTCACGCTGAAGTTGTATCGCTTGCCTCAGTCAAGTCCAAAAGAAGATCCCCAGTCGCACAACAGCTACACATGAACTTTCAAATGTAAACATATACACATGTAACTATGAGCGTGCACCAATGCACAGGGGGTTCAGAAGACAAATACAGACAGAAGAATGTCCCGGCGTGGCGATATGTCTTGAATGGAGTTGTTGGTCTGCTTTAACCTGGCACTGGTGTTGAAGTGACTCATTTAGACTGGGTCGTGCTGTTGTTTGTATTGTCAGGAGTTTAAAAAGTCTAGGACACTCACATGGTCTCTAAAGTGCAGGAGTCCTGCATAACAAAATCCTTAACAATATGCAGGTTAAATTAACTAGCAAATCTAAATCAGACCATAAGAAATCATTCAGTCCATCTAGCTTGTTTGTTCAGTTTATAGCTAAGATGCCTCAATCTCTCATCCAGGTATTTCTTTTTAAAGGTTGTAAAGGTTTCTACTTCAACTCCATGTCTTAATTGTTTGTTCCAGACCCTTACAATTTTTTTTGTAATGAAGTGCTGTTTGGCTTCAGTCCTAAATGTACTTCCCCTTAATTTCCAAGGTGTCCTTGAGTATGTTGAACTGTTAAGATGAAACAATTCTACTGGACCTGCATTACCAATGCCTTTCAGAATTTTGAAAACCTGGATTAGGTCACCACACAGTCTCCTCTGCTCAAGATAAACAGATTTAACTGTCAGATTCTGTCAGAGTATGACATATCCTTAAGTCCGGGGATGCACTTGGTTGCTCTCCTCTGCACAGCTTCAACTGCGGCTATGTCTTTGTTATAGCGTGGTGACCAGAACTGGAAACAAGACTTCAGATGCGGTCTCAGCAGTGCGTTCAATAGGTGGAGCATAACATTCCTTGATTAATATTCAGTAGGCTTTACGATAAAACCTAGCACTTTATTTGCCTTTTTAGCCAGTTCTGCACATTTCTTAGGTGATGAAAATGTTGCACCAACATAAACCCCTAAAGTGTTTACAGAGGTTGCTTTTTGTAGCTCAGGATCCCCCATCCCATTTATAATTGATGTTTCTTTTGCCCACATGTAGCACTTTTCTGCATTCAGTTCTGAAGCCTGCATGGGTCTTTCTGAATTGTTTTTGCTACTATGGCGTGTGTTTATGTGTGTGTGTGTGTGTATAGGAATGGGCCCCTGTGATGGACTGGTGTTCCATCTACAGTCTTTTCCTGCCTTGTGCTCATTGATGCCAAAACAGGCTGTAGTCCCCCAACCTTAAAATGGATTAAGTGAGCTGAATAATATTATATTATGTTATTTTGCTGAGCATCTATTCATTTTTATTCAGCACATTTCCTTTCATACTGTGGAACTGTACTGCACTGTCACAGATGATTTATGCAAACATTGTCAAATAATTTTAATATAAATTAAACATTCAAGGTTGGATTTAGAGAAGACTAATACAGCAGTCACTTCTTCTTAAAATGATTGAGGTTTTTATACTGGCATAGTGTTTTCATTATCCAGGCTGTGTGTAGAAGTAATTATACAAGCTAATACAATGTAAAGCTTCATCCATCCATCAATTTCTTTTTTCCAAAGCAGGGCTGAAAGGACTGGAGTCTACCTCTGCAGTGTTAGGCGCAGGGCAGGAAACACTCCTCATTGGATATACCAGTTCATCACAGGGGGATTAGTAAAGTGGGTTTTGTATAATAACATCAGAAATGTGGATCAAGAACCATGTGGACCACACAGACTTGTCCAGTACCTACCCATCACATACTATGTGCTTCACACGGATTTGTTCAGTACTTACCTGTCACATACTATGTGGTTCACACGGATTTGTTCATTCTCTACCTGTCACATACTATGTGGTCCACACTGACTTGTCCAGTACGCACCCATCCCATACTACTCCACAACACTGGTCACCACTGTACTGGCACAGGATGTACAACTGGCAGGCAAAGGTGAAAATGGTGGATCAGGTGATAAGATGTTACCCAAAAACAATAGGCAGTTTAAAACAAGAGAGAGAGACACAAAAACATTGGGTATTAAGGCCAAAACGTAAAGCAAATCTCAAAGTCAAAGTGAAAAGATATCGAGGAAATATCTTGGAGAATGAGAGAGATGTGATGCCAGCTTAAACACCTTAGCGCAGGTGATGCTTCACAACGTGAATTACAGGAGAGCACCTCCTAGCAATGAGTCATCGTGTCACAGCAAACCAAAATGGTGGCACCACTTTAAAACAAGCTGGTGTTGTTATGTTTCAAAACTATAGCAAAACAATAAAACAACAAGTCTGACATTCAATCCCAGGTAGAAAAGGAATGTGAAACTAAATTCATTAGAACATTAAAACATTAGAAAACCTCTGACAAGAAAAGGCCATTCAGCCCAACAAAGTTTCCTACCAATGTTCTGCAAAATAAGATCTACTTCAGATCTGACAGTCCTGTTATGGATTATTTAAATAAATGTTATGGCGTCACTCTGCAAAGGACTATATATAAATAAAATATACTGTGGCGGATGTTTGGGGCCCTGATTATGGGGGAGAGAATACTTCTAGGACAGTTTCTAACCCGGTGTGACAGAGGGCACCTCCTTTGTTTTCCAGTGGGGCCACGGATCATGAGGATAGAAGCTTAACCCTGTTGGGGCCTGTGGCCACCACCAGGGGGCTCATGGAGATTTGTGGGGCCCTATTTGGAAGCACTTCCGCCCCAACTGGAAGTGCGGCCAGAAGAACCACGTTAGGCACCAGGAGTCCCTAACCCTTCCAGGTGCTGTATAAAAAGGGGCCAGTCACCAGCATTGAATGGCCTGAGTCAGGAGGAAGTGGACAAAACTCGTGTGGAGGACTGGAGGCGGAAGGACTGGCTGGGAAAAGGGACTATGCTTCAGATTTGTGCTGGGCTGTTTTTTGTAAATAAACTGTGTGCTGCTTGGCAATGTGCCCTGCCTGTCTGTGTCGGGGTTAGGGTGGCTGTATGCTCCCTTTGGCATCATAATACATTTATATATATACACACACAAACACACACACACAAAGTGTGATCAAAAAATACAATAATAAAAGAAAATTATTACAGTAAAAGATACATTCCCATTAATCCCCCTCAAAGTACTCCCCCTCTCTTCAAACCACTTATCCCATTGATCTTGTCACTTTCTGGACCAGTTTTGGAAATCCTCTTTCATGAGTGTCTTCAGTTGTGCTGTTGTGGTTGCCTCGATGTCCTGGATTGATTCAAGTGTTTACCTTTCATGGTCATTTTGACTTTGGAGAAGAGCCAGAAGTCGCACAGTACCAGACCTGTTGAATAAGGTGGATGAGAACACACCGTAATATTTTTATTTGACAGAAATTGTTGTACTGGAAGCAATGTGTGACACGGAGTATTGTCATGATAGAGGATGAGACTGTTTGCCCCTTTCTCAGGTCATTTTCTATGCACATTGTTTCTTAAGGCTGTGGAAAGAGTGTTGACCTTCTCGAGAGGTTTGCATACCTTGGCAGTGACATTTATGTCTCTGGTAACTCTTCCTATGAAGTCAGTAGGCGAATTGGGAGAGCATGAGGGGTCATGTGGCTGCTGGAAAGGGGTGTGTAGTGTTCCCAATATCTTTGCAAAAGGATGAAGGTCCAAGTCTTTAGAGTCCTGGTGCTTCCTGTCTTGCTATATGGTTAAGAAAGATGGACGCTATCCAATGACCTGAGAAGAAGACTGGACTCCTTCAGTACTGTGTCTCTTCAGAGTGTCGAATGAGTGGTCGCTCACGGAGTCCCAAATGAGGCACATCACCTCCATTTACATTGTGAGGGAGCATCAGTTACAGCACTATGGCCATGTGACACGATTCCCAGAGGGTGATCCAGCTCACAGGATCCTCATTGTTGAGAACCCGAGCGGCTGGACCAGGCCAAGGGGACGCCACGTAACACCTGGCTGTGGAAAAAAAAACATGTACAAGTTGTTATACTTGCCAAAGGAGATCATACTGAATACTGACCATGTCAGGTGCCCAAACTTTGCTTCAGGCCCTTTTAATTTTTTTGGTAGTTTGTACCTGTAAGTGATGGAAATAAAAATGTAATTTTGCTTAAAATATTAAAGAAATGTGTTATATTTAACTTTATAACTTTTGGTGATCAGTTCATCTTCTGCTCTATTCGGAGTAGCAGACATTTTAACGGCGCCCAAACGTTTGCATACCACTGTATATGTATTATGGAAATTGATATATAGATAATCTTTTCATTTTTAACCTTCTTAATATAGACCAGTATTGTGGGGGTGCTGGAGCCTAGCCGAGCCAGCTAGCACTGGGCACAAGGCAGGAACAAACTCTGCACAGGGTGTTAGTTCATCACAGGGCAAACACACACACACACACACTGACAACAAACACACACTAGTAGCAATTTAGCATGAGTAGGAGGAAACCAGAGCATGGAGGCCCCAAGACATGAACCCTGGTCTCATTACTGTGAGGTAGCAGCGCTACCACTGAGTCTACCATGCTATTCTCAATATACTGCATAATTATAATTATTTATTAAATAGGTCTATTGGAAAGTTGCAAGTGAACTTTCCATTTGACTTTAGCTGCTTTACTAGACATGGATAAGAAAGACAGCTAACAAGTAGTATCTCACCATATAAACCAAGAGTTTCTAAATGTCTATGGTCCCATGACCCTGTTTTGCCTTTTTAAGTTAATTGATGAACTATTAGCAGCAATCGCAAACTGTGGGGGTGATCCTCCTTCATGAAATGACGTCAGTTGGAAATGGGGAAACCTATTGTGCAGCGCTGTCAATTGCTTAGACGACCCTCCACACTGGCCACCGGCCACCGGAAACTTACTCGTGAACCAACAATGGCAACCTGTGACCCAATGGCTCCAAGCCGCAACCCAAAACTTGGTCACGACCCAGTGGTTAAGAGATACTACTATAGACTGTGGAAATAACTAGAAACTTAAGGTACTTAACTTACCACATGATCCAAGCTACACCTTGACTTTTTCTCCACATATCGTGTTGTATAACCTGATATTTTGTTAGCCTTTTGAATGGCTTCTGTCCACTATCTGGGAGTAGATAGTGACAAGTCCACTACAACTCCTAAAACCTTCTCATAAGGTGTGTTTTCAAGTTTCATATCTGTATTTGTGTATTCAAACCTAACATCTTTACTTCCTACGTGTAATACTTTACTATTTACTTTGATTACATTTCATCTGCCACAAATCTGCCCAAGCTAATATGCTGTCCAGGTCCCTCTGTAACAGTTTTGCAGATTCCATGCGATCTATCTTTACACCTAATCTAGTATATTCTGCAAACTGAAACCGCTTATTGATTGCATTTGTGTTGTGATTTTTTATGTATATGAAAAAAGAGCAGCGGCCCCAGCACGGAACCCTGAAGGACACCACTTTTAACATCACCTAATTCTGAAACCGGTCTCCACTATGACTCTCTGGTCCTTCATGTTTCAAAACACAAGTAAAAAACAAAATACGTCCCAATGAAAAATTTCTAAATCCCAGGAAACATTAATAAACATACAGTCATTTCATAACAATAAAAGCCAAGAAATAAACGTATTCAGGATTTTCAAAGGTATTAAATGTAAGTGTTTAAATAATGAGAACCAAACTGAAGAGCAAAATTGGAGCATTCAATGTAGCAATTCCTTACACAGAGGGTGGTGCAAATTTGGAAATTACTGCCTGTTTATTATGTTGAAGTGGATTCCATCTGCATTTGAATAAAACAACAGAATGAAATACAGGGATTATTTAGGCATCATCTCACCAAATAAGCAGGATGAAATGAATGTCACCCATCACTTCTACGCACACAGCTCAGTAATTGCATTGTAGTGCAGTGTAACTTTACATTCTCAGAATGGCTTAATTAAAATGCAAGCTTGGATTGCCACACTTTATCCTTTCAACACTGGGCACAAGTTAGGAATAAATCCTGGATGATTTGATTTTTGAAGGAAAAATGTTTAAAATATGAGTATTTGGCATTGTCATAGAGTGATTATCCAAAACCTTTGATTTTTTAATTTTATTTAAAATGTGGTCCAAAATTGATGATGGTGACCGTATACATATTCTGCGCAGTTGTGTTACCCTGCTTCAAGAAAAGACATAACACCTCTAGAAGCTGCGTGAAGCATTCTGGGACTGAAGGTCATGTTCTACTATGCTTGGCTAAGGGAATTAAACCAGTTTGGGTTGTGTCCAATGTGGAACTGCTTGTCCAAAAGAATTGATGGTATGAGTACAGGAACAGGGAAATTTAGTCAAAAAAAGAATTGGCAAGAGCAAGAGAATCGTCTGAGGGAGAGCAAGAAATCAAAACATGAAAATGAATATGAAGAAAAGATCAATAAAAATTCAAATCACTATGCAAAACTGAAGTCAGAACGAGAGAGCAAATATTCTTGGCACATCATATCCTTTCTCTTGTAAGACATGTGAGCACTTAGAGGGTCTAACAGTTTCTCAAAGATTAAGGGGGTGACAACTGGAACCAACTGCTCTAGCAATTCCTCTTCTAGAATGAAGGAACATCCACAGGAAGACCTCCAACGTTACATCTGGAAGAACCACCGTGGCTCCCCTGCTTCTTTCCTCCCTGCCATATAAGGGGTAACCTGACCAGAAGTCACCATTCAGACTGAGCTCAGTTACCAAAGGAGATGGACCTTAAGGCAGCTACCCTGAACCTGGCAATTTTTGCCCATTTTTACCTGTGATTTTGGTACTTTTGGACCCAGTTTGATTTATTTCTTTTTAGGATATTAAATGGGGTACCTTTAGAAATGCCAACTCTTCATCTTTTGTTGTCTATTTTCTTCACATCATATTTAATCAGTTACCAATGAATGTTTGATTGCTGAGTTTTAATCCAAACCTTGGATGCCCATATTAGTGTACCTCCATCTTAAATTCTGTTTAAATTAGGATGTGAAAACATGTGACCAACTACAAATGCTGTTGCCACAAACAACACAACCTCAACCATGAAATAAAGCTCAAAATGGCGACGCCTGCTGAAAATTTCATGCACATGATGATGTCATGAACGCAACTATAAAATATAATAGGATTAGAAATAAAGACAAAATGAATAGTTCTAATTACCATATATACTCGCGTATAAGTCAGGTCTTGAAACCCGATAAATCAATCATAAAATCAGACCCCGACTTATACGCCCGTTCAAAAATATGACAATTTATTTATTTATTTACATCTTCTTGCTTTCCCCAAACTCACACCAGTTTCTCAGACACATCGAATTTTGTTGCAGCAGCGCAGTTACCAATTTCTTTCACCACTTCAACGACTTTTAATTTCAAACCAGCTTCATATTTTCTTCTTATTGAACGCTCCATCGTAGATAAGGGATGCTCTTACGATGAAGGTGTATGAGGGTGTGAGATACAAAAAACACAAAACAGTGCAAACGTTGCTTCAGAATAGTTTGGGTATTTCTGTGTGGTCACGTAGGCACAATACATAGAAAAAAAAGGCAGTGTGCTCTGTGTTTACTCTCTCAGCTGGGCGTTAGCATATCATAATCTCTTGGACCAATAGCGTGAGTTTTCCGCATTCAACTTATACGACCGACATTATAAAACACCGGAAATTATACAGTAAAATCAAGCCCCGACTAACCTGCGGGAATACTTAAATGCGAGATTATATGGTACTAGAAAACTCAAATTTGTTATACTATTATCCTAAAGAGGATGAGTGGGAACCTTATTCAGAAGATATTAAATCCAGCAGAATTCTTTCAAATAAGTAGTGAAGCCCATACTCAAGGACACTTAATGGAGACTAAAGGAAGTATTTTTAACCAGAAAGTTGTTCTTCACACAGAGAGTCCTGGGAACTGGGAATGAATTACTTGAGTCATTCAGTGGAAAACTCTTACAAAAGTATCTGGATGAAATATTGGGACAGCTTAGCTGTAAGCTAACCAGTTAATCAACAGCTGGACAGTGTGGTCTCCTCCCGTTTGTCAAACTTCTTAGTTTCTCATGAGTATCTAGGTTTTTCAAGGGCCTCACATTTAAGAAGGCAGAGGTATTGACAATTTGCCCAAAACTGAATTCACAGAGAAACTCAGTGCTTTGCAAAAAACATTCTTGAAACAAATTCCAGTATTGACACAAGCGTTTTCATTCATTAGTTTCTCATGCGTCTGCCTCTCACTTAGTATTTAAATAAAGAACGCTAATGACAAAGTGTGCATATCCTCTACTAGGATGTGGTGGTCTCTGAGTAATGATGGAGTGGGGAGAGGCTTGACCATGGCGACTTTCTGTGTAGTTAATTTTCATGTTGAGGAAACACAGTATTGTGCGTTTAAAGGCCTATTTGTATGGGAGTCATTTTACAGCAAGAGTTACGGTAAAGTAATAATTACTGCTGGAGGGCCTCTGTAATTCTAGTCCTGTCTGTATCACTCAAATGATATAATTTTACTCAAATGTGATTTGCATGGTACTAATTTAACCTGAAATTATTTTTATGGACTTTTTGCAGAAGATAAAAGGGTTTGTAATCTTTACCGAAATGTGAACGCACAGTCTGTGAAAGGTTACTGACATGGGGTGCGTTTCCTGAAAGCCATCAATCTTAGTGAATAATGAACATTGTAGGCGAAGAATGAGTGAGATTTACAAGTGTTTCCCGAAGTGCTTAGTTATTTGGCATTTAACAAATAGGTTTAAAGAACTTCTTTGCTGGGCTCCTCAACAGCGTCCATGTCAGAAAAGCAGAGTTTCTATAACATCGATTGCATATATTTCAATATTCCAAATATATGTTAGGTTTTCACACTACACCAATATAAATGCACAAAAACACCCAAAACAAAGAAATTAACATTTTGACTAATAGGTAAAATTTTAATGTATTACTCAAAAATCTATAAATGAGATCAAAACGTTAGTCAAAAATCTTTAAATGAGATCAAAACTCCATGTGGTTTCCTTGGAAAAAATAAACAATGGTAAGTAGAGATAGGAAAAGAAAGCAACACATCACAAAAGATGAGTTCAAACAACTTATGGAGGAGTTGTCAAAAAACAAAGAAATGTTGTTTTCCATGACTTACGGAAGTCTTGGCCCTGGAACTTGTGCAGGCACTAGAATTGTATCTTCCACATGCCCAGAGAGTGCTCTACAACAGTGTGTGTGCTTTAATGTGCAAAGATCTACCTCTCCTCAGCCATGGATTGGCGATTCAACACTATGGATAGCAGGTATTCGTGAAGAGAGCACCCACTCTCTCTTAGTAACCAACCACCAGCAAACATACCACCCCTTGACACACTCCAGAAATGAACCAGATATAGAAGCATCACGTGTACTCCTAAACCACTTGGCCACAAAGTCTGCAAAATGTCCCTGATGATGAGTTACATATCACCTGGACATTTAAGGTTCAGAACCCTTTTCGACAAGTGTAGATGGGATTCAAGTGGCTGGGGGTGTATGAAAAGGGATGAGTGTTCCATCCACCGCACTTAGCCAGGTATGCTTGCAATGGTCACACAATGTCAGCAGCAGGATTTAAACCCACAGCCTCAGGGTTTGTTGCATGCATGGTGCAATAGTAATCCATTCACTGTATGCACAGAATTAGACATGGTAACCTTGCTGAGGCCAAGTGCATCACCAATGCTCTGCAAAAATCCAGCAGTGGTGCAGAAACAGAGGGCTATCAGAAGATGAATAATGTGAAACTTGGGCAGAATTCTGTTATGTTCCTCTTTCAAATTCAACTGCATCAAACGAAGAAGGGTTATTAATTCTCCTCTGTGCAATCTGGGATTTTCTATTAATTGTTGATTACTGAGATAATCCAAGGGGTTAATGTCCTCCTGGCAAACAGCATGTAGGCACATGATTTGGATTCTTGGGAGACTTTGTTTCAAATGGCATCTCTGGTTGAATTGCATACTTTTCTGGACGGCTGCCATTGTCGTTGCTGGTACTAAGAGGCAATTCGCCTTTCCACTTTAAAGGATGTGACTGATTACATAGCGAGTTTGATTAGTCAACTTATCAAAACTACAAAGAGCCCATTTTGTGCTAATTTAGAATTTTTATATTCCTATTGCAACACTGACATATTATTATTATTACTATTGTTATGATTTTCTCCAAGTGTGTCAGCGTATTTTGTGATCTACTTAGAGCGACTCCTGTCTCTCTTTGGCAGATTTGCAGACAAAAGTCCCAGTAAAGAACAATGTTAAAAATAACAAGTGGGTTGGTTCACCCTGTTAATTTACGAATGAGATTAAGCACTAGTTTTGTTACAAAGGTGTCATACATGAGCATCAGAGGATCTCTTTGCTGGCTAATTCAAGGTATGTGATAACCCCACCAGGACGAGAGGGGCGCTGTTTCTGTATCTTCTCCTTCTCTGCCCGCAGCTAATAGAATCTGCCCTGTGAGGACAATTAGCTCTGCCCCTTCCGGTCCACCCAAGATAAGAAGCCCAAGTGCCTGGAACAAGGCATCTTTTGAGACTGAGACCTTACCGAACCAGAACTCCCCAGGAGATTATTTGTGTTAAAGAAATGGCTATATAGAGCTTTATTATTTGTGTTATTTCTCTGCCCTCGAGGCCACTTCATTTTGTCACCAGAGGGCAGAAACTTTCAGTTAAAAAAGGAAGAAAAAGGAAATTAAAGGGATGACCCAGTTAGCATCTCAACTATTCTTCAGTTGCCATGGTCCATTCTTCCAATGTCTGACCACAAAGGGTTTTGGGAAACATTCGCTAATTAACGAAAGATCTTAAATATAAAATAACGTAG
>JANRMT010062802.1:21392142-21427961 GCA_026402145.1 Polypterus bichir lapradei
TGTGGATTACGCTGCTGCGGAAAAGATCACACGTAAACACGGAAATGTGAGTGAGGCTTTAGGACGCAGTATTCCTTGTTTAACACACTCAAAAATAAAAACCTTAACCCTAATAAATGAAACGTTTAGAGTGTTTCATATTTCACAATTGCCTGGAAATTGAATTTTAGTGTCACTTTTGTAAAACTAGACAAATGGCAGAGCTCCCCACTGTGTGTGTTCGAATTACCCATAAGCCATGACAAATGTGTTGTATCACGTCAACTTCTGTCCGTTGCAGGTACTGTGTAATTTTCAAATTGCCTTTACTTTTTGATTTACCATCTAACATTTAAGATGTGTACAAAGATAAATGATACTTTATATTCAGAACTCAGTAGCATCCATACAAGTAATAGAATTCTAGATGATTATAGCTCTAGGAATTAAAGAATATGGAGAATAATGCCCAAACCCCCCCCTAAACGTCACAAAATAATTTCCTTATAAATATTTAAGAGGAGTGAGGTGCTTTATAAATAATAATAAAAAAAACTAATTTCACTCTTAGGTGTCTCATATGAGTTTTCAGTTTTTAATTTTATTCACATTTGGAATTCATTCCTCCTAATAACATGCAAGCAGAACATTTCCTTTTTATATCCAATACTCTCATTTGCACAAGCAGAGGCTTCACTGAAAGCTCAACAAGCAGACAGGGAGAAAAGCAAAGCTGCTGTTGGGCCAGTGTTCCCAGTAGGGTGTTTACTGGCATTGGAAAGGATTACTTAATTTTTGTCAGACGTGCTGTTAGTTGAATCGATGCAGTAGCTAATAATTTATTTTTACAGCCAACATTGTCAAATCCAACAGAGACGCCTCGGCTGACTTCACTTGCTTGCAGACGTGACCTGCATTGCATATAAACCTTCCTCCTCACACTCAGTTTAGCTGGACACTTTTTTGTACTTTTATATCAAATCAAACATTAACTTTTAGGTTTAAATGTTAATTCACTTGCTTAGATAATATTTTATATATCACAATACTAAAGACCACTGAGCTCTTCACAAATTCAGTTTGTAAACTGTCCACAGGGAGTGCCCACTTACACTTCATATTGAAATTCTGCTTCTTGCTTTTTCTCTTCCTTGTCCCCAAGAGGAAATATGAAGGAATCTGTATGCTGCCAAAATTCAGTGGTCAACCCTAAAAGTCAGCCTTGCTAAATGATGCAATGACACGTTTATGGAAAGGCATTACTCATCCCCGAGGTTAGAGAGGCCTTTGAAACTGAAGCTCAGAATGGAAAAATAAGTGCAGTCACCTCTATGTCTGATCTGCTGCCTCAGCCTGGCAGGGTGTGTACATTAGGGCATCTTCAGATGATATTTTATACATCATTATGTTATCAGGCAGGCAGATTTATTTTTAATGAGACTTGGAGAATGATTTAAAAAAAATTGTGTGAAAAGGAAAAGTTGAGCAAGATGAACTAAAAATACTTTTGTGAAAGAATGTTTATATTATGGGCGGCTCGGTGATGCGGTGGGTAGTGCTGCTGCCTTGCATTAAGGAGACCTGGGTTCGCTTCCCGGGTTCTTAACTTCCTGCGTGGAGTTTGCATGTTCTCCCCGTGTCTGCGTGGGTTTGCTCCTGGTTCTCGGGTTTCCTCCCACAGTCCAAAGACATGCAGGTTAGGTGCATTGGCGATCCTAAATTGTCCCTAGTGTGTGCTTGGTGTGTATGCCCTGCGGTGGGCTGGCGGCCTGGTCGGGATTTGTTTCCTGCCTTGCGCCCTGTGTTGGCTGGGATTGGCTCCAGCAGACCCCCGTGACCTTGTAGTTAGGATATAGCAGGTTGGATAATGGATGGATGTTTATATTACCCTTTAGTATTATCTAGCATTAATTATATTATCTTCACTAAAATCCTGTGTATTCATGGAAATAATCGGAGTTTTGCTATAATAATAAAAGTTGCATGGAATGTAATTTGGTGAAGCTCATACAAATAAAAGAACCACACTGTACTTTCTCATGTTGTCACTAAAAAGTCAGCCTGTCTCAAACCTATTTAATCCAAGTCAGATTTGCAGGGGGCCAAGGTCTATCCTGGTAGCATCGAGTGACAGGCAGGACACAGTCTGGCCCACTCACACATACACCCACACTCACCCTGATAGATAGATAGATAGATAGATAGATGTGAAAGGCACTATATAATAGATAGATAGATGTGAAAGGCACTATATAATAGATAGATAGATAGATAGATAGATAGATGTGAAAGGCACTACAGATAGATAGATAGATAGATAGATAGATGTGAAAGGCACTATATGATAGATAGATAGATAGATGTGAAAGGCACTATATGATAGATAGATGTGAAAGGTGCTATAGATAGACAGATAGATAGATAGCTAGACAGTTAGATCGATAGATAGATGTGAAAGGCACTACAGATAGATAGATAGATAGATAGATAGATAGATAATATGAAAGGCACTATATAATAGACAGATAGACACTTTATTAATCACAAAGGAAATATGCAGATTACATGGTGCAGGTTAATAGCAGCAGACAAACAGACACAAATATAACAAGAATTATAATAATCAAGGTATGCTAACAAGGTACAAAAACACGTATAAAATGAATTATCAGTAAGCCAGTTACAAAGTGTATGTCTTTGCTTGGTGTAAAGTGATTCGTTTTTAACGTAGTTATAAGTTACTATTTTCTAGTACCGGATGTCATTGACGCAGGGGCCTAAAGCATTTGAGACACTGCAGTGCAGTTCCACACTATGGAAAGGAAATGGATTGAACAAAACTGAATCAATACTCAGATTAATGACGTAGCAGCCCAAGTAATCCATTTTAAAGTTGCAGAGGGCATCAGCCTATCCTGGCAAGACTGGGTGCAAGGCAGAAAGCAGTCCTTGACAGGGTACCAGTCCATCACAAGGCCTTATTTAGGCCTACCGACACTAAGGCTAATTTGAAATTACAAATTAATTTAAACTTTGTGTCTTTGGAGGTGTGGGAGGAAAACCCACACAGATATGAAGAGCTCATGATGAGGGAACTTTTATAGAATTAGGCAATGTTGAAAGTGGTATCCATCAGGGGTCAGTGCTGGGACCGCTACTCTTGTTAATCTGTCAAGAATGTAATCAGTAAGATGGTTAAGTTTGCAGATGATACCAAACTGGGTGGAAGGACAGACGATGTCAAATCAGCCAAATCATTACAGAGAAACTTGAACAGAATACATGCTTGGATTGGATTTACGACAGATGAAATTTAATGTAAATAAATGTAAAAAGTAAGGAAGTAAAAATAATAGTAAAGAATAAACAAAGGGAGATCAGAAAATTGAAACTTATACCATATGAGAGAAGACCTCAGGAGTCAAAGTGGACTTCTAACTTTCAGCATCAAAGCAGTGTACGGAAATGATCAGAAAAGCTAATAGGATGTTAGGTTATCATGATGTGTGGAGTACAAGCTAAGGGAGGTTATGGTTAAGTTATATAACACACTAGTGAGGCTTCACCTGGAGTACAGTGTTCAGTTTTGGTCTCCATATTAGAGATGGGAGTTTTTCTCCTTTCTCTCACAGCTTCTCTCCATGCACACATCTCAAGCCTCATCAGAAGATTGAGTGAATAACAACAACAGATCATTGCAGGGAGGTTCATGAATATTCTTTAACCACAGCAAAGATATTTTCATGGCTGTCACCAGCAAGCTCTTAAAGTATTCATTGAAAGAGCCCATATCTCCCATTAACCATACTTTTAGAGCAAAAATCCATTAGAAAAATGGTGATGTGAACAGGCCAATCAGCCCAACAATCTCATCCATCCTGTTAAGTAGATTGTCCAGAATTTTATCATTTTCTTTCTAATTTCCAATGCATTAGGAGGGAAGGAGGGAGGTCATTCTTCTTCTTCTTCTTCATCTGCCATGCCTCTGCCATGTTCTTGTCCTCTGGTTGCATGCCCTCACTTTTTTATTCATAGCATGTTGAGTGTTACATATAAAGGCTCCAAGCATTAGGTACTGTAACTGCTTGTTAATCTGATTTTAGTCTACTTTTTCTGAGATATTTTGTTGTTTTGATTTTTTGCTCACATTTGGTGAGGTCAACTATATTCCTATGTCCTTTTTCTTGTAATTTGTTTTCACCACCATTATATATTAACCAATGTTCTTAATCCAGTTCAGCATTGTGAGGACCTGTCATGCGAAGCATGTTAGATTCCTATTTGACTGCGTTCTTTCAATTTGCCAGAGTACGGTTGATTCCAGGCACAACTCTTTTATGACATGGTTAATAACCTTTGTTTTGTACTCCAGTGCCTTCTTGTCTGCCAGTTCTCCATCTTGCATAAAAACTTAATATATTCTGATTGATGCTACACATCACTATCACGCTTTATCTAACTCTCTATACAAAGCATCTCACCCGATGGGACATTAGCCACCTTATGAAAATCTTTAATGGGCTGCATTAAACATGCAGAGATGCATCTCTTCTAGAAATGGGTAGGTGGCTAAAGTTGCTGTTGAACACACAAGTAAATTATTTTGTACGAATGGGTGGTGTCACAGGATTTGAGATCCTACACAAAAGGCGCTTTATTAAATGGGGCAGAGAGGATAATGGCAAATGACTGTGATATAATGAGCACTCTGTGATAGTATCTGGTACAGGACTGGTCCAGTCCAAGATTGGTTCCTATATCGTGCCTCACGTTTTCAGCACTGCACCCCCAAAAGTTAAGGAGGATGGCTCCTATTCTACTGTAATACATTGGCAATATAGTGCTGTGGCTAAATTACCGGACGTTAAACCACAAAGTGGATATTATACGCATGTTGGTCCATGCTTATGGGTGTTTTCTTTAATTGTTGGTTTATTTTTTTTCAATTTGAGCCGGTATTTTTCATATCTTTATGTTATTCCTACTGGCTTCATTTGTAATTCTATAATTATATTTAATTATGTGTTTCTGACACGGATGTGAGCAACACAAGGAACAATTCTGTCTCGTTTTCTCTTTA
This sequence comes from Polypterus bichir lapradei, assembly GCA_026402145.1. NCBI lineage: Eukaryota > Metazoa > Chordata > Cladistia > Polypteriformes > Polypteridae > Polypterus > Polypterus bichir. The sequence continues at coordinate 21,397,202 of JANRMT010062802.1, forward strand.
CTCTGTACATTTCAGACTATAAATATAACAGCAGGTCATGTCACTTGCAGAAATTCTTATTGGATGCTGCACTCATGTAGGGTATTGATAAGGGGGATGAAACAGAGTTCAGGTTTCAGGTGGAAGAGTTTGTTTCTTGGTGCAGAAAGGATTGTCTGCACTTTAGTATCAAAAAAATCAAAGAACTCGTTATTGACTTTCACTGCAGCAAAGGGCCTCTGTGTCCAGTCACTATTCATGGAGTGGATGAGAGGAGGTCCACTACTACAAGTACATGGGGGTTCACACTAATGACAGGTTGGACGGGTCTCGGAACACAAAAAAACTAAAGAGGAAAGGGCAGAGCAGGCTCTTTTTCCTTAGGAGACTGAGCTCCTTTAATGTGGGCAGTGACATTCTATGACATTCTTCTATGACACCGTGATGGCCAGAGAGATTTCCTACGCTGTGGTGTGCAGAGCTCGTAACATCACTTCAAGAGAGGCCCACCAAATCAGCAAGTTAATTAAAGGGTCAACCTCAGTTATAGGATGCACTCTGGACCCCCTGGAGGTCGTAACGAAGGAGAGAATTAAAACAAAACTGAGTGCCATTATGAACAATGCTACACATCCTCTCTCTGTGACACACTGACACCGAGAACTTTCAGCCAACAAAATATTCAGCACAAGTGTGTCAAGAAACACAATAGGGGCTCCTTTATACAAACAGCAATACATCTGCATAATGCCTCACTGGAACTGTGACAGCCAAGTAAGACATTTTCTTTCTTTTGAATTATTGTTGCTTTATAGTCATTCTGATGTGTGATCAGACTGAACTGTGTGTTTATTTATTTATTAACATATCTAACTATTTATGTATTTATTCATTTAAAGAGCTCCTGTAAAAAGTCAAGTTTACCCCTGGGGACAAATCTATCTATCTATCTAATTGTTCTGCTGGTTCGCTTACTTGACAGTGTGTAGATTGGAGTGTTATAGCCATAGGTCTGAATCGTGGTTTTAATATTTGGGTGGTCACCTACCAGGTAATGCTTGTGGTTGGTTGGCCAGTCAGCAAACATCTGCCATGCCCTCTCAGTTGCAAGAAGCAGATCATATACAGTATATATATTAGAATGTCCACACACCATTGCATATTGAGGTCTCTATTGTGGAATTGGTTAAAATCACCAAATTCTTTGCTGTGCACCTGGCAGTTGATCTTGCTTGAACAGTTAACACCATCTCCATAGCTATGAAGGTGCGGCAGTGTCTTCACTTCCTTCAGCAACAGTGCAAGGCAAGCCTACCAATTCCATTCACACTACATTCTGCAGAGGTACAACTGAGACCATTCTGACCAGCTGCATCACAGTCTGGCTTGGGAACTGCAGTGTCTCTGATCACATGGTCCTACAACGGATAGAACACGCAGCAGAAAAGATCAGTGGGGCCTTTCTGCCCTCCATTAATGACATATTTGCTAAGTGTTGTATCCACAAATTCTCCAGCATTGTGAAGGACCACTCTTACTCTTCCCATGGTCTCTTTTTCTCTACCTAGCAGAAGATACTATAACATCCGGATTACTGTGGCCAGGTCTCTTGGTTGTCCAGATTTTGAATGCTGTGCTGCCCTTCTCCCCTTAGGTGTGTTTGTAGCAGTTTACTTATTACTTATATTACTACTATCTATTCATTACCTATTATTTATTGAGTTATATAGTTTAGTATAGTATAGTTCTTTATTCGTCTTGCACTTGTCCTATGTTTATGTGTATGTAGTACTGTGATTCTTGGAATGTAATTTTATACCACTGTATGCTGCAATAAAGTGTATTGTCGGTGTCAAAATTTTGCTAATTTTTTGTTAATTTCTGGACCTACACTAAGGTACCAGTTGCATATAGAATGTCTGTTGAAGGACAGAGTTTGGAACTGCCAAGGCATCTAGAGAAGTATGCGAATCTGGGGGACAAAAGCATACCTCATTTCAAGCACCATTATTTAACATGTCTGCCTGGTCTCTATGAAGGATGCTATAAAAATTAACTATTGATTTTGTCCATTCATTACTAAACCCTACTGATTCAGTTTAGGTTTGCATGTGATATATCTCAAACTAGCACAGGCAAAAAGAATTAATGGAAATGGAGACATTAAAATAAGCCAGAAGTCCTAACCAAGAATAAAATTAAGAAACAGAAGCTGAAAGTCAGGAACTGGTAAATCTACATAGCTCTTCTACTACAAACTCACACGCACAGGGTTTTTGAGTTGTCATCTGCAAACTTGAATGCTGACGCATTTAACACAGTGATCTTTACAGTGCTGAATTGATGACGTTAATGACACAATCTCTGGGACCACACTCTGTGACAACCGTCATTGCGTCTTGACAACCATAGCACAAAATAGCACTGGAAACAATGCAAAATAAATTTTAATCCCTTAACATGAAGTCCGGATTACAAATAAATGCCAAAATAAGAATCTGTTCCACAATGGGACTTCAAAATTGAGATGTGGGCTAAAGGAAAAATAAAAAATGTTCAACTCTCCAAATCAAGATAGCATGAGGTTGGTTTAATTCAGTATGAATCATTATGGTGTCTACATGAGTGTGATGTTGTAAAGGAGTCATTAGCACAGTGAGGAAAATATCTAATGATTGTGACATAATAGGTAGTCTATTTGAGTATTCTGTGAAGGACCTGTGGTACATCCCAGGGTGGTTTCTGCTTTGCGCCAGTGTATCCCACTAAGACTCAGCAATTGGGTTGACTCAATTCAGAACATGGACAGACAGAAAGGCTTAACTGCTCTCCTTTAGATTCTTCATGGTATGACATAACTTTGTCAAATAGGATTGATTCAGTTCAGGAATGGGGAGACCACCAGGCAAGAGCCAAACCTAAATGGGGTAGCAGTTGCTGGGCATCCTCATGCCTATTTTGAAATCATTTAGGTCTATGTGGACCGTGCTTCTAAAATTTGTATTATTATGCTGTATTAAGGATTTATTCTGTTCTGTGTATTGTATTGTATTGTATTGTATTGACCCCCTTCTTTTGACACCCACTGCACGCCCAACCTACCTGGAAAGGGGTCTCTCTTTGAACTGCCTTACCCAAGGTTTCTTCCATTTTTCCCTACATGTTTTTTTTTGGGAGTTTTTCCTTGTCTTCTCAGAGAGTCAAGGCTGGGGGGCTGTCAAGAGGCAGGGCCTGTTAAAGCCCATTGCGGCACTTCCTGTGTGATTTTGGGCTATACAAAAATAAACTGTATTGTATTCTATTGTATGTCACATTAGACAACATTTCTAGCGATTTTCATAGCCTTCATTGACAGGAGTTGTGATTCTGTGAAAGTTAGTCATGTAATGTGACATACCCAATGACTCATCCCAACAAATCAAACGGGATTGATTTTGACTTTAGTCATAAGTGCGGGAGAGCCGATATCTAATGAATACTCATTTGGAAGTACAAATCACATAATGCAGTGAGGAGAAGAACCTCACAAATAGTAGAGAAGCTTCTCTCTCTGATGTCTTGAGTTTTACGCACTAAAACAGAATGGACAAAAGAAAAAAGGGCAAAGGTTGCAGCTAACCTCGCTGTACCTTATAATTCTTCATACAGCATCAGTTCCGTCAGGCAGCATGGCATCGGCTGTCAGAAAAAGGGGCAAGCAGGACTGGCCTAGAAAGTCGGCCTACAGTGATTAAATCTGATGTGCCCAGTGATTTTCAGTTGTGTAAACTGATACCGCCTGGTGAAAAGATCAGCAACCCGCTGCCATTAAGTCTGACACACCCAAGAATTCAAAGTCACATAACATGACATCGACTCAATCAACCTATCTGTGAGGATGTGGGAGTAAAAACTTACAGAGACATGGGAAGAATATGAAATCTCCAAATGGACAACAGCCAGGCATGGAATGCGCACCTAGGCCACACTGGATCCCTCTGGTAACAGCACTTAGCACTAAGCCAACAAGCCATGCACCTTCATGGCACTTCTTTCTAAAAGGTTTCTGTGAAGCAGCAAATTTCTGATGAGCATCCAACAGCGTGAACATCCATCCATCCATACGTCCGTTATCCAACCAGCTATATCCCAACTACAGGGTCACGGGGGTCTGCGTGAACAATAAAGTGTTAATGACCAGCCTTAGACGAAACTGAGCAAACGTCAGCGTCATGATCTCACATACAATTAGAATCGGCTGTAATAGCTTTTGGAGAAAATCAAAATTAAACTTACCAGCCTCAAATGTATGAACAAATACACAAGGAGTACAATTAGTCAGGGCTCCACAACAGGCCTGGAGTAGCTCCTAGCTATTATGTTATTTTCTTGGGGGCTACAAAGTAACCCAGCAAACACCCTCCAAATGGACCAAGTCTGAACAAAATAAAACACCACAACTAAATGGAGACCTTGCATTTTTTAGGGTCGGAGACCACAGCATCTCACCAAGGCAGGATGTCCGCTTCAGCTGCATGGCTGGGTAGTCAGACCCACTGTCTCAATGCATTTTGTGTGAAGAAGTATTTGTAAGCTTTGGTCATCTGTGGCCTACTGCCTGCTGTATACGGGAGCCTTTGCTTTATTCTGCCTGTTGGTTTCCAGTTCTGCACCCTCTGCAGTTTCAGAATTACTCGTCAGTGTGAAATACCACAAAGGCCTGCGCTGCTCTTGTGTGGTTTGTTCCACTTGTGTTTGCTTTTATGATTTGCTGTGCGCATAAGGCTGCCTGCCTATGCCAAATGAAGTGTTTCATTGCTTTAATGTATTTGTTTTAAAATTAAAATGTAGGCCTGGTCAACAGACCTTAACTGCATTAGTATTATGGTTATTATAATCATTATTATACTGATAACAATAAAGCTTGGCAGGCAGCATTGTAGGCTAATAGGGATGACTGCTGCCTCACTGATTCAGTGTCTTCAGTTCAAATCTCGCAGCTGGTTGTTGCCGGTGTGGCATCTGCATGTTCTTCAGGGGTCTGAGTCAACAGTTGGGGATAAAGAGGCGATCCCATCATGGGTGAGTTCTGCTTAAAAGGAAGATGAAAAGGCAGGGGACCTGTCATCTCACTGAACGTGTGGAAGCTGGACATGTAAAGGATGATTTAATTTTCTTCTCTCTTATCACGGAGGGTAGGAATAAAAAGCTATGAAGAAACCAAGCTTGGAGACGATAACAGATGTTTCACTGTATTCAGTATTTAGTTAAAAACACCTTAAACGGGTATGTAGACATTCATGGTAATGTCTTTAAATGGTTTAAATCTTATCTAAGCAATAGGAGTTTTTATTTGCACTTGGGCGAGTTTTCATCCTCTTTAGTCTCACTTACTTGTGAAGTTCCGCAAGGTTCCATCCTAGCCAATATGGCTTCTCCTTTCACTGTTATGGATATGAGCCTCAAATCTATTTGCAATTAAAATCAAAGCAGAGTGAGACAATAAAGACCCTCCATGCATTCTTGAATGATATCAAAACCAGGATGGCAATGAATTTTCTTTAACTAAATGATAATAAAACTAAGTCTGTGGTGTTCAAAACCTCAAACTTTGAGTATCTCTGATTTTGCTCTTGGACACCTTGCCATATATCATAAAGCTTCACTTAGGAACCTAGGCGTGATCTTTGACAGCTCATTCAAACAACAACCAGATAAGTTCGGTGGTTAAATTCAGCTTTTTTCAACTAAGACTTTTAGCTTCAGGTTAACGTTTATGTCTCTTTTAGTGATCTTGAAACAGCCATCCATGCTTTTATAACATCTCTTTTGGACCATTGCATTTCTTTGTATGTAGGTGTTGATCAGGCCTTGACTGGCTCTCATAAAGGTGATCATATTTCACCAATACTGACCTTGCTCCATTGGCTTCCATTCCGCTTCTGAATTGATTTTGAAATTCAATTACTTGTTTTTAAATGTTTGAATGGAACAGCCCTGTCTTACCTCTCTGAGTTTCTTAATTTGTATGTGCCAACAAGAATGGACAAAAGTACACAGTATATATATATATATTTATATATATATATATATCATATGAAAAAGTTTGGGAACCCCTCTTAATTCTTTGGATTTTTGTTTCTCTTTGGCTGAGCTTTCAAAGTACCAACTTCCTTTTAACAGATGACATGCCTTATGGAAACAGTAGTATTTCAGCAGTGACATTAAGTTTATTGGATTAACACAAAATATGCAATATGCATCATAACAAAATTAGACAGGTGCATAAATTTGGGCACCCCAACAGAGATATGACGTCAATACATATTTGAGCCTCCTTTTGCAAATATAATGGCCTCTAGGCGCCTCCCATAGCCTTTGATGAGTGTCTGGATTCTGAATGGAGATATTTTTGACCATCCTTCCATACAAAATCTCTCCAGTTCAGTTCAATTTGATGGCTGCTGAGCATGGAGAGCCTGCTTCAAATCATCCCATAGATTTTCGATGATATTCAAGTCAGGGGACTGTGACGGCCATTCCAGAACATTGTACTTCTCCCTGTGCATGAATGCCTTTGTAGATTTCAAACTGTGTTTTGTGTCATTGTCTTGTTGGAATATCCAACCCCTGCGTAACTTCAACTTTGTGACTGACACTTGAACATTATCCTGAAGAACTTGTTGATATTGGGTTGAATTCATTTGGCCCTTGACTTTAACAAGGGCCCCAGTTCTTGAATTAGCCACACAGCCCCACAGCATGATGGAACCTCCACCAAATTTGACAGGAGGTAGCAGGTGTTTTTCTTGGAATGCGGTGTTCTTCTTCCGCCATGCAAAGCGCTTTTTGTTATGACCAAATAACTCAATGTTTTTTCTCATCAGTCCAAAGCACTTTGCTCCAAAATGAATCTGGCTTGTCTAAATCAGCATCTGCAAACAACAAGCAACTCTGTTTGTGGCGTGAGTGCAGAAAGGGCTTCTTTCTCATCACCCTGCCATACAGATGTTCTTTGTGCAAATTGCGCTGAATTGTAGAACGATGTACAGCAAGATGTTCTTGCCAGTCTTTGGCGGTGATCTGTGGGTTGTCTGTAACCATTCTCACAATCCTGCGCATGTGCCGCTCCTGTATTTTTCTTGGCCTGCCAGACCTGCTGGGTTTAACAGCAGCTGTGCCTGTGGCCTTCCAATTCCTGATTCCATTCCTTACAGTTGAAACTGACAGTTTAAACCTCTGAGATAGCTTTTTGTAGCCTTCCCCTAAACCCTAATACAGTACCCAACAATCTTTGTTTTCAGATCTTTTGAGAGTTGCTTTGAGGATCCCATGCTGTCTGTCACTCTTCAGAGGAGAGTCAAAGGGAAGCACAACTTGCACTGACCACCTTGACACACCGGTCTATGAAGTTCAAGGCTTAACGAGCTCATCCAACCAATCTGGTGTTGCAAGTAATTAGGACCGAGTAGTGACAGGCATTCCAATCAGCAACATTACAAGGGGATCCAAATTTTTGCACAGCCCGTTTTTCACATTTGATTTAATTTCATACGACTAAATACTGCTTCACTAAAAATCTTTGTTCGGAAAACACCCCAGTACTCAGATGTTCCTAGGAAATGAAAGACATACCACTTATGTGTTGAAAGGAGAGTCAATTATTATGCAGGCTAATAGGGGTTCCCAAACATTTTCATAGGACTGTGTATATTATATATATATATATACATACACACACACACACTTTGTCACACATGCGCGAATAGGGGGCAGTCAACGGGCCCGACGCAGTGTGAATACAACAACCAGCGGGATTTGACGTTCAGAGCTAATGCCTCTCTCTCTTACCCTCCAGGATAATGGAAGATTAGAAGACTTACCCTCCGAAACTCCGTTCAAAATCCATTCAAGAAACAGTCCTCTTCCGAGTGCTGAAGATACGGCTACATTAGATGACCTCACTTCTGCCTTTGTCCCATCTTATCACCACCGGATCACCATTTCAACGTTATTGTTAATTATCCTTGTCATTTCCTGTCTGTCACATACTGTATAAAAATCCCCTGTTCTATTCAAACGATGTCTCATGGAAGTCTATGTTATTTCACAAGACTGCTCTACACAAGACCCTCAGCACATGGGACTGGGCCCCAAACCTTTATATGTTTCAATATATATTTTTTTTAAGTTTTTCTTTTACCATTTCTTGTACAGGTCTTTGGTTCAGTTTTGGCTGTTGTAAATGTGCTTTATAAATAAAGCTTGACTTGCCTTGCTAACAATCCACACCTTGAAAATGTAACCACAATGCTGAATTTAACATGTATAAAAAAAAAAAAAAGAAAAAGAACAACTTTAGACAATTTATCATAAGAATAAATTTTTCCAGTGAGACCCGAGACATACTTTTTTTGCCATTTCGGTTTCCCACTCCACATTGACTATACTTACGCTTGCCACCACAATACAGGAGCGTTTAGAAGCCGACACCTCAGTCCCTGACTGTTGATGCCCATTGCTACACCTCTTGATGTTGATTGGTCATTTGAGTACATTTCATGTTGGCACGATTGAGTTGTGGTCTTGTCTTGGAAGGATCATCAGCTACCGTGGCAATGACTTCTAATATCGCAAAGACAATCACATGGATTGTAACTGATCATAACTTATCAGACTCATGGAGATACTTAAATCTAAATTTAAGAGCATATTCTTTCTATTCACCAGTACATCATAGTTACTCAAGAACTGATTATTTCTTTATCGATAATAATTTATTGTCCACTATCAAATCCTGTAAGTATTGACCCTATTGTTATTTCTTATCATGCCCCTCAGATCTTCGAGCTGGAATCGCTTTACCCTAAACTCTTAAAAATCAAGGTGCCAGAGTGGTTCTTCAGGGTGATACCATAGGGGAATCATTTTTGGTTCCCAAAAGACCCATCCACATGAAGGTCCCTGAAAGAACCTTAATTTATTACACCTGTAACTTGATCCATACAGTGCCACAGATAGATGGTAACAGATTTATGAAATACCAATGGGTAATGAATTTAAGAGGACTGCCAACTCCAGTAACACAGGCTAATTCCAGGTTTTTTTTTAACCTATTCGTGTCCTGTATCTCACCATACATTAAAGATTTTGTCTTTTTTGACATATTAGGAAGTTTTTCAAAGCACAAAGAACCAACTTCATATGCAATGAACCATACCCAGAGCGAAATGGTCTTTGGTCAAGCAATGGCTCTATGAGGAGCCACACAACCCAGTAAAGAACCATAAAGTGCCATTAAAGAATGAGCATTTTTCAGACAGTACACACTCATTGCATAGCTAGCACGTAAACCCCCTGTCATCATAAGATGTGAACTTTACAAAATTCACCTCCACACAAATTATCCTCAGAGGTTTCTGCAAGAATACTCTGGAAAACTCTGAAGGTGTTTTAAGTGGACAGGTAATTTCATATCTTTCCCATAAAAATAAATTGTGAGACCAAGGAGGCATCAGAGTTAATCAGCAAAATTTGTAGAATACATCGAGAATACGCTAGATCTCTAAAAGACAGGCTCTCCAATCAGAATTGAGCCTCTTGACATCAAAAGAAACAGAGCAACTCATCGTTAAATTGCAACAGCATTATTATGAACATGGAGAGAAGGCTAATAAGATCTTAGTTCAACAAATCCACAAGCCAGATGTTTGCGACGCTTTGCAGAAATTACCAACGCAGATGGAGATAAAATCATTGGCCATAAAAATATAAGGCTTGAACTCTCTTTTGTTGCTTTCTTTTTTAGATATTTTTTTCTTTTTCATTTTTTGTTTTCATAGTTTTATAAAGTCTTTGCTGTATAAGTTTGCCTTGATTGTATACAACATTATTTTCTTTAAATAAAGTAAAACTGGATTCACGTGGGTGGCACAAGGCAAGAACCATCAATTAAAATGTAATACAACTTTGTGTTGTATTTCAAAATGACACGTATATTGACTGCCATATTGAAAGCAATCAATCATTTGCTTGATATATTTTTAATTTTGACACAGTAAAAAACATGCATGTACATTGCATTGCAATGTAGTAAAAATATTGGATTACATTAACTTTTGGCACAAATAACCTTCCATACAACTGGGGATTGTGCAGATGTAGTTGTGTCAAGGGTCTGGGGCACTGTGGTGCCCCTAGTGGCCACAGTTAATTCTTGATTTGTGCACATAATCGAGGGAAGTCCAGCACCCCACAACTCTGTTCTGCATCAAACAGTTTGAAAAAAAAGTGAATGAATGAAAAACTTAAATTCAAGAATGATGTGAATTATTGTGAACCATTAACGGCATACTGCACAATAACATGCAGTGAATACACTTGACTTGAGCATTCCTAGTTTTCACACTCTTTCTCTGTCTGTGTTTAGCATTCGTTTGCTCAGAGGTTGATGCGCTTGCTGCTTCCTGAGCATGTCTTCTTTTCTCCACCCTAGCGGCCCGCTGCTTCTCTTCTTTCGTCGGCATCTTTTCGCGTTAAAACTGATTAAGTTAGTTTTTGTGTTGCAATTACTTAGTACGTTTTCTTTAATTTTTAACTTAAGACTTAAGTCTTCAATCTGTCTCAAGGATGATTAGCGAAGGTGGTAGGGAACGAGAACGGCGCCCATACGCATGCGCCGCACGGCCGCCCTGCTGCGCGCTGCTGAGAATTGATTCTACAATAAAATAAAATAAAAATAAAAAGAGTAATTAAAATCATCACCCCGAAAGCGGATAGTAAATGTCACATAGTATATGCGTACCAAATTTCAAGTCAATAGGTGAAACGGTTTGCGAGCTACAGGAGATTTAAAATCCTGGACAGACAAACAAACAGCCACGGTAGCGTATTATATAAGAAGATTATTCATCCTCTCGGAAGCCTGCATCTTTAGCGACTGCCTATAAATGTAGTCCTAGACCGCCAAAGATTTACATGCAGTGTACCAATGATTCACCAACCAAAAAACAGTCCCTGTTAGAGTCTCGCCTGACACCATCAGCCATAAAGAAAGCCCTGGCACTGGATGGAGTGCCACTCAAGTACAAAGGACGCCTGGATTTGAGCAGTTCAACCCATTTTTCCTGGTACATCCTCTCAAGTTCCTTTAAATAGTATAGGAAGCGTCTGTAAACTACCAACTTCAGGTCTCTCCACAGATGTTCTATAGAGTTTAAGTCTGGGCATTGGCTGGACTACCCAAGGAGATTTGTCCCAAAGCCACTCCAGCATTGTCGGCTGTACGCTTCCGGTCCTTATTTGGTGAAAGATAAGCCGTTGCCCCAGTCTGAGGTCACGTGCACGCTGGAGCAGGTGTTCTTCAAGGACCTCTCTTTATGTGTCTGTAATCACCCTTCCCTCAGTTCTGACCAGCCTCCACGTCCCTCCTGCTGAGAAGCACCTCCATAGCATTATGCTGCCACCACCATTCTTCACCAGCCAAAAAGTTCATTTTTTTTTCTCAACAGGCCAGGGAATCTTTTTGCTGATGCTCTTAAATGCCATCAGATACCTTTTACTCAAATGTGGCCAGGACAAATTTAGATGATTCAAAACTTTTTCTATTTCACAAGTATTGAGACCACTGTGCTCCTGGAAACACTCAGAGCTTTACTTATGGTTTTATCCCCTTGCCCTGATCTAGGCCTCGCCACAGTTTGATCACAGAGGTAGCTTTGATCCCTTGTATCCCATGAGGGGGTGAACCCCTGGGGTCGGTTGATGTGGCATGTACGACTTCAGGTCTGTCTGATCATTTGTGATGAAGACACTTATTGGTTTACTCTTTATCATAGGAATGTATTTTCCTACACAAAATATGGTCCAAAAATGAAGTTTTGTTTGGGTATAGAGGGCCAAAAATGAGGGAGATGGAAGTGGGCAAAAATGTCAAATGGTATGTTACATGTGGCAGTTTTCTCATACTGATCAGTCAGGAGCCACCAGACAGAAAAAAAATTATGGAAGTGATTTCAAAGCATTCATAAGTAATTCTTACAAATGCAATACAGTAGAACTCTGGTTATCTATGGTCTGATTTACCAAGGCTCCGCATTATCAGAGATGAACCTGTATGTTGTGAGAGGTGGCCATGCCCATTACCCGGCTGGGATGCCAGCTGGATGCAAGGACTGGGGGAGAGAGCATCCACAAATCACTACCTTCCCCAGGATGCTAGAGGGCAGCCCTCCTGGGCGGCTGTGGCACCACAGATTCCTGCAGGGCATGCTGGGAGTTGGAGTTTGGCACAGCCCTGTTGGGTTCCGTGGGGGCCACCAGGGTGAGCTGTAGAACCCTACTTTGGGTTTCCATCATACCTGGGAGTAGTTCCAGTTAATCCTGATGAGCCACCTGGAGCACTCCCAGTCAAGTCAAGTCAAGTCAAGTTGGGAAGCATGCACTGGTACAGCGCGTTGCTGCACCCACTATACGACAAAACAACTTGGGATCCTGGTTTGCAACCCCCCAGGCAGACACGTGGTCCAGTCCCACCCTCCAGAAATGACCCTCTTTCTGCCACAGCCAGGTGTTACATGGGCGACCCCTTGGCCTGGTCCAGCCACTCAGCTCCCCAACAATGTGGATCTTACAAGCCGGATCACCCTCGGGGAAACGCGCCACATGGCTGCAGTGCCATAACTGACGCTCCCTCACAATGCAGGTAATGTGTCTCATTCGGGACTCCATGAGCAACACAAAGTCAAACCAATGGTACCCAAGGATTATCTGGAGAGACACAGAACTGAAGGAGTCCAGTCTTCATCTCAGGTCACTGGATAGCGTCCATGTCTCGCAACCATATAGCAAGACAGGAAGCACCAGGACTCTAAAGACTTGGACCTTCGTCCTTTTGCATAGGTATCGGGAGCGCCACACACCCCTTTCCAGTGACCTCATGACCCCCCATGTCTACTGACTTCATAGGAAGAGTCACCAGAGACATGAATGTCACTGCCAAGGTAAGTAAACTCCCAGGTGTAACATAAAAGGAACCGCCTCACTCCATTCGAGGAGCCAGAGTCTGGATGAAGAGGGACGAAGTGTGACCATGGAGGTGGAACAAGGAAAAGAAAAGGAACAACTGTGTATTGTGCTTGGTGCTTTGTAGTGTGCTGTTGTAGGGAGTGAGGGAAAAGTGTTTCCTTCTTGTAAATAAATAAGTGCAGTGCTTGAACTCGTGTCTCTGCCTGTCTGTGTCGGGGTTGGGGTGGCTCCAGGTTTCCACAATGTGCAATACACTATTTTTCTCACACAATAATTCATAAAAGCTTTGCCGTACAACTAGCGCATATTACTTCAATGTGATCAGGACTTCACAGGGAACAATTTACTGCTTCTACGTGATCAGAACTTCACGGCTATCAAAAGGGAAGCGGGGCATAGTGAGGTGCAATGGCTGGAGTAAGACGGGGTGGGTTTCACTACACCAGTACCGAGGTCCAAAAGCTGGTATCAATACCAATGTGAAAATTTTAGGACCACTTCAACACTACTAATATATGAAATGAGGCTGAAAAATGGTACCGTACCATATAAGTTGACAAAATCTTTTTCATCCATAATGTATACAGTAATCTGCAATGGCTACGGCCATCTGTTTTAAGTTATCCGAGGTGGCACCTTGCATAATCAACATTCTGCTGCACTGTAGTTATAGTTAATTTATTTTCATTTCCAGGGTTTAATATGACAAAGGATTTTAACAGGGTAAAATAATTTTCTATACGTTCTATAACTGTACTGGTTTGCTTAGTGCTACTAGTTAACCTAACCTGAATATCTTTGGGGACTTGGAAGATAAAATAGAAAGGTCCACAGATACAAAGTGGGGAAATGTGCAAACGCCACACAACTAGTATCCAGGCCAGAATTCACACCCATGACTCTCTGGAGCTGTGAGGCAGCAGCACTAACCATTGAGTCACCATGGCATCCGATGCCAGTTGGGTAGATGGAATACATCATAAGACAGTCCAAAATTTACATGAAGAGGACAGAAACAGCTCAGTAAGTCAAGTAATGATGTAAGGGTTTGAATGAAACACAAGAATTAAAGCATTAATGAAAAGATTGCCTGATGCAATAACCAGGCCCAGAGTTGCCAGCCCTGTCTTAATGTAGGCCTTCTTGTTTTTTTGTTTTTTCCATCTGCTTCTTGGATTTGACCCAAGGCGCTACACAAATTGAATTGAGCAAGGTCGATTTGGGTAAAGGTGTGGATTAATCACCGAGGTGTTAACTGCAGACTGTGTGCTCTTTCTCATTCCACGAGGCGCCCGCAGTCATCCAGATCTGCCGCACGCTTTCAGTTTAGCCTGAACGATTACTGACGGCTGTAACGATCACAGCACATCGTGTCATAGTTTTAGTGCTGGAAAGGCTTGCCTGTGTCTTAATCTGCAGCCCTTAATTGCTGGCAGCTCCTAAAATAGCTGCTTGTTTTTCATGACGCTGCCTTCCCATCAGCCTGTTGCACGCGGCACGTTGAATCGGCACATTGATGACACAGTGCCCCTCTGTGGCCCTCACAGGTCACTGCAGCGCAGCCCGATCATTGAATTATTTGCTTGCATTCCGACTATGAACGTCCGTCAATCTTCTGAATTTTTTTTATCCACTTCTAGATGTGATATTCTACTTCGCACGGGAAATTATCTAAAATAACGGGCCTCATTTATTGTGTCATTGAATCTACTATGTAACTAACTAAGTGCTTTTCTGTATACAATATTTGTATTTTTAACAGGAACTAATTATTATAAGTTCATTAGTTCACCTGAGACGCTTACTGATGAACTTGCTATCTACAGGCCTTGGTAGTCTTGGTGAGAAAGAGGCTGCAGCAGAACGCCGTATTAAAGCGCTGTTCATTAATGTTACAAAGGTGATTTAAAGTTAGTTCATTCAAAGCTAAAACTGCAAAAACATCGACTCTCCATTTACACCAATACCTAAAATTATTAAAAACTCAGTATACAATGGATTTCAATAAACATTTACTAACAACAACAACAAAAAAAAACAACTTTTACTCACTCAAAAACGTCGTCCTGTTCTCTTTTTGTCACATTCTGCAAAACAGTATCTCCATCCGCTATAGGACATATCGCACTACATTCTGCTTAATCGTGGTTTAGCTCCGTCGGGTAATTAGTGGTGTTTCTGTCTTTTACTTTATTATTTTCTCATTTTTTTATTTATTTTTTTACTTCAGAAAGCGCTTAATGCTGATGGTTGATTTGTATCGAGAACGTAATGATGATTATACCGGTGGACAACAGAGTTAGTGTAAAAAAAAGGAAGGCTAAGGCCTGATTAAAAACAAATGTAATCAGTTTATGGCAGATTTATTGTCACATGTGACACTCCGCCGAACTGATGGACTGCGCTTTGTGATGTTTTTCCCCGTTTATAAGGGGACCGGTAATTAGGGTTACCACTTTTAATACAAAAATATAAGGGACGCATACTGCAGCGGGGGTCACATCCCTTGGGGGTCAAGACCACAAATACGGGACGATTCCCTATTTTAAAGGACGGGTGGCAACCCTACCGGTAATATACAGGGTGCGGCAGAAATAACTCCCACATTTCAAAGGGGGATTGAAAAAAAAATGCTACGAGGTATCACCAAAAACTTTTTATTTCCCAAATGTACATATAAAAAAGTTTTTTTTACTTTAAGTTTTAAAAATTATATCGTCCAAATGGTGGCCTTGACGGCTGATACACATTTGGAGCCGTTCTTGGAAGTTTTCCATCACCCTCGCTAGCATGTCGGGCGAAATTCCTTCAATTTCTTCTTGAATAGCCTCCTTTAGTTGTTCCAAGGACCGAGGACGATGTTTGAAAACCTCCTGTTGCCCTTACTCTTTGAACCCACAGCAAAATCGTTTTCCAGTCTGGAACACTTTTATTAGCATGTAAACCGAACCGCGTGCGAAACACCCTCTGTGTCGCAGCTACAGATTCGCCATTTTTGAAAAAAAAAGCCTCCACTACAAAGCCTCGAGGCTCACCCGACCACGGAATGGTGACGACTGAAAACTTTATTATGTACCGTACCTAACGGAACAGACCGCACCCCTCTACCTGCTTTGTGGACCCCACAGTGATTTTTCGAAATGTGGGAGTTATTTCTGCCGCACCCTGTATATTAACCATTGGGGGTACCACAGAGCCAGAAACCATAGACCCTGCAATACACCACATGTTATTAGGACAAAGTAAAGAGTTTTTGTTGTCTCCCAAGGCACTTTCACAATCCTCTCCAGACATATGACACAATAATACAATTAATGAACAATAAATCACCAATCATTTCTCCTTCTCTCCTTTGTTGAGTGTTGCCCACTGCCTCCCGATTCTAATTCGTCCATGTGTGGCAGCAGGCTTCCTTTAAGGCTGGACCTGGGAATGCATCCAGGGCCAATTCCCACCTTCTGGGAAGCACTTCTTGGTCATAATGAATGTAGGGAGGGCCTACCCTGTCAGCACCCTCTATTGGAATGTAAGGACCCCAACAGGGTGATACTTCCAGACTTCATATCCCAAGCACCCCTGCCAGTGTCCCAACTGGGTTACCATGCAAGGACTAGTGCTACCGACTCCTAGCATTTGCTAGTCTATCCATTATTTTATACCAGCCCTGCCAGCAAAACCATCTGTCTTTCTGGTCTAGCTTCCTGTCCTGGTAAGAAACCATGCTCCTCCCTGGCTGGGATGCCCTGTCCTATTCTACAATATATACAGATATAGGTGGGGAAACACAAACTCTGCATGTTTAACTTAATGTGCAGTTTTATGTTTGTAAATTAAACTTTGTATTATACCCATAAACCTGCTACAGTAAAGAATGTTATATAAATAAAAAGAACAAAACGTCTATGAATAAGCTACACTGAGTGCCACCCCAACATCCTGAAAAATTAAGGTGATGTTGCATAATTTTCGCTGAGTGTCAGGCGTAGGGAGGAATTAACTTGCAGTGCTTTAACCGCAAGAGCTTAAAATGGCATCATCAGGGACATACAGTTAGGTCCATAAATATTTGGACAGAGACAACTTTTTTCTAATTTTGGTTCTGTATATTACCATAATGAATTTTAAATGAAACAACTCAGAAGCAGTTGAAGTGCAGACTTTCAGCTTTAATTCATTGGGTTGAACAAAACGATTGCATAAAAATGTCAGGCAACTAAAGCATTTTTTTTAACACAATCCCTTTATTTCAGGGGCTCAAAAGTGATTGGACAAATTAAATAACTGGAAATAAAACGTTCATTTCTAATACTTGGTTGAAAACCCTTTGCTGGCAATGACAGGCTGAAGTCTTGAACTCATGGACATCATAGCTGCCTTTTTAATGCTTTGCCAGGCCTTTACTGCAGCGGCTTTCAATTGCTGTTTGTTTGTGGGCCTTTCTGTCCGAAGTTTAGTCTTCCACAAGTGAAATGCACGCTCAATTGGGTTAAGATCAGGTGACTGACTTGGCCATTCAAGAATTTTCCACTTCTTGGCTTTAATAAACTCCTGGGTTGCTTTGGCTGTATGTTTTGGGTCATTGACCATCTGTATCATGAAACGCCGCCCAATCAATTTGACTGCATTTAGCTGGATTTGAGCAGACAGTATGTCTCTGAACACCTCAGAATTCATTCGGCTGCTTCTGTCCTGTGTCACATCATCAATAAACACTCGTGTCCCAGTGCCACTGGCAACCACGCACGCCCAAGCCATTACACTGCCTGACTCCACCGTGTTTTACAGATGATGTGCTATGCTCTGGATAATGAGCTGATCCACACCTTCTCCGTACTTTTTTCTTGCCATCATTCTGGTACAGGTTGATCTTGGCTTCATCTGTCCAAAGAATGTTTTTCCAGAACTGTGCTGGCTTTTTTAGATCTTCTTTGGTAAAGTCCAATCTAGCCTTTCTATTCTTGAGGCTTATGAGTGGCTTGCACCTTGCAGTGCACCCTCTGTATTTACTTTCATGCCGTCTTCTCTTTATGGTAGACTTGGATATCGATACGCCGACCCCCCGGAGAGTGTTGTTCACTTGGTTGGCTGTTGTGAAGGGGTTTCTCTTCACCATGGAAATGATTCTGCGATCACCCACCACTGTTGTCTTCCGTGGACGTCCAGGTCTTTTTGCGTTGCTGAGTTCACCAGTGCTTGCTTTCTTTCTCAGGATGTACCAAACTGTAGATTTTGCCACATTTGTAATATTGTAGCAATTTCTCGGATGTTTTTTCTGTTTTCGCAGCTTAAGGATGGCTTCTTTCACCTGCACGGAGAGCTCCTTTGACCGCATGTTGTCTGTTCACAGCAAAATCTTCCACATGCAAGCACCTCACCTCAAATCAACTCCAGGCCTTTTATCTGCTTAATTGATAATGACATAACGACGGACTTGACCACACCTGCCCATGAAATAGCTTTTGAGTCAATTGTCCAATTACTTTTGAGCCCCTGAAATGAAGGGATTGTGTTAAAAAAAATGCTTTAGTTGCCTCACATTTTTCTGCAATCGTTTTGTTCAACCCACTGAATTAAAGCTGAAAGTCTGCACTTCAACTGCATTGGAGTTGTTTCATTTAAAATTCATTGTGGTAATGTACAGAACCAAAATTAGAAAAAAGTTGTCTCTGTCCAAATATTTATGGACCTAACTGTAGCAGGAACCAGTCCTGGACAGGATGATAGTCCACTGCAGGTCAACCATGAATTAATTCTAAGTCATGCCAGGCCAATTTAGAGAGTGAATTTAATGTGAGATGAATATGTTTGTGATATATGACACTGGGCTTGGAAGTGAGCTCAATTTCTTGGAGGAGCCATAACCACAATGCTATTGTGCCAGCTCAGTGGTGATAAACTTAACTCACAGCACAGCAGTTACGGGCAAGTCATACATCAAAAGGCCCAATCTAGACCATCAGTACATGCCTGGCAGGATCATTTCACATTCTGAGAATCATGGGCAGAGTGTGAAGAAAATCTAAATAAGGGGAACAGTGAAGGTCTCTGCCATATCACATTCTGTTCCCCTTGAAAGTGAGTCAAATGAATTGCCCTCCCATTCTTTCAACAGTGAAGAATTGCAATTCCCATCTCCTTCGGTAGGCACAGTTTTTATTCAGGACACTTAAAAAACAAAAGGCTGTAGAGGGGTCTGCACATTCACCCCATGCTAGCATGGATGTTCTTCACAAAATGCCTGGAGTATGCACGTTAGATTAATTGGTCCCTTAAACGGCAGAAGTAACTCTACTTCTTTCGGCCCTTGAATAAGTCCCTTAACTTGCAGTTACTTCGCAGATCCTCCAACGTAGAGGGAAAACTTGGGGGTTGATGGCAGGATTGGCCCTCCAGCCACTGTAAAAAAAAACTCAAACTGTTCCAGGGTGGTGCTGAGGTGTTCCCTGCTGCATTCGGGTCCCAATCCAGGTGGCTGGGCATGTGGTCGGTGTGGCAACGTACTATCAGCGAATGCTCCCAACCTAAATTAGGCTTCTGTTAGTGGGCCCTAAGATGGAGTAGCATTCTGTTCAGGGTTGGTTCCTTCCTTCTTCTTTTTGCTGCCAGTACAGGCTTTGCCCCTCATCAATCATACACTTGATAATATGGATTTGAATATGAGTTAACTGATGGAATGTTGTGTGGGTGGATATATTTTCTAATAAATATTTAGCCT
The DNA here is from genome assembly GCA_026402145.1 of Polypterus bichir lapradei. Lineage (NCBI taxonomy): Eukaryota > Metazoa > Chordata > Cladistia > Polypteriformes > Polypteridae > Polypterus > Polypterus bichir. Next base: position 21,416,901 of record JANRMT010062802.1, read on the forward strand.
GATGGCACAGCGGTTAGTACTGGTGCCTCAGAGATGCAGGAGCATCAGTCTCTATATGGTGTTTCCATTTCTCTCACCTCTGCAGCCATATTAATTTCCTCAGGGCTCCTCCCAAACCTTAAAAACATATACATTCAGTTAACTGGCAACTCTGAACTGAGCTTGTTGATCTCTTGTCTGTTGTCAAGTGTAGAAACTACCAGAGTTCTACTAAGTGTCCTGTTCGGATGAAAGACAACTTAACATTTTCAAACCTTCTTAATCCAGTTCAGAGGTGGGGAGTAGAGCTTATCCCAAAAAATAAAGTATCTATCTATCTATCTCTATCAATAGGTGTAAGGTAGCGCTGGGCAGGGCACCAGTCCATCACAGGGCCTACCCAAGCACATATCCATACAGGACAATGTGGAGTCATTAATTAAGGCAGCTAGAATGTCTTTGGAGATGCAGCAGGTAAATACAGTGCATCCGGAAAGTATTCACAGCGCATCACTTTTTCCACATTTTGTTATGTTACAGCCTTATTCCAAAATGGATTCAATTCATTTTTTTCCTCAGAATTCTACACACAACACCCCATAATGACAACGTGAAAAAAGTTTACTTGAGGTTTTTGCAAATTTATTAAAAATAAAAAACTGAGAAATCACATGTACATACAGTAAGTATTCACAGCCTTTGCTCAATACTTTGTCAATGCACCTTTGGCAGCAATTCCAGCCTCAAGTCTTTTTGAATATGATGCCACAAGCTTGACACACCTATCCTTGGCCAGTTTCGCCCATTCCTCTTTGCAGCACCTCTTAAGCTCCATCATGTTGGATGGGAAGCGTCGGTGCACAGCCATTTTAAGATCTCTCCAGAGATGTTCAATCGGATTCAAGTCTGGGCTCTGGCTGGGCCACTCAAGGACATTCACAGAGTTGTCCTGAAGCCACTCCTTTGATATCTTGGCTGTGTGCTTAGGGTCGTTGTCCTGCTGAAAGATGAACCGTCGCCCCAGTCTGAGGTCAAGAGCGCTCTGGAGCAGGTTTTCATCCAGGATATCTCTGTACATTGCTGCAGTCATCTTTCCCTTTATCCTGACTAGTCTCCCAGTTCCTGCCGTTGAAAAACATCCCCACAGCATGATGCTGCCACCACCATGCTTCACTGTAGGGATGGTATTGGCCTGGTGATGAGCGGTGCCTGATTTCCTCCAAATGTGACGCCTGGTATTCACACCAAAGAGTTCAATCTTTGTCTCATCAGACCAGAGAATTTTGTTTCTCATTGTCTGAGAGTCCTTCAGGTGCCTTTTGGCAAACTCCAGGCGGGCTGCCATGTGCCTTTTACTAAGGAATGGCTTCCGTCTGGCCACTCTACCATACAGGCCTGATTGGTGGATTGCTGCAGAGACGGTTGTCCTTCTGGAAGGTTCTCCTCTCTCCACAGAGGACCTCTGGAGCTCTGACAGAGTGACCATCAGGTTCTTGGTCACCTCCCTGACTAAGGCCCTTCTCCCCCGATCGCTCAGTTTAGATGGCCGGCCAGCTCTAGGAAGAGTCCTGGTGGTTTCGAACTTCTTCCACTTATGGATGATGGAGGCCACTGTGCTCATTGGGACCTTCAAAGCAGCAGAAATTTTTCTGTAACCTTCCCCAGATTTGTGCCTCGAGACAATCCTGTCTCGGAGGTCTACAGACAATTCCTTTGACTTCATGCTTGGTTTGTGCTCTGACATGAACTGTCAACTGTGGGACCTTATATAGACAGGTGTGTGCCTTTCCAAATCATGTCCAATCAACTGAATTTACCACAGGTGGACTCCAATTAAGCTGCAGAAACATCTCAAGGATGATCAGGGGAAGCAGGATGCACCGGAGCTCAATTTTGAGCTTCATGGCAAAGGCTGTGAATACTTATGTACATGTGCTTTCTCAATTTTTTTACTTTTAATAAATTTGCAAAAATCTCAAGTAAACTTTTTTCACGTTGTCATTATGGGGTGTTGTGTGTAGAATTCTGAGGAAAAAAAATGAATTTAATCCATTTTGGAATAAGGCTGCAACATAACAAAATGTGGAAAAAGTGATGCGCTGTGAATACTTTCCGGATGCACTGCATATAGATATAGATACTGTGGAACTGGCCCCGGACACAGACAGGCAGACAACAGTTTTGCACCCAACACACTCATTTATTATTATAATTAAATTTCACCCTGCGGTGGGCTGGTGACCTGCCCAGGGTTTGTTTCCTGCCTTGCGCCCTGCGTAGGCTGGGGTTGGCTCCAGCAGACCCCCGTGACCCGGTAGTTAGGATATAGCGGGTTGGATAATGGATGGATGGACTTTGTTTGTCTTGGATTGCCCTTGTGGTTTCAGGCAACTCCTTTGGCCTGTTGTGCTCCTCAGAGCTTATTTCTGTGCCTCAGAGGATTTCTGAAAAATAAATATTTTTATTTATAAAGATTATAAATTTTACCCTGCAGTGGGCTGGTGACCTACCCGGGGTTTGTTTCCTGCCTTGCGCCCTGTGTAGGCTGGGGTTGGCTCCAGCAGACCCCTGTGACCCTGTAGTTAGGATATAGTGAGTTGGATAATGGATGGATGGATGGATGGATGGGTAAATTTGCCCTTTCCATGACAAGTTGGGGTTTGACAGACTACCCCACTCTTGTGGGCATTTTGAGTCACTGCTGAGATTTAATGTGCTCAGGAACCCCAAGTTCATTTCACATATAACCCACCGGCAGGGGTTCTCCCTCTGTCCCTCTTCAGCCTTGCTGCCCCTCACTACACTCATACCACCCTCCTCCATTTCATGTCCATGAATAGACAAGCTGGCTGCAATCCCAGGCTTTCTGAGTCATAAATGCTAATCTTGAGGAATCTTAACCCGTTTAAGATCACACAATGGAAAAAGCATATCTTATTTTACTTAAAAGTAGATAAAAAAAATCATTTTACGAGGAACAGCTCAAAAGTTCTTGAGAATCTGGCAGGCATTTTCGGAGTGACGTCATTAATTAGTCAAGCATGCTGAATGTCTGCTAACCTTTTGGATGTCTCAGCATTCATTCTTTTCATTTCTCTGCCCTCTGGATGGGTAGAGAAGAGCATCTTAGATCTGAACGAGATGCTCTACTGTACGTCTTGCTGATTTCTAATTTACACATTGTAATGAAATCTCTAACATCGGTAAAATATACAAAAGAGGAAACCTGTTTCAGTTGGCTAAAAGGTGAAGCTGTGTTGAATGGGTAACCTTTCAGTGAGAAGACAACAGAAAGTTACATTAGAAGGAGAAGTTAAGATCTGCGAGAAATGCAGTCAAAGTCCTCCTGATGAGAACTCCACTTACACGTGTGTGCTGAGAGCTCCCTGCACTGGAGCGGCGTTCGGAGCTAATTCAGGGGTCCTCATTCACAGTCCTGGAGGGCTGCAGTGGCAACAGGTTTTCATTCCAGCCAGTTTCCTAATTTGAACTCCGTCCATGCTGGTAATCAAACTTGCTATTTATTGGTATGCCTTGTTAGCGCTTTCATTCATCAAAGGCAAATTGTAGTTACATTATAGATCAGAGGTCCTCAATTACAGTCCTGGAGGTCCACAGTGGCTGCAGGTTTCCACTTAAACCAATATCTTATTTAGAACCCATTTATTTACTACTAAAGTAATATGTTATTTGGGCTTAATTTTAGTTATCATGCTTTTTACAATTCAGAACCCTTAATTGCCTATCTGCAGTGGGCTGGTACCCTGCCCAGGATTTGTTCCTGCCTTGCGCCCTGTGCTGGCTGGGATTGGCTCCAGCAGATGCCCATGACCCTGTAGTTATGATATAACGGGTTGGTAAATGACTGACTGACTAACTAATTGCCTGTTTTAGTTTTTAGCATTTAAGTTTTAATTGTTGCCCATTTTTATTAACCAGACATTAGTTACTAATGCTACGGTGGGCTGGCACCCTGCCCGGGATTTGTTCCTGCCTTCCGCTCTGTGCTGACTGGGATTGGCTCCAGCAGACCCCCGTGACCCGGTAGTTAGGATATAGTGGGTTGGATAATGGATGGATGGACTTTGTTTGTCTTGGATTGCCCTTGTGGTTTCAGGCAACTCCTTTGGCCTGCTGTGCTCCTCAGAGCTTATTTCTGTGCCTCAGAGGATTTCTGAAAAATAAATATTTTTATTTATAAAGATTATAAATTTTATCCTGCAGTGGGCTGGTGACCTACCCGGGGTTTGTTTCCTGCCTTGCGCCCTGTGTAGGCTGGGGTTGGCTCCAGCAGACCCCTGTGACCCTGTAGTTAGGATATAGTGGGTTGGATAATGGATCGATGGATGGATGGGATGGGTAAATTTGCCCTTTCCATGACAAGTTGGGGTTTGACAGACTACCCCACTCTAGTGGGCATTTTAAGTCACTGCTGAGATTTAATGTGCTCAGGAACCCCAAGTTCATTTCACATATAACCCACCGGCAGGGGTTCTCCCTCTGTCCCTCTTCAGCCTTGCTGCCCCTCACTACACTCATACCACCCTCCTCCATTTCATGTCCATGAATAGACAAGCTGGCTGCAATCCCAGGCATTTCAGTTTTAATTGTTGCCCATTTTTATTAACCAGATATTAGTTACTAATGCTGCGGTGGGCAGGCACCCTGCCCGGGATTTGTTCCTGCCTTGCGCCCTGTGCTGACTGGGATTGGCTCCAGCAGACCCCCGTGACCCTGTAGTTAGGATATAGCGGGTTGGATAATGGATGGATGGATGTTAGCTTGTATCCAGTGATACCAATTTGATCTTTTTCTGTGCTTTTATTCCCTTTAAAATATTTGTGATGTGCTTTGAGCATGGAAAAGGTACCATATAAATATTTTTTTTTAATTTTATTATGCTTTATTAATCCCGAAGGAAATTACTTGGTTTTTCGTATAGCCCTTGGGGTCAGAGCGCAGGTTCAGCCATTGTACAGCGCCCCTGGAGCAATTGCAGGTTAAGGGCCTTGCTCAAGGGCCCAGCAGAGTAGGATCTCTTTTGGCAGTGACTCGAACCAGCAAAATTCGGGATACCAGCGCAGATCCTTAGCCTCAGAGCCACCACTCTGCCCCAGTTTCAAATAAAACATATTATTATTATTATTAGTAGTAGTAGTAGTAGTAGTAGTAGTTGTAGCACTTCAACTGAAATCTAAATAATCAACGCTGACCTCAGTGTTAATGCTTGCAGTGCATCATGCAATCCGTATGCCTTTGTTATATGCCATTTGGTATGGGATTCATAAAAACCGTGTTAATGCCCACAGTTGGGCAACTCTCTTACACACACCCACACACATTGACAATTTTGAGTTGAGTTGTGAGTTACAAGTGTTTTATAATAAATGCTTCACCTAAACATACCAGGAGACGTAGAAAAATAAATGTACACAGAAACCTTTAAAAGGGATCAAACATATTTTAATAATCACTGTGTTAGAAGCTCAAATGTCTCCCAGTATCTCTAAAACACACCACCATCGGTGGAAATAGAAGGCCCCTAACATAAGGTCAGCGATGTAAAAATGTGGATGGGCTCAGCTGAATTGTGCTTAAAGTGGTCAAACAGTCGAGGGCCCTGCGGGACACCTGGGCATGACATAGCCTCCCACAGTACATTTCAAACTCAGTTCCCAAAAACCCCACCTTTTCGATCATTACGCTTCATTATTTTAATGGAGAGCAGCCTACACAAATAAATGAAGCCTCTTAGCCTCCCAGCTCTGACTGGATGACCCAGAGAAAGTCTGTGAAGGACCATAGAAGAAAGCGTTGAAATGTATTTAACACTCAACCTGCCTCATTGGTACATCAAATAGATTTTTACAAATAAATAAAGAGTACATAATAAAAAAAAAAAATCGGATGCTGTCCACAATTAATAAACTTTATCTGATGTTCCCCGTCCCCAGTGCATCCACCAGTCAAATGCATACACACAGTCAGGACCACCCGGCCAGAACAGGACGACCCACTAAGACATGCCACTTATCCAGTCCCCACCTTCCACAGATGGAGTGTTCCAGAAGCCCTTATCTGGTTCAAGTAAACTGTCCCGCAAAGGCCATGTGACAGTGTTCCCACAGGACAGGTGACAGTACACCATTTTAACACCATCCTATCCAATCTGTAAACTGCGACACACGTTTAAATAAATAAATATGAAAAAACTCCCATTTCCACCCAATTCCATCCTACTCTTGACGTGAGGGACAAACCTCCCACCTGTAGAGTTATGAATTAACGCCTCCTCCCGCTGTAGACTAGTCAGTTTACTGCTACTCCAGGCTTGAAGTGTCAGTTTAGTGCAAATGTCACTTTCCCCTACTCTGCTCTATTGTGCTAATCAAGCCAACTATGGCTGCTTCTCTTTCAGTCCACTTTCTTAGCATTGCCATTGGCCACCACGTGGACAGCAGCCACCTTCCTGCGCTCTTGCCACTTCCTGTACTTTTGACTGCTCTTCTTCCAGGCAAAGCGTCCAATGCTCACCATAAACACCCAGGAGAGGACATACATGGCCACGCCACAGATTTTGACCACCAGACGGGGACGGGGTGATGCCAGCTCACAGTACAGCATTCTGGCACCTACGCCAATCCGCATGCCCGCAAAGAGCAACACAAATGCGGCGTCCACCAGATCTCCAATCAAAGAGTCATAATGACCCACACTGCGAAGGAACCAGCGCGCCTGCAGTAGTGGGTTGGTGATCTCACTGCCAAAGAGAACAGCGTTTACTTCAATGGCAGACTCCTCTAGTGCCAGGGCCAGTACAATGCCAAAGATGCTCATGGTGTGGTGAGCCAACATCACCAGCCCCTCTGTCTGGAAGTAGATACACCAGCACATGTCGAAGATGAAGTAGCCCAGGCTCAAGCATAGCACCTGCACTTGTAGGGGGCTGTTGGGAGAACCTGCAGGACACAAAAATTTACACGAGTTAAAAAAGGCAGCTCCGTTAACATCTTCAGCAACAAATGTGCAGCAACATTACAGGAGAGAACGTGCGTCTGCCAGCTACTGTCTTGATGCCAAGTCCAACGCATCTCTACACTCTCCTCACTGACCTACAGCTATGCCCCAATCCATTTTTAAACCTTACACCCAGATCCCTGTATATATCCTTATCAAACTCCCGTTCAGCTAATGTCTGAGGAGAATTGTCCCAGTGTCTGTGTGTCTATGGGTATTCCATGTATATGTGTAGGACTAGTGTCCTGTCTGAGCTTTGGGTCCCAACGTTTCGGGATAAAAACAGTCCCAGAGGGAAAAAAAAAACATACCTTTGTAGGCCGCAGGAAGATGGGGTTTATAACAAGGTGACTTGTTACAGCAGTGTGATCGATAGAAGGCTAACAGAATGTCAGGTTATATAGCGCCTTGATGTGTGGAGTACAAGTCACAGGAGGTTCTGCTCAAGCTTTATAACACACTGGTGAGGCCTCATCTGGAGTACTGTGTGCAGTTTTGGTCTCCAGGCTACAAAAAGGACATAGCAGCACTAGAAAATGTCCAGAGAAGAGCGACTGGGCTGATTGAGGGGCTACAAGGGATGAGTTATGAGGAAAGAGTAAAAGAGCTGAGCCTTCACAGTTTAGGAAAAAGAAGATTAAGAGGTGACATGACTGAAGTGTTTAAAATGAAGAAGGGAATGAGTACATTGGATTGGGACTGTTATTTTAAAATGAGTTAATCAAGAACACGGGGACACAGTTGGAAACTTGTGAAGGGTAAATTTCGCACAAACATTAGAAAGTTTTTCTTTATACAAAGAACAATAGACACTTGGAATAAGTGACCAAGTAGTGTGGTAGACACTAAGACGATAGGGGCTTTCAAAACTCGACTCGATGTTTTTTTGGAAGAAATAAGTGGACAGGACTGGCAAGCTTTGTTGGGCTGAATGGCCTGTTCTCCTCCAGAGTGTTCTAATGTTCTAATGATACCTACTAACAAAATGGAGGAAGCTGCTTTTTCATAACTTGACATAGCTATCCATCCATTTATCTGGTTTTTTTTTACCTCTTATCTGGTCAGGGTTATGGGGACAGCAGTCTAAGCAAAGATGGACAGGCATCCCATTTTCTTACCACCTCCTCCAGGTGGGCAACAAGGTATATACCAAAGACATAATCTCTCCAGCATGTCATAGATAGATAGATAGCTAGATAGGGCACTATATAATAGATATTTTACCTATATATTAGACAGACAGACACAATAGATAGATATAAAAGGCAATAGATAGATAGATCACTATATAAGATAGATATGAAAGGCACTATGTAAGAAAGATAGATAGATGTGAAAGGCACTATATGATAGATAGATGGATACAGATAGATGTGGAAGGCACTATATGACAGATGTGTATGAAAGGCACTATATAATAGATAGATGTGAAAGGCACTATATGACAGATGTATATGAAAGGCACTATGTAAGAAAGATAGATAGATGTGAAAGGCACTATATGATAGATACATGGATACAGATAGATGTAGAAAGCACTATATGACAGATGTATATGAAAGGCACTATATATTAGATAGGTGGATATAGATAGATGTGAAAGGCACTATATAAGATAGACAAATAGACATGAAAGGCACTATATGATAGATGTATATGAAAGGCACAATATAATTAATAGATAGATATGAAAGGCACTATATAATAGATAGATGTGAAAGGCACTATATATGATAGGAAAGGCACTATATGATAGATAGATATGAAAGGCACTATATAATAGACATAGATAGATGTGAAAGGCACTATATAAGATAGATAGATGTGAAAGGCAGTATATAGGATAGATAGATAGCACCTTAAATGGCTTCTTTCAATGTGGATGAGCAGCAGCTCTGCTCCGAGTTCTTCCTGAATATCTACACTCCTCACCCTCACTCCCTACTTGTGATCTGACTTTTTCAGTCACTACCCAAAGCTTGTGCTCATAGGTGAGGGATGGAATGCAGATCAACCGGTAAGTCGAGTGCTTTGCCTTTTGGCTTAGCTCTCTTTCTTCACCTTGACTGAAGGGTACAATATCCATATAACTGCTGATGCCACTCAAATTCATCTGTTGATCTCTTGTTCACAAGTTAGAGGAGAAGGCAGCAAGACCCGGAACACCTTCTCCCCAACCTGGAGAGTGTATTTTACCCTGTTCTGGCTGACAACCATGACCTGGAGGTGCTGATCTGCATCCCAACAAATCAGACTGACACCACATTTTCAAATTTAATTAGTCCAGTTCAGGATTGGGACTATGGAGGATATCCAAGAAGCTTTGGGTGCATGGCAGGAACCAACCCAGGGCAAGGTGCAAACCCATCACTGGGCATGCTCACACACATACGTGTAACATGGGGGCAATTTCAAGTCACCAGTTTACCAAAAGCCGATGTCAGATTTGTCACTCACTTCACTGCACCACATCAGATTGAATGACTGAAAATCACAGCCCATGTCACATTTATCAACTGAGTGCCAATCTTCCAGGGCAGTCATGCTTGCCCCCCTTTTCTAAGAGCCAGTAGCGTTCAGCCTGACTGAGTGGTGCTGTCATGAAGGGTTAACAACTGCACTGAATTCAGCACCAATCTCTGCGCCCTTTAATTCTTTGTTTCCATTCTGTTATGGTATGTAAAATACGAGACATCAGACAGACGAGCTTCACTGTTATTTGTGAGGTTCAAAGCATGATGTTTGTTCCCTGTTGCTACATACTATGCATTTTCCTTCCGGAAGAGTGTTCATTGGTTGTCTGCTCTCCTGAGTATACAGCATACATGCTTGACTCTAGTTGGTTTCAGTCATTGGGTATGTCACATTAGGTGATCATCTTCACGGGCGAGTGCCGATGACTGCCTCCGACTAGCTCAGATTATGTAAGTGAGGGCTACGACTGAAATAAATCGCTGGAAAAGTCATCTATTGTGACACAGGCATAACACATACAACAGTGGAGATGTGGGAGGAATACCCACACAAACAAGCGGAGAGCATGTCTCCACGCAGATGGCAAACAGGTGTGGGAATTGACGCAAGGATGCTGAATCATTGAAGTAACCATGAGCCACTGTGCCCATCCTTTGCAATCACCACTTATGGCTTTGAACAGACAGAACAGAACAGACAGTTTCACTACGGTGAAGTCACATTACATGACTTCTGGTCAGAAGGGATATATGTCTTGATGACTGCAGCTGCTGAGGATGATGGTAGATTACAACAACGAACTTTCACAGGGCATGTCAAATGATACGACTATGACAAATTTCCAGCACTGAAGTCAAACATTGGTTAAGTTTAGCAAAGCAAAATTTTCCCCCATTCATCCGTTATGCAGGTCTCCAGCTGCACACATGTACTTGGAACTTCTTTTCTGAATTTTATGCTTCATAATGTGCCACACATTCTCAGTTGGACTGTAGGCAGGCCAATCGAGTACCCGCATTCTCTGCCTACATAGCCATGCACTTGTAATCCTGGCAGAATGTGGATTTTATAGAAAATACAGGGATATCTCTGGAAAAGACGTCATCTAGATGGTAGCCTGTATTGCCCCAAAATTTGTACACGCCTTCCTACATTAATGGTACCCTCACAGATGTGCAATTTACCCACACCATGGGCACTGACAAACCCCACAAAATGGTTTTTGGACCTGATACTGATAACAGTTTGGATGGTCCTTTTCCTCTTAGCCCCTAGAATATTATTTTCAACAAACTATTTGAAAGGTAGACTTGTTGGACCACAAAACTCTATTCCATTGTGTTACTTTCCATCTCAGATGAGACCAAGCCCAGAGGAGTCTGCAACGTTTCTGGACGGTGGTCATGTATGGCTTCTGCTTTGCATAGTAAAGCCATCTGTGGATGCAGTGGCAAATGGTGTTGACTGACAAAGGTTCACAGATTTCAAAATAAATGTATACCTTCAAAAACCACTGCAGTTGAAAATGCACTATATGATAGACAGATAGATAGATAGATAGATAGATAGATAGATAGATAGATAGATAGA
>JANRMT010062802.1:21427971-21440734 GCA_026402145.1 Polypterus bichir lapradei
GATAGATAGATAGATAGATAGATAGATAGATAGATAGATAGATAGATGTGAAAGGCACTATATAATAGATAGATGTGAAAGGCACTATATAATAGATAAGACAGATAGATGTGAAAGCCACTATATAATAAATAGATAGATAGATAGATAGACAATTATTGCACACTTTCTGTAAATCCAATAAACTTCATTTCACTTCTCAAATATCACTGTGTGTGTCTCCTATATGATATATTTAACTGAATTTTTTTATCGTAACAACCAACGATTTATACAGGAAAATAATGACTACTGTATTAACAAGGTTGCCCAAACTTTTGCATCCCACTGTAGGTAGACAGATAGATAGATAGATAGATAGATAGATAGATAGATGTGAATAGCTCTATATAATAGATAGACAGATAGAATGATAGATAGGAAGATAGATAGATATATGAAAGACACTATACAGGGTGGTCCATATCTAATTATGCAATTACGAAAAGGCAAACACATCGTACCCACTGTTCGACTGAGAACCGTCTCCCTGCCATTTTGGAATGCAAGGCAGGTGCTGCCATCTATTGGCAACAAAAATAATTTTTTGTGATTCTCTATGTAATAAACTTAATAAGTTATAGCGTTATGAAAATTGCATAATTAGATCTGGACCACCCTATATAATAGATAGATAGATGTGAAAGACACTATATAATAGATAGATGTGGAAGGCACTATATGATAGATAGCTAGATAGATAGATATGAAAGGCACTATATAATAGATAGACAGACAGACAGACAAGGCACAACATAATAAACAAATGTTGAACAAAAATAAACAGGACCATCTGCCAGTAGTCTAGAAGCCCCACCTGGATCCGTGAAAGGCCAAGGTCCATCAACAAAGCCAACGTAGGCTGTCATGCTGACCACCAGTAGCCCATGCAGCAGTGTTACTAGGCGGCAGTTCCATTCGTAGCCCCGGTGCTCATTGATGTGGCAGAGTGTGGTATAGGTGGAGATCCAGCCAATCAGGCTACAGGCCACCTGTAGAATTAGTGATGTCATCTCTGCTCTGAAGAAAGAAGCAAGAAAATTAGAAATAAAGATAGCCTGGGCCACCTGGGGGTATGCGAGCACCGTCAATGCCCCTCTGTATGCACTGTGTAGAATTGGTGGGATTATTTTCTCTCTCACCTATTTCATAACACATAATATATTGACCTTCCCTGGGTCTCTTGATATTTGTAAATGCCGCCATTTCAGAAGAGCATGCCAAGTCAACTGGACACTTCAAAGGCTCTAGATCACAAGCACACGATTTGTTTTTTTTTCTTACTATTTACTTAACTTTACTTTTACGCAGCTGTCAAACAAGCTATCCACATGGATGTTTCCTGGCCTGACGCCTCTCAGTAATACTTGACAGCTCCACAGGCAGCTGCTCTTCCGCATCGGCCCATCACTAATACGTCAGGGATGGCCGCTCACCAGGCTGTTTCTTTGAGCTGCTCTGTGTTGCTTCAGAAAGTTTAGATTACTACCACTACTGTCCTGCTTGGTCAAGTCATAATTCTGCTCTTGTGCTTGTTTGCTTGTTAAAAACGCTAAAGGACATGTGATCATCATACAGTTGCAGATGAAATCCATAAACTAGCAAAGAAAAGAAACAAAAATGATCAGTTTTCAACACCAACAGTTGCCAAAATGGAAAAAGCCACCATGTAACAACACCCATTCTTATGGTGTCTGTATGGTGTGTATAAAAAGCAACCCTTAAACCCCCAAACCCTGAAAGGTTTCAAAGTTTAGTGTTATACAACATTGAATCACAGTGGGTTTAATTTGGCTTTTTTGACAGTAAAAAGACCCTTTAATATCACAAATCACTGCAAAGTGGTCTAAACTTATCACAAATATAAAACACAAAATAAGTGATGGCAAAAGTATTTAACCCCAACCTAACCCACATCAAGTCAGTATTAAGTAGATAGCAGCTATGACAGCCTTGGGTCTGGGTGCTCAGGTCTTCCTCTCTCAATCAGCTCTGCAATTTTTTCACAACGTCTTCTTCACAAAACTGCTCAGCCCAGTCAGATATCACGACGAATGAGGGTGAACAGCCTTTGTCACGTCCAGCCACAAATTCTCAATTGAAATGAGATGTGGATGCTAACTCGGCCACTCCAGGACATTCACGTTGCTGTTTTGAAGTCATTCCTGTGTAGCTTTGACTTTATGCTTGGGTTTGTTGTCTTGATGAAAAACAAACCTTCTCCCAAGTTGCAGGTTTCTTGCAGACTCCATCAGGCCAATTCCCCCCCAGGATGTCTCATTATTTTCCTGTATTCAGTTTAACCTCACAGATCTTCCAGGGCCTGCTGCAGACAAGCATCTCCACATCATGATGCTGCCACCACCATTTTCCACAGTGGGGATGCTGTATTTTTGATAAAGTGCAGTGTTCAAGCATAGGGTTTAATCTGAATGGCAAAAAAGCCAATTTTGGCCTCATCAGACCATTGGCTGGCACAAAGAAAACCATTTTATCGTTCAAAATCTTGTGCTAATTCTCATTTTCAAAATCTACAATTTTATTTTGACTATTCAGAACAGAGATTAGGGGCATAAGATTTATATTTATATGTTGAACAGTCAGACGTGAAATGCAGATAACAGTAATTCCAGTTTTAACTAGGAAAAACATTCCTCATGTACTTTTGTGGATCCTTCAAAGAGCGATAATTACATTTTGACAGCTTAGGTTAACAGCGTCTGAATTAATACAGTTTTTGATCATTTAAATGCCACTTTAACTAGTCAAAATATAATTGACCAAATTTGAAATTCTAATACAACTTGTCAAATCACAAGAACCTACTATAGGAATTTTGACAAGACTAATTATAAATGCTGACGTTGCAAACTGAAAGCTCAATAGCTGTCAAGAAAAAAGTCGCTGAGTTGAATACTGTATATCACAATGTGCACACACCTATACTCTCAACCCCACTTAACTCACTGCAGGTTCCTGAGAGGATGAAGACTATCCTGGCAGGCCTAGAGGGGGCACCAGTCTGTCACCTGGCACGCTCACACACCCAGCCACAACTGACTTATTTGAAATCACTAATCAACCTTAGAAAGAGCCTCTACAAATACCTCAGTAGCCAAGTCATCCACAATGATGATCTGCCTCCCATCACCAATCCTCTTCTTGCTCGTGATTGATTGGATGATGAGAACACAGGGGCACACAGTGGACCCTGGCCTGAAAGCTGGAGGACCTGGACTTTGCTGATGACCTTGGACTATTGTTGCAAACCCACCAGCACATCCAAGCAAAGACCAACAGACTATACAGTGTTATCATGCCCTCAGAAAGCTCACTCACCATCAACAGACAGGCTGAAGAAGATGTGAATTGCTTCACATACTGTACTTGGGCAGTGAGGTTAGCAAAACAGGATGGCCAGACAAAGATGTGAACTCCCGGATCACTGAAGCATGCCAAGCCTCTGTTGCCCTGAAACCAGTGTGGAGCAATAAGAACCTTAAGTCTTCATACCAAGTTGAATGTTATACAAATGTTAAGTCCATGTTACTCAAAGGGGCAGGGACCTGGAGACATACCAAGCATCTTGACCATAACCTATAAGTCTTTTATCAACACCTGCCCTACGACTGATCCTGCACATTAGATGGCCACAACGGATTTCAAACCAGGAGCTCTGGTGGAGAACCCAGCAGCAGACAATCATCAGTACAATCCAGACAAGGAAATGGAAGTGGAGCCTGTACACCGTATGCAGGGAGCAGACAAAGAAGTCATGACCCCCAGGGAAAAGGTAAAGGAGGAAGCCCAGTCCTGACATGAAGAAGAACCCTACAGTTAGAACTCAAGACCATCGGAGAGGTAAAGCAGATAGCTCAAGATAGAGAGAGATGGAAACTTACGGTGCCTGGCCAATGTTCCGAACAGATCAAAAAGGAATAATTAACTACATAACTAACTGACCTAACCTGAACATAGGAATGAAAAATGCCAATAACATAATCTTATCACCATCAGTTTATAACCGTAAGCATAAAGACTGACATCATTTGGACAATCTCAGTGAACAGGGTGGCTGAGCTTGTTGGGTTGAATAGGCCATTCTGTCTCCATATTTCTAGTGAAGCAGTCAAACATTTACATTTATTTGCCTAGCAGACACTTTTATCCAAAGCGGTCTGCATAATCGAGTAAATGACAGTCTTGGGGACAGCAATGGAACCAGTGTGACAGGACAACGTAAAGAAATTGACCATCTCAAGTGAAAAGCTCAGAACAAAACGCAAGCAAGTTGCAAGTTCTAGATTACAAAACCTTAAGTGATAAGTTAGAGAGAAATTTACAGAACCAGAGGGACTTCAAACACTTCTTAAACACACTGAGGGAGTCAGAATTTCAAAGTGAGGTGGGCTGCTCATTCCACCTGCCAGGAGCTACGCATGAAGAGGCTGGATTGAGATTTGATGTCATGCTGAGGTGGCATCTCCAGATGCTATTCATTAGCAGACCTGAGTGGTTGAGAAGGAACATTGAGTGTCTACGTATACATAGGCGCTGACCCAATGACTACACTGTAAGCCAGCGTTTCTCAACCTTTTAAGTATTTGCGACCCGAGTTTTCATAACAGTGTCAGGGATGCCAGGGGCAACAACCCAGCCGGGACGCCTTGAGGGACCGGAAGAGGGTCAATGCCCACCCTGGATCACGTGGGGGCTACCTTCCTGGTTGCTTTGGGGGCCACGGGTATAGGGCTTGGAAGCCCAACCCTGTAGGGTCCCATGGTCACCGCCAGGGGGCGCCCCAATGCCTTGGGGACCCTGGACCTCAGCACTTCCGCCACACCAGGAAGTGCTGGGGGGAAGACGAGAAGGGACACCCGGAGAGCTTCCGGGAGAACAGCCGGCATTTCCGCCACACTGGAGCGTGTCCAGGGAGGAATGCCGGGACACACCTGGAGCTCATCCGGGATGAGATAAAAGGGGCTGTCTCCCTTCATTCGAGGCTGGAGTCGGGTGGAAGCAGGACGAGGCAGAGGAGAGAGAGAGAGAGAGAGAGAGAGTGAGTGAGTGAGTGAGTGAGTGAGAGAGAGAGAGAGTGTGTGAGTGAGTGAGTGAGAGAGAGAGAGAGAGTGTGTGAGTGAGTGAGTGAGAGAGAGAGAGAGTGTGTGTGTGAGTGAGTGAGTGAGTGAGTGTGGAGGCGGCCCAAAGAGGAAGGCATTGTGTGGCCAGGACTGTGTTTGGGGGTTTGTGTGCACTGAATTACTGTAAAGATTGTAAATAAACGTGTGGTGGTGGAAAACAACATGTCCGCCTGTCTGTGTCCGGGCCGCGTCCACAACAGTTTTAATCGCGTCCCCACTAACATTTTTTTGAAATGTATATGCATATTTTATTATACCTACTTAACTTTTATCGACATGTATCTAACTCTATATTTATTGTTCTAGTATCAGAATGTAGTTTAAGTTAATTTGTTTTGGTTTCAACAGATGTTTTTTTCATATTTTTCATTCTTGTTTTCTTTTTTTCACATCTTCGCGCCCCCCTAGGGGAGCCCGCCCCACAGGTTGAGAACCACTGCTGTAAGCAAACATCAAGGATTTGAACTTAATGTGTGCTGCTACAGGGAGCCAGTGGAGTGACCTGAAAAGTGGAGTGTCACGTGCCCGCCTCGGCTGGTTGAACACAGAATGTGCTGCTGCATTTTGAATCATCTGCAGTGGCTTGGTGACACATGCTGGTACCCCTGCTGATCATAATAAGTAGGCAAGAATCAGGGATTTGAACTTAATGTGTGCTGCTAAAGGGAACCAATGTAGAGAACTGAAGAGAAGAGTTACATGTGGCTACCTCATCTGGTTAAATACAAGACGGGCCACTGCATTCTGTACCATCTACAGTGGCCCGATAGCACATTAGGGAAATCCTACCAGAAGTGAGTTAAAGTAGTCCATATGAGATCAGACCAAAGCCTGGACCAGGAGTACAGTCTGAATCTGCGGATATTGTAAGGAGTGAATCTAAAAGGCTAGGAGACGTGGTCAGTGAGGGACAGCTGGTTATCAATCATCAGCCCACAGTCACACACAGAACAGACAGGTGTTAGCAATAAGCCTGTCTTAACAGAAAGGGGGCGCTGAATAGTTGGAAGAATTGGAATAACAAGAAGGTCTGTCTTTGCCAGGCTGAGCATTAGCTGGTGTTCCTTCATCCAGGTTTCAGTATTAGTGAGACATGCCAAGATTCTACCTGAAACCATTTGGTCCTCTGGTTGGAACGGCAGGTACTGCTTCACATCATCAGCATTGCACTGATAAGAGAAACGACAAGCCAGGATGATGGGGGCTAGTGAGGAGGTGCATAGAAAGAGGAGGAGAGGGCCCAGCACCCACTCCTTGGGTGTATCCCTGTGTTTGCTTGGTGCACCCTTAACACCAGCATGATTATGAGACCCAGGAAAAGCCATCAAAGATTCAAATGACAATGAATGTGTGCAACATGTTGTGTCGAAGCAGGCCTTTACTAAAGCTGAGGGCCTGAACATGATGTGCAGCCTGCTGCATCATCATTTTTATATGCTGTTGATGAATGGCTGAATCAGCTTTCTGCAAAGGTGAAATAACTTGAAATTACTTCCATGGCGAAGACATAATAATAAATCTATAGAAGCCTTTATTAGCTGCACTACCTATTCCTTTTGCTCCCAAGGGTGACCTTAAAATTATGGGTAACGCTATACGGCCAATTCTGTTTGGTATGCTGCCATAGGGTATGGTGGCACAGGGTTCAAGTCTTCGGTTCTCTTTGCATTCGCAGGGGTCTCCTCCCTCAGTCCAAAGACATGCAGGTCAGGTGGATCTGCAACGACAAATTGGCCCAGATATGTGTGTGTTTGTGTGTATGTTCACCAGGTGATGGGCTGGCACCCTGTCTGGCAGTCGTTTCTGCCTTATACCTAAAGCTTGTTGGAACAAGCCACAAGATAAGCAGGGTTCAAAAATGGATAGGTGGATGGATGGAGATGCCACGGGCACTGACAACCACTGATCACCTCAGCATGAGATGCCTTTCACTCAGATCATGGGTGCTGAATGCTGAGTCACTAATGTGCTGCTAATGCACAAAGCTCCAGTGTGACACTCCTGTCGTCAGATTATGAATCACCCTTTCATCCCCTCGTACTCCACACACAAGCATAAGATCACTGACAACAGCTTTTAGATCACTGTTTGTATGAGTTGGAATGCCTATGCCCATTACTCCTTTTTGAGAAATTCCTCTACTCAAGTCACGGGAAGTAAATCTGCATGTGATGTGTAGCTTATGCCATATCTCAAATGTCAGATTGTGTTATTCAGCTTGAGAGCATCAGCCTTGTATCACCAATTGTATGTGAGGTGTTGTCTATGCCCATCACACCTGGGCAAAAAATCCCTACATTTCAATTATGGGTGGATGCCAGCACAGAACCAATTGTGTGTGCCATATTACATTTCCCTGAATTTCTATGTGATCCACGCACAAGCATTTGAGAACTTCATTTGGACCGTGGGCACCTTAATGGGTACACACCTCACTCCTTATGTGAAGCCCCTTCATTCTGATCATGGAAGATGAGCAGCAGACTAGCATGCCACGTGTTCCTCATCATTTACAAGATCACTTAATTCTGATTATGGGCACCAAGTGTCTTGTGTGTGATGAATTTCCTATACCCAGTACTTCTGGAGTGAAATTCCCCCATTCCCAATATTCATAATAAATATTGTATCAGTGTGAGAGATGCTGCCTATGCTATTCACCCGAGTACAAGACCATGGGCACTGGGGGTTTGATCACCAACTGTACTGTATATGAAACATGTATAAAATTCTCCCAAAGAGGAAGATGGTGGTGGTGATCTGTGTATGGATCCCAAAGCCCCAGTGTAATGACAGGGACACTGTACTATAAACACTGGTGCTGTCATTTGGATGAGATGTAAAACTGAGGTCTTGATCTCCATAGTCATAAAAAGTTCTGTGCATCCTTTGAAAAGATTATGGTGTACCCTGATGTCCTGGCTAAATTTGTCCACCATGACCTGGTCTTTTTGGCCCCCTAATCATCCCCTGTTCCTTAATGACTAACTATCTTTCTCATGCCTTCACTTCCTAATGGAAAATGTTTGGAGAATACACTGGCACAAGAATGGCTGCCGTCAAATCATCCGGGTGGATGTTGCACATTGGTGGTGGCTTTAGTGGCTCCGCACTGTCTTGAGAATTGCTATGCAAATGCAACTAAAAGCACTGTATGAATATGTGAGACGCTGCTTATGCTTCATCCCATGTGTGAGATTCCTCTCAGCCACCATATCACCAGTAGTATGAGGGGCAGATGCCTTTCCTTTTCATCCCCATGTGCTCTACGCTCCCCTCTTTCAGTTAATGGATCTCCGATTGCATATGGACCGTTACCTCAGCCTCTCACCCTCATATGCCTCCATACCAGTGCAAGATCCTCTCATTCTGATCAAAGCCCCCAGGCACTGTATCATCCTTCTGCTTCCTGATGCCAATCATGTGCCCACCACCCCAGTTTACATTATTTGTGCCATGTGATCTCTGCTTCTCAAGCTGCACAAGATAATCACTTCAATGTCACTCCAGGTCACAAAGCCATAGAGCCTATGCTCAAGTGGCTAACTCTGATCCCATCAGATTATCTTTTTGTAGCAGCTGGCCTGAAGGACTTGCTTTAGATGGGTCACTTGTGTGGTGACAATCTAATTTTTCCAGGTATTATTAACTTTATTATGGAACATCACAATGAGTCTGGCTCAGTGTGTGTGCATGTGTGTGTTCAAGGCACTTTAAAGACCCATAGCTCTATTTTGATTAAAGTCCCTAATCTCTCAATTGCCACACAGTTTTCCCAATCCCAGAACACAGCTGCCAGCTCCACTGCCATGAACATTACGGATCCAGGGTCCACATTTGGACCCATAAGGTGTTTGCACACTTTGCCGCGTTGTCTGGGATGCCCCATGCAGTCAATATTTACGCTTTTTGCGAGTCAGGATGAGCCGATTTAGGGGTACTCATCATCGGGCTGGCGTCCCGGCCACGTCCCCTGCAAGTGTTGTAGTTCGGATTCAGGCTCCGACTCCAGTGCAGCGAAATCCATGCCCTCTTGGATGTGATCTTTGTTTTTTTGTGTTTTTTTAGAACCCTGTTATTACACACTTGATGGGATGCGCTTTCACAGCCAGTGCAGCACGCCGCTTGCTCTGCGATTGGCATTGTGTGCACCGCTGATTCCACAGAATGAAAGAAATTAAATCGTCGCGAGCGTACGACTGAAGCACTTACCCGTATCAGAGCACGAATCCACTTCTCGCGTTCTCTCCGGCAGCTCAGAGCTCAGAGGGTCGGCCCATGTTCTGCACTTTTTGTTACCGGCCTGCAGCGCTGCGAAGCCATAGCTTAGCTTCCCAGCGTTTGTTCACATACGCCCTCCAGTGGAAAAAAATGATCCTCGCAGCCCGGTACCCCTAGCAACAGCCAAAGCAGCGTCATCTGCAGCTGGAGGACTGACGTTACGCTCGCCAGATAACAGAAAAAACCACCATCTGCTGGTAATGAATGGTCGTAGAATTCTACTGAAGCTTATCTCCGCATCTCCAAAAAAAAAAAAAAGAGATTGCTTTATTTCATAATAACTGTAACGTTGTCGGATATACTGTTAATTTGTGGATATTTCATACGTCTCACCTGCCAGAAATATTCAGCCCCCCTTACCATTTTGGTCTAGAGCTGGGGCTGCACAGTCAGACAACACATTAGGCGTCCGCTGAAGGCGCAGTCACCCGAGAGACGCCGTTTATGGAAGTTAAGGGGCACATGCTCTGGACACTGACGGGGGCCGTTTATGACACTGAAGCGGCGCGAGATCTGGAGCCACTGTACCATGGACCCCGAGGGATGCCCTTTTTTCTGATCTCCAGGGGCACGTGCTCCAGTCTAATCTGTCTAAAGTCTAATAATACTGAATGCGCACAATGGACACCTATGAGAAGCGTCTATCAAATTCAATCGGGGTTTGAGTGTGCATGCTCTAGACCTTTCTGAAAGTAAGCGCTGTGGACACCAAGGGGTGCAATCCGGAATCCTCCTCCTCACTTTGGTATAGACACCGAAAGACGCTGTTTTGGGAACTCAAGGGGCACATGCTCCAGTCACTGAGGCCGACCCAAGGGCTTCATATTGGCTTTGACCAGCAAGTGCAGGTCCCTTTTCTTTAAAATCTAATAATACTTAATGTGCGCAATGGGCACAAAAGGTCCCCATTTATCAAAATGAAGTGGTGTGCGATCTGGAATCCCCCTTCCCACTGAGCTTTGGCCACCTTAACTCTAGGGGCAGATGCTCCTCACTCAAAGTCTTATAATACTAAATGCATGCTATGGACACTGTTGAGCACCATTTATGAAACTCAAGTGACTAGCACTCCTTCCCTTTCCAAATCCAAGCGCTATGGACATGGAGGGGTGCCGTTTCGGTAACTTAAGGGCCTCATGCTCCAGAGACTGAGGCCGACCCAATCCCTCCACCAAGGCTCTATACGGGCTATGCATTCAAACGACAAGAACATGCTAGAAATACAATTAAATCTCACAAGTACTCAGCGGTAACTTTAATTTGCAGTTCAGAGGGAGTCAGTAATTATACCAACAGCTACCAACACCCACCACTCAAATCCATCGACCTCGAAGAATTGAATGGTCTCTTCTCATTTGTCAACTTTATGTTCTTATAACCTTTAAGAAGACTCTCGATTAAATACTGGGACATTTTAGGTATTACCTGAACAAAGAAGCAACACATTAGCTGAACGCTCTCCTCTTGCTGATCAAATGTATGTTCTTACAACCTTTAAGAAGAATTGGGATGAGATATTGGGACAGCTTAGCTATTGACTAAACAAACAAGCTTGATGGACTGACTGGTCTCCTCTCGTTTCTTATTTTCTTATGAACACATATGATCAACCCATCTTATAAATTTAGCAGGTGGTGGTGGTGGTGGTAATGGTGTAGTTTGCTTACTTGCCCTTCCCAGTTCAAAGCCTTTTCTCTGCCACTGGTGAAGTGTATGGCACCATCAAGGGCTTGTGTAGATCTATACAGTAAAATATTTTACATGCAATAACAAATCAAAAAATTAATAAAATATGCAAAAACACAGCATACATTTCCAGCAGCTACCGTTAGAGAGACAGGTATTTAAATTAAGAGACATGGCTCACATTTCAAGGTGCACCTCCCAGCATGCACGAGAGCACATATTATGGGATGTTCAAAAAGTGAAAGAGATGCATGTGTACTACAGTAGTCATTTCTACATAGAAAAATATTTCGTAATAAGTAAGAGTCAGTAGTGTCCTGAATTAATAAGAAGTGTGCAACTTCAACACAATCCAACCTCTGCTCCTTAGGGACAAGCTGACAGAGATGGGAGTAGACTCACACCTGGTGGCATGGATCGTGGGCTATCTTACAGACAGACCTCAGTATGTGCGTCTCGGGAACTGCAGGTCTGACATTGTGGTCAGCAACACAGGAGCACCACAGGGGACTGCACTTTCTCTGGTCCTGTTCAGCCTATACACATCGGACTTCCAATATGACTCGGAGTCCTGCCACGTGCAAACATTTGCTGACAACACTGCTATCGTGGGCTGCATCAGGAGTGGGCAGGAGGAGGAGTATAGGAACCTAATCAAGGACTTTGTTAAATGGTGCGACTCAAACCACCTACACCTGAACACCAGCAAAACCAAGGAGCTGGTGGTGGATTTTAGGAGGACCAAGCCCCTCATGGACCCCGTGATCATCAGAGGTGACTGTGTGCAGAGGGTGCAGACCTATAAATACCTGCGAGTGCAGCTGGATGACAAATTGGACTGGACTGCCAATACTGATGCTCTGTGTAAGAGAGGACAGAGCCGACTATACATCCTTAGATGACTGGCATCCTTCAACATCTGCAATAAGATGCTGCAGATGTTCTATCAGACGGTTATGGCGAGTGCCCTCTTCTACGCGGTGGTGTGCTGGGGAGGCAGCATAAAGAAGAAGGACGTCTCACGCCTGGACAAATTGGTGAGGAAGGCAGGCTCTATTGTAGGAATGAAGCTGGACAGTTTGACATCCGTGGCAGAGCGACGGGCACTGAGCAGGCTCCTGTCAATCATGAAGAATCCACTGCATCCACTGAACAGGATCATCTCCAGACAGAGGAGCAACTTCAGCGACAGACTGCTGTCACCATCCTGCTCCACTGACAGACTGAGGAGATCGTTCCTTCCCCACACTATGTGACTCTTCAATTCCACCCGGGGGGATAACTGTTAACATTATTCAAAGTTATTGTCGGTTTTTACCTGCATTTTTATTACTCTTTGATTTAATATTGTTTTTTTTTGTATCAGTATGCTGCTGCTGGATTATGTGAATTTCCCCTTGGGATTAATAAAGTATCTATCTATCTATCTATCTATCTATCTATCTATCTATCTATCTATCTATTATATAGTGCCTTTCATATCTATCTATCTATCTATCTATCTATCTATCTATTATATAGTGCCTTTCATATCTATCTATCTATCTATCTATCTATCTATCTATTATATAGTGCCTTTCATATCTATCTATCTATCTATCTATCTATCTATCTAT
>JANRMT010062802.1:21450750-21461810 GCA_026402145.1 Polypterus bichir lapradei
TATATATATATATATATATATATATATAAAATCTTCATTTGGATCTTGATCTTTGTTTGTCCGTGAATGAATTAGAAGAAGAAGCACTAGATGGCAGTAGAGAGACAGCTAAAACATAGGCATTGCATTAAGAATCTCCTCCAGGCTTATACTACTGAAGACTGTAGTACTCCAGTCACACCTCAAAACACAGACATTCAAACTAAACGAATTGCTGTGCTTTAAATTAACTAAAGAGATCTTCATTTAGATCTTGATCTTTGTCCGTGAATTCCACGCATGCGTAGACCACCTTCCAGTTTAGTACGTTGTTGTTACTCGCGGATGTCAACAATGTGCCGGAAATAACGAAAGGGGTGGTGGACAGTGTTACGCTAGTTAGCTCCTGAGGCCTGGCTAGAGAATGAGATTGCCGAAGATAAAAGGTACGTGCCTACGTAACATATGAATGAAAGAAAGACAGTGGGTAAAATGAATGACAACGTAACAGCACAGCATTCCGGAAATAATTATTGTTACATTGTAGCCAGCGAGTGCTGCGCGTCTCACAGTTGTACCGTGGCTTGCTCACATGTCAGTGAACTGATCCCTATTTATGCTTTAAAGAGCCTGGATACCTATGTGCCCCTCTTTTATAACCATTGCTCCGTGTATATTGCCTTACTCTTTGGATTGCCACAAAGCAACCTGCGAGATTGGAGAAAGGTTGAGAAGAGATCGTGAGAGGAAACGACAGCGTCGTGAAAACGAGACAGACTGTGAACGGACAGAAGCAGAAATGCTCCTACACCACCACATAATTACTATTCAGACAGTGATTCTGAGTAGGCCGTTCCTATCGAATCAATGTCCAAGGGTTTTGTTTTGTAATTTTGTTTCCCTTATAAAAAATCATAATGCTGTGCGACGAAGGGCCCAGTTCACGACTGGCAGCCGTGTTTAAATAGGGAGCCCTTCACAGACAACTTTAACACGTGCAACGTAGTTGGACGCACATGGCTAGTATATATATATATATCTGCGGTGGGCTGTCGCCCTGCCCGGGGATTGTTTCCTGCCTTTAACCCTGTGTTGGCTGGGATTGGCTCCAGTAGACCCCCGTGACCCTATAGTTAGGATATAGATATAGTGGGTTGGATAATGAATGGATGGATGAATAATGGATGGATATGCTGTATATATATATATCTGGGTTTAAAAACTTAGTATTGGCAACCCTTCTTCAGCACTTTTATTTTTACACGAATTGCCTCGGAGTCAAAGTTATTTCTAAGTCAAGCAAAGCGCAGCTCAAAGTTGTGGCTTTCACGAGTGCAAGAAAACGTTGGGCCGAATCACAGCACGAAGCGGCTACTTTAACTTGAGAAGCTCTGAATTCGCATCAGCAGTGTCTTCTGTAAGTACGGCACTTGATGGCTGAAGGTTTAAGTCCACTTTGCAGCCGATTCACCAATCAAATCAGAGAGGGGTCTAACTATAGCGCTCCGTAATCGCTTGATCCCATCCTTTCATCTTTGACAAGTTAAAGTGACAGTTCTCATTTCTGGGCTTGTTTCATGTTGCGTGCGTGTCGCTGAAATAAACAGACGAGGAAATTATTAAATTCACAAAGAAAAAATGCAACAAAATATTTGTGCACATGTATTTTATTTATACTCAAATTTCATGTTATTTATTGTTACATGTTACAGTACGTTTATCTATTTTCGTATTTAATTTTGTCAGAAATATTTCTCCGTACGGCCGAGCACCATAACTCTTAAACCTGGTTGGCAGTAAAAGCCCTAAGTAAAACTTAAGTTATCTCCAGGAACTGCAAGTGTGAATTCACGGATAGTTAGGGTAGAATGTTATTTAAATAAGCAAGTTTTAACATTTTCAATTCATACGTTTTCCTAACTTCTTTAATCCAATTGAAGGATGACAAAAAAAGAAAACAATGGTACCCATATCAGCAACAGCATAAAAAGCAAGGCTGGGAGGGCAGTGTTGACTAATACCTTATCTCTTCCTCCCTTATTGACCATTGACGGCTTTGCCACCCCTGAATTCACTTCTGGTGTCCACCTGCCTGGATGTGCCTCTTCCTATCAGAAGTTCTTATCGAGATGGATCCAGCTGCTGCGAGTCAGTAGCTCCGCTGGACAGCCAATTGGATTGCCAAGTTGTTGTCACGTGCTTATGCGTCATGTACCCCGCCCCCAAACCTTAAACTTAACCATAGTGTAACCCAGTGTTATCAGTGGCATATAATGTAAGGTGACAACCGGAGTTCAGCAGCTAGACGCTCTTATCCTTCTCAGCGGAAGCTCCACCATCTTGAAGCAGTCGATTTGGAGATGTTTTTCTGTTATTTCTATGCATTTATAACCTGCGTTTTGTTTATATTATGCTGGGTTTACCTTTGGGTGCCCCAACACTTCACAGTTGTCTGTGATTTTTCTTACACCATGTAAAGTTCAGGTTTTCCTGTGTGTGTGTACCCAATGATTGCTAGGATAGCCCCCATCTTACCCGCACCGTTGACTTGGATAAGCTGGTTAAGAAGATGGATGGACTAATGGATTGCTCTTTCCTGTTTGAATATTGCTTGACTGATAGTTTTGGGGGTGCTCAAGTGACAGAACACAGATGTGTGTGGAGAGGTCCAGCTATTGTGTACCTGATAGTTTTTCTTTGATATAAATAAAACACCTGACAAGGTAAGGTCTTCAGCCTTTCTTTCTGTCTTAACTGCGCTTACACAAACATTACTTCCATATATACAATTCATGTGCTAATTTAACCCTGGTGGTTTCTCTTTGCGCTATATTCAGTAACCAGATAGTTTGAGAGTACTCACAGAAACATGGCAGGTGACATACCATTTACTCACAGTGCCATATATAAAACGGTGACCAAATGTTTTCAATATGCAACAGCACCAGCTGTGCCATTCTGCCACTTGAGCACAGTATTTAATGTGGCTGACCTGGCTTTGTACGAGTGAATGTAGCTGTGCTTGAGTGTGCCCTGTGACAGACTGGTGTGCCCACCACATGCTCAATGCTGTTACCAGTGACTCCCCACAACCCTGAATTAGGCAACCTGGTAAGAGAAGTGATTATTTGGGTTAGAAGAAAAAAAAAAATGACTGGTCAAAGGGTTACCTGCAGTCAGGGTGCTGCTGTGCACTTGTGGGATGGGCAGTGGGCTGAAAGACCCCGCTGTGGGAACCTGCAGTAAAAGAGAAGAAAGAAAAGAGCAGTAAGACGGGTGGAGTTGGGGTGAATCAAGTGCTAAATGTCAGGGATTCTGAGCAGCTGGAGTTCAACAGACTACCGTAAAAGCTGGAGGCCTCAGAGGCAACCTACAAAACTGGATCTCTGCTTGGTTAATCGGCACAAGACACAGGGTATAGATATGGGGAGAATGCCCCACATGGTGCGAGATCATCAGTGGAGTCCCTCAGGGGTCTGTCCTGTGTCCGTTACTTTTTCAGATTTATATTAATGACACTGACTCCATTACAGCATAGTTAATAAACTTGTGAAATACACAGATGATAATAAAATTGGAGGGATGGCAGACACTAAGTAGGCAGCAACAAAAATTCAAAATTACCTGGTCAACCTACAGAACTGGGTGAACACTTGGAAAATGCAGTTTAATGCAGAAAAATGCAAAATTCTACACGTGGGCGAAAGGAACATCAGTTATAAATACAAGATGATAGACACTGTCCTCTGAAAAGGATCTTAAAGATTCAGGTTAATACATTTTTATCACATAAACAACATGCAGAAGTGATTAAAAAAGGCAAATAAAATGTTAGGTTCAACAATGTTGAATATAAGTCAGGGGACGCTATGTTTGCACTATATAATGCACTGGTATAGATCGCATCTGGAGTCCTGTGTGCAGTTCTGGTCATCACATTACAAGAAAGACATAACAACACTTGAAGCTGTGTAGAAGAGAACAACCAGGAGCATCTCAGGACTTAAGGACATGTCCGTCTGTGACCGACTCAGAGAATTAAACCTGTTTAGTCTGAGCAGAGAAGGCTACATGGAGACCTCATCCAGGTATTTAAAAACGTCAAAAGGCATTGATAAAGCAGATCCAGCAAAACTCTTTCAGCTGAAGGGTGAATCACGTACTTGAGGACATCAGTGGAAATGAAGGGAAAGTGCATTTAAAACTGAAGCCTGGAGGCGCTTCTTTACACAAAGAGTTGTTCGACTCTGGATCAAACTACTAAGACATGCAGTTGAAGCAGAAACCTTGACAACCTTTAAGAAGAATCTGGATGAGGTACTGGGACAGCTTCGCTATTTGCTAAACACAGGAACTTGATGGACTAAACTGTCTCGTTTCGTTTGTCAGATTTATTATGTTTCTTCTGTAAAGAGAGAGCAGACCCTGGAGTGAAAACCCCAGCTGTAGAGCTTTTAGATTTAAACAGCTTTAAAATGTTCCGTTCTGTAGGACCAGAAACTTTGCACCGCTTCTGATTAAGTGCTCTCTGTTTAAAAAATAATAATAATAAAGACTACGGGGCTCTGGATTCTGCTCGCTTCGCTCGCCAAACCCTGTGCTTGGTTAATCGGATATACAATTTTAAACGCTTTGTTTTTTCTTTGGAATTGTTTCATTTTCATTATTTGCTCTTTTACTTTAAAGCTTCATTAAAAACAATATTTGGAATTACATTTTCTTCAAGATCGCATTGAATTTTGATTCCGTTTCTGGAGACACATTTTGACAACGCAACGTATAACTGCCTGTGATTGAACATTGTTTC
Organism: Polypterus bichir lapradei; assembly: GCA_026402145.1. Taxonomy (NCBI): domain Eukaryota; kingdom Metazoa; phylum Chordata; class Cladistia; order Polypteriformes; family Polypteridae; genus Polypterus; species Polypterus bichir. Next base: position 21,455,537 of record JANRMT010062802.1, read on the forward strand.
TGTTTCTCTAATAAATAATCCGACTTTTTCTAATGTTTGTCCCTGTGATTTGTTAATTGTCAGAGCAAAAGCTATTTTAACGGGACACTGTAAACATTTTAATACGAATGGCATATCACGATCTCCTTTGGTGTCTAATGTTATTCGCGGAATATATACATTACCTTTCTTGTCACCTGTTAAAATTTGCTTCGCTTCTTCTTCCTTGCCAAAGAGAGCAACGTTTTACAGGAGACAAGTTTTTTTCAGTGTCAGCTTTTGATATCTTAAGGGAATTTTAATATCAACCAATTCTTCATCAGAAGCAAACTGTCATCATTTCTGAATGACAGGTCACTCCTGCTCACATACTGAGCATACTCTCCACTCAATTCATTGGTCAAGAGGCCTGTCCTCAATTCAGAAGCACAGAATAATGGGAATGTGTTTGTCCGTTTACAGTGTATGCTGCATTTTCCATAGGTAATTGCATGTGTTGTGATCATATGACTGGACACGTCAATTATGGAACATCATTAACGTGAAATTTTCATATACACCTGACTGAATTGTGTTTTATTTGAAATTCAACTTGTCGTTGCTTTAACTGTTGCGGGACCACAGATTCTCATAGTGTATGGTCCATTATTGTGTAAATCTACGTTTTGTGCATTGAGTCTATTATTAATTTCAAACATCTGTTAAAAACACATCTCATCAATGAGTATTATTCTTCATGTATGTAAATTCTACTGTCTTGTATTGAATTGTAAAGTGTCCTTGAGTGTATGAAAGGCGCTACATAAATAAAACTTATTATTATTATTATTATTGAATGATGCGAAGGCAAAAAGACTTTGTTTTCTGCTCTTTGCCTTTTATTTCTGACCTCGCTTTGTCCTGCTGTTTTTTCAGTTACACCTGGTCCTGATGATTAATTTCCTTTTGTTTGCGCTAATGCGTTCTTTACTATCTTTTCTTTGATACTGTAGCGACTGATGTAATAAAGTGTCACAAAAGTTTTACTTGAACAATCGGTGACTTTGTAACCCCAAACACAAGTTTCTAGCACCCTCTCCAACCCATCCTCCCCCCGGGTCTCGCCTCCCCTTACCGCATCAATCAGCACCCAGCTATCAGTCTTCCGTGCTGTACTCCGCCCTCCCTCAATCGGACCTAACACTCACTTAAAACAAAAAAGGATTCAACCTGGCTGGGACGTTACAACACTTTTGAATTTTACTGCTTTCATATTCTTCACCTTTCACTGCATGTGTATCGCGCCATCGTTTGTTTGAGCCTTTCTAATCCCACTGCTTTCATAATCTCTTATCTGCCTTTTTTTCTCTCCAGCGCTTTTGGGTCTCTTTTCTCCGCACTGCTCTTTCTTCTTTGCTTAGTCGTTGATGTTTTATCTCGAGCGTATTGTCCTTATATGCTTTATATGTGCTGAGAGCACAGGATCTGTGTGTGCTGCGTTCCTTTATACGACTGAGTGTTTTGCTGGCTGTGCTCTTATTTGATATTGTTTGTGTCTCACGGGTCTTTTAAGTGTCTTCCGAGAACTTCCGAGAAGATCACGTCTCGTCACCCTGCTTTTCCTTTTCAGGATTTTTTTTTTTATAATAGAGAGATAAACACAGGAACATACAGTGGAGATGAAGTTCTGAACTTCAGTCTTGGAAGACATCAGTGACCACTGGTGTGTTTTTTCCAGTCAAGTAGTGGTGCCGATTCAAAAGGCATGCTGGCAACTGAAATTTAGCAGACGCAGACATTTGGACATTTCCTAACAAATACCTTGCCAAAGATAGCAACGTTTTACACGAGACAAGTTTTTTTCAGTGTCAGCTTTGGTATCTTAAGGGAATTTTAATATCAACCAATTCTTCATCAGAAGCAAACTGTCATCATTTCTGAATGACAGGTCACTCCTGCTCACATACTGAGCATACTCTCCACTCAATTCATTGGTCAAGAGGCCTGTCCTCAATTCAGAAGCACAGAATAATAGGAATGTGTTTGTCCGTTTACAATGTATGCTGCATTTTCCATAGGTAATTGTATGTGTTGTGATCATATGACTGGACACGTCAATTATGGAACATCACTAACGTGAAATTTTCTTTTTTCCATGGACATTTTTCACATTGTTTGCTGTTGTACCGTATGAGGTGCCTTTGGGTTCCAATTTACCACAAATGTTTTTCTTTCATTCTTCATGAAAACATGAGATTAACATTTTTTCTTAGCCATCACTACAAACTACATGGGGCAACAAAATATTTTTGGGTGAAGTATTCTTTAAACGTGTCTAATATTTTAGCCACTAGGGGGCCACATTGCTTACCGAAGTGGCTAACAAATTTCACTGTTGTGTTTCTGCACTTGGAGAGTAGGCAGGTTCGGTGACTCACTTAAGGTCAGGGAGATGGTGGAGGTACTTTAAACCAGAAACTCTCACCACCAGTGGGCCATACCGTCTTTGTAAAAAAAATAAATAAAAAATAGCATGGCTTTGAGCCCATCATAACCGAAGTATCTGCTTACCAGCCTGGAATTGTAGATAGGGGGCTTCACAGGGGATGAAATAGGGCAGCAGATTCGCTTTTCCTTTTGCCGTCTGTTGCAGAACCAAACCCGTACCACCTCTTTCTCCATGGATAGCTGCTCTGCAATTAATGTGATCTCCTCCGAGCTTGGCTTTGGGTTCTGGAGAAAAAGAAAAAAAAAAATTCAATAAAAGATCCAAAAGCCCCATTTGCTGCTAAACCTCACCACTGAGTTTCCAGCTCCCATAAAGCCAATGTGGCTTCCATGCCTGCTACTAAATGACTATGTTACTATCTCAAGGTGTAGCACCAAATGTCAGAGAGGGAATGGTGAAGTTTACTGTCCACAGCCAGCCAATGGCTGGCCTACCATGGTGCAAATATCTGTACAGTATGGCAAATTAAAATGGGCTGGATGGTATCAAGTGAAATATTAGTCTCATGCGAAATCAGGGTTCTGTTTGCTAAACGGGCAGCACCCACCTCTGCCAAAGTCTCAAACAGCACAACTTCTCCATGAGAGATTTGCATTTGTACATGCAGGTTTGGCACATTGACATCCTGGCACTCTCCACTGTTTCAGTTCCAAAAAAGGCAGATGCCATTTCACTTAACGATTACAGACCAGTGGCCAGTGTGTCCAACAGCATGAAGATCTTTGAGAGGCTGGTCCCTGACTATGCGAGTCTTCCTGTGGAAGTCCACTTGGACCCGCTGCAATGTATCTACTGGGCAAAAACTGCAGTGGAAGATTCAATTTTCTGTGTGCTCCATGACACTTCCTCCCAACTGGTGGCACTGTAAGGATTATGTTTTTTGATTTCTCCAAAACCATCCAGCCATGCCTGTTAAGGTGTAAGCTCACGGATATGAAGGTGGATGAGCTTGTGGTGTCCTGCATAAGGGACTATCTGTATGTCATCTGAGAGGCGAGGCGCAAGAACTGTGAGCAACACTGGAGCACCACAAGGAACAGTCCTGTCTCCTTTCATGTTCAAGTTGCATGCCTAGGACTAAAAATATAAAACCAGGTCATGGCACTTCCATAAATTCTCAGATGATTCTCCATTAATGGGGTTTGTTGACAAGTGGGGGTTTGAGATAGAAAATAGGAGAACTTTGAGAATTGCCTGCAACGCAACATCAGCAAAAAACAAGGAACTGCTTATAGACTTTCACGGCACCAAACAGCATCTACACTCAAGTCACTATTCAGGTTGTAGACGGAGAGGTGGTGCACTGCTGCAAGTATTGGGGTCCACATCAATGAAAGGCTGAACAGGTCTTGTAACACAGAAGAAAAGACAGAGCAGACTCTCTTTCTGAGGAGACTACGTTCCTTTAATGTGCATGTTCTAGAACGGGGTGGCCAATGTCAGTCCTGGAGGGCCGCAGGGGCTGCGGGATTTTGTTCCAACCCAGCTTCTTAATGAGAATTCAATTATTGCTGATGAAGCACTTATTGCTTAAGTGACATTTTGATGCTTCATTTTAGTGGCTTTGCATGTTAAGGTTTCTCATCCTTAATTGCTTATTTCAGTCTTAAACTGCTGCATTCAGCGTTTTAATGGCACCTTATTAGCAATACAATGTAAATGACAACACAGCCAGCAGTTCTCCATCTAGCTTGTTTCCATTTACATCTGTGTGTGTTCATTGTGCACTGTTTGATTTAATAAAAAGCTTAATAGAAAAATCTGACAGACTGATATTTATATGTTTTAGGCTCCAAATGATTTGCATGATATCTTTGTAAAGGAAAAAAATCAGCAATATAACTACATTGCGTAGACTAACAAGCCATAGAATTAAATAAGGTCTGAGATTGGCAAGGATTGGTTTTCTAATTAAGCAATTGGGTTGGAATGAAAACCTGTAGCCAGTGCGGCCCTCCAGGACTGACATTGGCCACCCCTGTTTTTAGAATGTTCTTGAAATCTGTGATAGCCAGTGTGATGTGGTGGGCATCATTTCAAGAGAGGCCAACCAAACCACCAAGCCCTTTAAAAAGGCAGGCTCAGTTATGGGATGACTCGCTGGACATAGCAGAGGAGAAGAGAATGAAGACAACATGGACAGCCATGATGATCCTACAAACCCTCACCTCTGACACATGAAACACAAAGACCTTTAAGCAATGACTTATTCAGCAGAGGTGTGTCAAAATACCCTTGTAATGCGCCTTTAGAATGCCTCGCTGTGACTGCTCTCTTATATTTTGTGAATCACAAATTGTGTCATTTTTGGATTTTTTCTGTGTGTTTCAGGGGATGGTTTTGGCTGTTTGTTATAATACTTCTAGATTTCTTGTGCTTCTGTAAGAAGACAACTTTCACCCTTGGTACAAATACAGTGTTTTCTATCTATCCGGGTGTGTAACTAGTGGCTCGTCTCCATCGTCTAGTGGCTTGTCCTAACATTAAGTGTCCAATTTCGGTTGTCACAAGAAGTAATTGGCTTTTTGGAAGTCTAAGTTCATGCTTACATCTTGGAAGCGCTTCTCCAGGGTAAGTCGGATGTTGGTCTCAATGCTCGTTCTCTTTTTGCGCTTTCGCCCAAAGCCCTCAATCAATGGTGGCATAGCAGAATTGCTGCTCATGGCATCTGAGGGAGAGTTCTCTGAAGAGAAGAAAAAGACACTTGCTCAGACTAAGGGGTTGAAGGCAGCGAGAGAGGCAGTGGTTTTACACTCTTCCTTTTTTGTTCACCTGCATCACTCAGCCATTTCTCCAGCAGTGGTTTCAGCTTGCACATGTTCTTGAAGCTCAGATTCAAAGCCTCAAACCGTGAGATGGTCGTCTGGCTGAAGTCATTGCCGTACAGTTTCCCCATGGCCAAGCCAACGTCTCCCTGGATAGACGAGAGAGAGAGATATATATAAGGAATTAAAATGAGATGAATGATGGAAAAGGTCTAGAGTGTAGAGGAACAGCTTGGCCCCATGGGCTTGGGGACCAACCCCTTTATACAAAACAAAAACTGTATGTGCCAATCAAGTGGGTCGTTTGGACTGGTTCATTCTTACCAGACCCAAGCTACCTTCACATCTCTCCCAGGCAAGGGAAGCCTTTATTTGAGTCTTATTTTTGTGATCTTTTTCAGCCAAAGCAGTGACCATTCTCTAGCTGAACCCATTGAGTTCCTCTGCCTAGCACTGATATGGATTCTTTATAAGTGGATTCTTACTGACAGACAGACTTTATCTTAATTTGTTCCGTCACAATGTGTAGCTGGGTTGTCTTCACTCAGACACTTCTCCAATAACCACATGGCCCCACTTGGGCTTGTACACCAAGTAGAATGTGGAGAGCAACCATCTCAGCTAGTCAATTTTAAAGAGAACTCAGTTGGCTCAAATGACTAATTGGGCTTCTGACTACACGGTTGTCTCATCTTTGCAGTGGACTTGTTTGAGTCTTCTACACTGCACGCTGTACATGTGACGATACTATTAGAACCTGTGATAAGAAAAAGCCATTCCACTCAACAAGGTTGTCCATCCATCGAGAGTCTCCAAAACATCTTCAAGTACTGGTACTGCAACACTCTCTCCTCACATAGTATTGCCCTTTGTGGAGAAGTTCTTCTCACACTGCTTTTCCTTGACAAATCTGAGTCATGCCACTCATGTAACTGGCATCTCTTCTCTTGGGGAACAGAGCCCATGTGAGTAGTGAGGAAAAAAAGCCACCTTAGTGTCAGAGGGGGGACATTTTTGTACACTGGGTCATTCCATTTCTCTC
>JANRMT010062802.1:21461820-21528616 GCA_026402145.1 Polypterus bichir lapradei
CCTGTGTGCTATTATTGGTAAATTTCAGGAGTTCCCAGTCTCTTGATAAAACTGGGTGGCGTAGTCGGATATTTAAATGGTGTCTAAGTTAGATTACCTGTAAGTGTGACCTGACACCTGTCACATTAGACCATTGAGCCAAAAGAGACGTTTGTCACCTGAAGCCACTAATTGGGCCTTTGACAATCAGGAGGTCTGTTGCTCCATTTCAGCCCTTCTCCATAAGCAGTCTCTGATAGAACACGAGCCAACGGTGACCGATGCAGGACAGTAGTAAACAGCATAAAAGTGTTCATAAAAAAATCTCACATTACTGAAGTTTCACAATCCTCACGTCATGTCATGCAGTTCAATGTGCCCAATGAGCAAAAAGCATGTATTTTGCTAAAATATTGTTAAATAAATGAAAATAGTCCATAAGCAGGAAACTGTTGTTTGGGCACACTTTTGAAGTGAAGACAGAACTCTTAACCAGTGAATGGTTGGTAAGCAAGTGGGGTATATTTTTAGCCTATGTCTAGGGTCAGTGATTATGAAGATGATGTTATTAAATGTTATGATCATTTGTTAAGTATTTAGCTCTCTATGGACCTCTATCAGCGGACGACAAATGACTTTAAACATTTAATCTGAAGCGTACATTTTACTATTCAAATATATGACCTCATGAAGTAAATCCTCACATTTTTAATGAACATCCGGAATTAGAGCGGCTTATGCTAATTCATACTTTTCAAAATTCAATTTAAAGTGCATGATAAACATCAGGGTAAGATTCTATATAAAGTAGGCCTATATAAGAACCCAAAATCACACAAAAATACACGCATAGAATTGCATCCATACTACAGCTGGCACTATGATGGACCATCATCCTCTCCACAGTCGATTCATACTTTGTGTTCAGTACCACTGGAATAGGCCCACCGTGGCCCAAAATGGAATTGACAATGTGAACTTAAAAGAGAAAAGGTATGGCTGTGAAAGTAAATGAACAAAATGGATAGACTTAAGAAGGAAAGAAGAACTTCATTTATTTTTTTGGTCATGGCTTAGCTAGTTATAAAACAAAAAAGAAGAAATACCTGCGTGAAGCCCAGCTTGATCCGCCGTTGCTTAAACGCTTTGGCAAACTGCTCCAACTCCTCTAAGTCGCTCGGCTCCTCTGGCTGAGTCGGTATGCCCAAGTGCTTGGGGACTGTCAGGTGAGGAGGCATTTCCAAGTGGCCATCTAACGATGTCCCCGTCAGGCCTGACCGGCCCACAGTCTGTGGAAAGTGAAGCAGATTATTTTCACAGGTGACAGAATAATTTATTAAATACAGCACTCATTTAGAGTAGGCCCAAAGCATCCAGACACAATGCACAATTCATTGTGTTGGAGATTTCATTTTAAATTAATACATTTGTCATTTTTGCCCATCAATTTAAACTCAATAACTCATCATCACAAAGTGAAAACATGTGTTCAGAATAGTTTGCAAATTTATTAATAGCCAAAATCTCTCCTTCATATAAAATGGCAAATTTATTCATTGAAAATCAAATGTAAAAGACAGTAAAGTGTGCAAAATGTGGCCGGATCCGCATACTCTTTAAAACCACTATATATGTAAAAAGATGACAAACAATTCTAAGTAAAAGTCATCTGTTCTCAAGGTATAAATATTAAAATAGAAAAAGCCGCATTAAAAAAAACACACACAACAAAATATCAAAACACTGGAGAACCACAAATGCTTTCAAAGTCACTCAGGAAATGACGCCCTTAATGAGAAAATGGTGATGGGGACCACCTACAAAGTGAATTTAGCACTTACTGTGTTTTTACCAGTTAAAAACTGGAGTGAGTGGGTTGGTATATTGCAAAGTTAGGTGACAATGGAGCCCCAAAAAGGGTTCACTGTCATTCACAGTGGATCGGAGACAGGATACTCAAGGGGTCCTGACCCTTCGGCCCAGCACTGTGAGGAATGATCAATTCATTTACAGTTCATCTCAGGTCTACAAAAAATTAGCGAGTGACAAGGAATTGTTGTCCAATACAAATAAGACACCATTTGATTAAACTTCTGAACTATTCTAAAAAGTAAACTACTTTACTGCTATTTGTTTTCATGAAATGTTTATTCAAACCTAAGTTAACATAATGCAACATTAATTCAATCAACTATCCAAATACTTCCTGAACTTTTCTATTAGAGGCTCAGTGAGGCTGGTGTGCATTTCCATGGCATCGGATCCAAATCAGGCACCAATCAATACTGCTTAGGATGCCAGTCCATTATCAATCTATTGTCCATGTCTACTTTTCCCAATACATGGGGGTGATGAGGGCTGGAGACTACTTTGGCAAAATTGGGTGCAAGGCAAAACCCAGTCCTGCATGGCAAGGCAGTCCAGCATCAAGTCCTGAATTTATTCATTCAGACTCCATGTTCACATATCCCAGGATAGACTCCATCACTCATTACAACTATTTTTTTGTAACAGTGGATCCAAAACAGAAACTATTTGGATGTCAGGGCCTATCAATTCATTCATTCTCCATTCTTGCTAATTCTAAAATATGCTGGTTTTATGGTGGGAGTCTATTTCAACAATATTGTGTGCAAGGCAGAAACCAACACTGGATAGCAAAGCAGGCCAAGGTCAATTCATTCCTTCTGCATGACCACTTATTCCAATATATGCTTGTGGCCAGAGGGTATTCCAGCTCTTCACCTACTTGATGGTATGCCAGTTTATTGAAAATTACACTCATGTACACACAAACACACGTTCACTCACCCATCCACACTGGGCCAACATGGAAGAAGAACATCACAAGAAAACCCATGAGAAAGAAGAACACCACAAGAAAATCCATGAATAAAAGGGAAGAATTCACAAAACCCACTCAGAGGGTGATCAGGCTTTGATTTGAAAGCAGATTCTAGAGTGCCAACCACAGCACCACCATTCCTACTCCAGGGTCAGTTCCTGTTAGTTGGGGTTATCTTTGGAGCTCTGGAAAGGTAAGCACTACCACTCCGAACCAAGAGGTGGCACCAGCATTAAAGCATTTTTCCTCTCTGTCCACAGTCCAGAAGCTTCAGGACCATAACAGCCATGAATGCACTTCTCCCATCACATTCTGTACAGAACATATAAAGGGACCACAGCTACCGGAAGTCAGCGTTTACTTTGAGCCAGGAGACCAACCTGACCCTCTAGGCACTCTCTACTTACCCTTTGGCAGCACTGCTGTATTTTGCAGCTTTGTGACCCTTTTCATTTGCTTGAAGTTTTTGACCTTATTAAATGGGTCTCTCGGTTGACCTCCCAGCACTCTTTTGCTGAGCCCATGTTTTTTTGTTACTACGATATCACAAATGCTAAAGACTGCCTGTCTGATGCACCAAAGCTTGTGAACCACTGGGCCTTGAACCTTGATCGTGGTCTTAACCTAGAAATTATAACATGATACATGTAACATGGCACAAGAATTGAATGTGGGCAGAAAATTGGACTTCAAGTCCTTCTCATGGCAAGTGACAGCATCCTGGCTGACAGGAACTGACAATGAAGTATGTTGCACAAGCCGACTGATCATTTTAATTGCAAATGCAAATCATACACTCTGAGCAAAACAAAATGTCATATGCAACCAAAGAGATGGAGGTATAGGCTATGGAGCTTCAGGTCCTTTACATGGACACACAAGGCTGATAAGAGAAGAGTAGCCACATGAGCATGCAGCATACAGTATCTGTCATGAAAAGAACCGTGGTGGCATCAGATGGCGATAAGGGACATTGCATGGGCTGATTGATCAGTACAACAAAGATGGCAGGAACCTCGGAGGAGTGACTTGCACATGAACCATCCTTCATCGTGGATCAGAGGTCTGAATATTACTATTTATTATATAAATTATTAATTCTGTTCTGAGTTGAGCTTACTGTCATAAGGGAGTAAAGATAATAATTTAACATAACAGTTTCCTTGTGGGAGGGGAGATGGTTACCTACTTGAGGGCAAGGCTGTGTTGCTTGATGTTCTCCTGTTCTTCTAGCTAGTTTTGCCACTGGCTAGCTCATCTCCAGGTGTTGTTCTATATTGACCAAATATTATGTTAGGTGTGATTATTCCTACAAGCCTAGAGGATCAAAGGATAGGGTTGCAGAAAAGCCAGAGGATTCAAAGTGCCTATCCTTTGTAGTTCTGAAGTTGCCAACCAGGTAGAAGATCTGTTGCCCTTGTCCAACTCCTTCTACATCTTTGCATTTCGCCACTCCTACCTCAGATTGCATCAAAAAGAGTTCTGTGAGGCTCAAGGATTATCCCAAGATGATCATGAGAGCCATCACTCTGTTGCTTTGTACAGTGTAAACAGGAGATGCTGATGGGCTCTTGTGACACCTGTATGATAATCTAAATTAAGAGGAGTCTTACCACTTCCCAAAAGGACATTCACCTTTCTTTAAGTCTCTTGGTGTTTTATTTCTATATTTGGATAAGTATTTGATTTATGGGTAAAACTTTAGAACAGGTGTTGACTACAGTGCATCTGTAGTGCCACGTGCCACTAACAAACCTCTTTACAGGTAACTGACTAATAGGTACACATGGGTAGCCCCTATTCTCAGTTTGTTCCCATTTTATCTATATTGTAACTGACAGGATGAAAAACATCTTAATAAGACACTAAAATGGGGCCACCCAGAGCTCTGGCACATTAAAATTAAGGTTGTCTACCAACCAGAAAGCCTGGAATGACCTTCTGGATGTACAGACCTTCACATTTTCCCACGCATGTTGTGTGAGCCCCCTGAAGGTATCAGTATGCATGTGTACACAGCAGCCATGTTTGAAAAGCCTATGCAATAGGTAAACAGCCTGAGGATCTCACACACAGCCACACACATAAAAAGACATTCTGGCAGAGTTCAAACAAGCGGGAGGTTTCTGCATGGCCACCAGTGTGGGAATGAACAATGTGCAGGCTCCTGCCTGCAGCTTTCAGCAAAAGACTAACAGAGAGCCACCCAGCAAGGGAGATCCAACTTGGGGACAAGATGGGAACTGGAGGATGTACTGAACTGCAAGAATAAAAAGCAGGACCTCACTTACAAACCAGTGACTAAACTGGGAGACGAAGGACTGGATACTGACTGAAATGGTAGTAAGAGAATTTTTACTGGAGTAGCATTTGTTACGATACTAACAAAATTACTTTTCATTTTTACTGTGAATATGTTTTTATGTCAGGTATTTTTAATAATTTTGAAGGTTTTGTACATCAAGGATTCTCCAGGTATAATAATTATTATTTTTTTTACAGTTTACTGCCTCTGGACTTAAGCTGATCATTTTGATCATCACATTTTTGTTCTACCAGTCCACTGTTTCATTTCTTTGTGTTCTCATTACCACGATGCATCACACAGTCGCTAGGGGTATGGTGTCCAGAGGTTGCATGTGCGACTCACTGGTGCCACACTCTAAAAGCCAACTCTACATTGTTTGATAGCATCCGAGATTGTGGATGAATTCTGTAAAGATTTGTGTGCAGTCCTGGTGTGATTTATTTTGGTTAAAAGACTTGTTAATCCTTTGATTTTAATTTAACATTTTGGAGACAAGAAAAACAAACAGCACTTGTGCAACCCAGGACTTAAGCACATGTCGTATTATGAAATACTCATGAATTAAACCTATTTAGTCTCAAGTAGAGGACGCTGCAAGGGGGACCTAAATCAGATCTTCAAAATTCTTAAAGGCATTGATGAAGTAGATCCAGCAGAATTATTTCAGCTTAACGGTGAATCACATACTCGAGGACATAAATGGAAATTAAAGGAAAGGAAATTTAGGACTGAAGCCAGGAAGCACTTCTTTACTCAAAGATTTGTGGGAATCTGGAACAAACTACCGGGACATGGAATTAAAGCAGAAACCTTGACAACCTTTAAGAAGGATCTGGATGAGAAATTGGGATAACTTAGCAATCAACTGAACAACCGGGCCTGATGGACCGAATTGCCTTATCTCGTTTGTCAAATTTCTTATGTCTGATTCTGAGATTTCCCAGTATTGACTTTGACTGCATCGAAGGTTTATCAGTCATCTCTTGATCCATTTTTAACCAACACTGCCTCATTTCTGCCGCATACTGGTTAGCGATCCAACCTCATCAGAAGCCAAGCCTGGACACAGTTTCCAGATCGGCTAGTGTCTGTGTAGAGTCTGTAAGGTCTTCCGCTCTCCTTGGAGGAGAAGAATTCACTTTGTGAACAGTTCACTTTGGCTTTAAATTTTCACTCTCTTGCTTAGTAATATTTCTACACTACTTTGCGACAGTTGTAGTTTTTGAGGTGCTGGTTTCACTTCCAGCATTAGTTTTTTATTTCAGTTGAGTTTTCTTATACTTTAGATTTTATGGCATTATTTTCTGGCACCATTTTGTTTTCACGGATGCAGCCATTTTGAAGCACAATTACCACAATGTTTCCCAAAAAGGACCCAGAAGTGGGAAACACATGATGTCATCATTGAGATGGTATAAAGTCCTGCACAGCCACTTCTTAATATCTGAGATAAACAATTACCAAGTGCCTGTTAAAGAATCTTTTTGTTTTGGGTTTAACATAAGATTGGTTTGACTTTTGGTGTACAAACTTGAAAAGCTGCGAAGTACGGACTAAGAAAAGCCATCACAGCAGCCAAGAGGCAGTACAGAGAGAAGCTGGAGGGCTTATATTCTACTGCTAATTCTGGATGGATGTGGCAGGTCCTACAGCACATCACAGACTACAGGACCACCATCAGCACAATCAGCTCCACAGACAGTCTGCCAGATGATCTCGACATTTTCTACACCCGCTTTGAGACATCCAGCAACAGCACAGAGTGGAGGCACACACACACCTGGACCACATAACCCCCTCCCCTCCCCCAATGGTCTCTTCAGGTCAGGTACACAAAGCACTAAGGAACATCAACCCCCGCAAGGCAGCTGGACCAGACAACATTCCTGGGCGGGCTCTCTGAGCATGCGCCAACGAGCTGGCTGATGTTCTCTGCTCCATCTTCAACCTTTCCCTCAGTCAGCGCATCATTCCGTCCTGTTTTAAGACTACAATCATCGTCCCCCTTGCTAAAAAAAGCCCACCCACTTGTCTGAATGATTACAGGCTGGTAGCACTCATTCCAATCATCATGAAGTGTTCTGAGAGAGTGGTGCTGGCCCACATTCAGAGCAGCATACAGGACACTCTGGACCCCCAGCAGTAGACCTACCGGCCCAACAGGTCCACCACAGATGCCATCGTGGACACACTACATTATTCCCTCTCCCATCTGGAGAACAAAGACTTCTACATCAGGATGCTCTTTGTTGACAGCAGCTCTGCCTTTAACATGGTTATCCTCCATAAACTCACCCATAAACTATCTGCACTTGGCCTGCACCCCAACCTCTGTGACTGACTCCTAGACTTTCTGACTGGCAGGCCCCAGTCTGTCAGGATTGGTAATAGGACTTCAGCCACCATTATCTCAAACACAGGCACCCCACAGGGATGTGTCCTCAGCCCCATCCTCTACACCCTGTTCATCCACAACTGTGTCACCTCCCCCAAAGATGACATCATCCTAAAGTTTGCAGATGACACCGCAGTGATTGGACGCATCACTGGTGGGGATGAGGCGGCCTACAGGAAGGAGGTGAACAGTCTGGCATCATGGTGTGAGGACAACAACCTCACCTTCAACACAGACAAGACAAAGGAGATGATAGTGGACATGAGGAAGGACAGGAGACCTCACCAGCCACTGTTCATCTGAGGGCTTGAAGTGGAGAGGATGAGCAGCATTAAATACCTGGGCGTCTACATCATTGAGGACCTCACTTGGACACTTAACACCACACAGCTGGTCAAGAGGGCTCAACAGTGGCTGTACTTTCTGAGAAGGTTGAGGAAGTTTGGTATGTCGACTAAGATCCTCGGCAACTTTTACAGCTGCATTGTTGAGAGCATCTTGACCTACTGCATCACCGTGTGGTACGGCAACACTACTGCAATGGACCGCAAACACCTGCAGAGAGTGGTAAAGACTGCTGAGAAGATCACCAGGACCCCACTGCCCTCTCTGCAGAGCATCTACAACTGCAGAGTCTGCAGGAGAACTGCCTCGACTCACCCCCCAACACGAACTGTTCACACTTCTGCCCTCAGGCAGAAGGTATAGAAGTATGAAATGCAGGACTTCCAGGCTAACAAACTCTTAAATAACTGACTGGAGTTTATAACCATTATCCACCTCAACCTATCTACCTCACACAACTGTATTTGACTTGTCCATCACACACCTACCTGCACATTACATTTTATATTTCTATTCTGTTTCTATACTTTATGCTGCCTCTGTTACTTATTATCTATCTGCTACTTATTATTTATGTTTATCTTTATACGTTGGTTTTGTCATTTGGTGTGGACAGCAAAGAAAGAATTTAATTGTACAAGGAAACGTGTTTCCTTACTGTGCACATGGCAATAAACTTTGAACTTGAACTTGAAACTATTCCATATTTTTTTTACTATGGTCCCTTTCTTGGCCCTCAACTTTAAAATTTTTCTCTCGCCTGCTATGCCCTCTCGAGTTATACCAATGAGTGCCTATAACTGCGTTTTATTCATAGAAACACGGTTATAAAAACTGGGATATCGGTCTCTGAGAAACCAGGTTACTCCACGTACAGTAGATTTCTCACAAAGTAACCTGGTTATGTTGCCATGTAAACCCTTAACCGGGTTACAGATAAGGATTTTGCAGTCTGCGCTTGTCTGTTGCACTCTGTTAGCTTTGCACTTGCATCCTGCACCACGGGCAGAAAATGGTGGAGGCGTCCACAAGATAAATTTCCTGAGGCTAATATTCAAGTGATTGCATTATTCTTTGTCCTGGTTGAAAATCTCTGTCTCAAGATTTCAGAAATTGCTAAACGTAAGTTAATAAGATGAACTTATTGTGCTATGCTCAGCAGCACAATCTCGGAGCAGTGTTGGAGGTAACGTGATAAAAGTAACGTGAGTTGCATAGTCCAATTACTTTTTGAAGTAACTAGTAACCTAACTCTGTACTTATTTTTTTTTAACTTGTGTTATTATCCCAGCAGCACTGGGTACAAGTCAAGTAGCACACGTACGGGAATGTTGCTCCTCTGCAGCATCCCATCAAACAGCCAAGCAGAAGAGTGAGCCGTGTGCAATCTGGTAACGTAAACCTACAAGAAAAGCGCCAGTTTAGTGGTCATCCCGCTATTTGCTGCAGATATGTTGAAACAGCATGATCAGGTGATGCGGCGGCCAGTGTTCATACCGCAATATCATTGGGGTCTCAGGTCGAGGATGTAATAAGGGGATGGATGTGATTTACTTTGTAGCATATGCAGGACTAAAGGTATTTATAAAACACAAGAAAATGACGTTTTGACTGTTTCTGGTCAGTTTCATATATGGGCTTACAATGCTGGGCAGTCAAATATGCAGCTCTTCATGCAAAAAAATAAAAAGTAAAGCACTGACTATAGCACATTGCATTTTGTAATAAGTATCTACTGTATATAACATAATGTGTTACTTTTTTGGGTTACGTAATGAGTAATATCACTACTGCAAGTTTTAAAAGTAACCTTTCCCGCACTGCTCAGGAGACACAGGCTCCGCGTTCACTTTTGGCATCATGGTGGCCAATGAGGACGTTTAACCCTTTTTTGTCCAGTTTAATGACATTGGAGTGTTTTACCCAACTCCATAAGTGAACTTGCGCATGTAAACGGGGCTTTTTAGGGCAGCAGGTTTCTGCCTTAATAGGGTTACTCACCTGGTCCTGGTTTTGTAAAACACACTGAATGTGTGGGCTTAGCTGATTGGCGACTGAATTGGCCAATTGTGAATGTCACTGTGAATACATTTAAAAGACAGACTTCCTTCATAGGGCAGCACGGTGGTGCAGTGGTAGCGCTGCTGCCTCGCAGTTAGGAGACCTGGGTTCGCTTCCCGGGTCCTCCCTGCGTGGAGTTTGCATGTTCTCCCTGTGTCTACGTGGGTTTCCTCCGGGCGCTCCGGTTTCCTCCCACAGTCCAAAGACATGCAGGTTAGGTGGATTGGCAATTCTAAATTGGCCGTAGTGTGTGCTTGGTGTGTTTGTGTGTGTCCTGCGGTGGGTTGGCACCCTGCCCAGGATTGGTTCCTGCCTTGTGCCCTGTGTTGGCTGGGATTGGCTCCAGCAGACCCCCGTGACCCTGTTCGGATTCAGCGGGTTGGATAATGGATGGATGGATGGACTTCCTTCATAGCAGCCAATTCTGCCTGCACAGAGTCTGGCCCGTATTGGTTTAAGTAGGTTATGGAAATGAACAGATGGAAAAGGATGCTGGCTTCTAAACTGAGAAGTGGTGTACAGGCAATCATCTACATTGGTTCAATAGTATGGTAGACAGAACTTAATTGGGTGGGGGGGACAGAAATTAATGGCCACCCCTAAAAACAAGTGTCTGTACTGGGAGGAAAGGAAATACTAGATAAACCTTGGGGGAAAAAAGGGTGAATATGAGAGGTGATAATAGGAATTATTAGCTCAACTGAGAAATTAATGGAAAGAAGTACTGCAAGGAGGGTAAGGAGAATGGCAGCAAACTGAGAGGTGCAGCAATTATATAAACAGAAGAGAAAAAAAATAAATACCAGGATGTGTCATGCGTAAGAGATCACTAAGGGCCGTATCTTGGTCCATTTTACATCCTTACCTGGTGAAGCTGGACACAAACACGAGGCCCTGTAATCAGGAAGCACTAGCTTACCCAGCTGAGCTATAAGGGAGCCGATGGGTTTATGATCTTTACCTGTCACTACATGGGGGTCCTATTAGGCAACAGCAGGCTCTCTCCCACTACTTTCAGCCTAGCGATCCTTCATTACAGAACCTAACTGAGAAGTGATAAGGCTCTTGCTCACAACCTGAACTATAATTGGGAGCCTACTGGTTTCAAGTATGTTGCTTGCAAGAAGTCACAGACATGGCCGATGAATCTTCCCTCTTAAAATCTTTGCATGTATTGATGACAAGAAGTTGGCAGCAAGTACGGGGCTCTTACCTGTGCTGTCAGGCCTAATCCAGGTTGGTGTGGGAGCAGCGTTCCTTGTGGCTGGGAGGTGAGTGGCAAGAGGTTGGACTGTAGCAAAGCTGAAAGGCAAGAAAAACAAAATTATAAGTGGGTGGGAAAAAAGTGGGCAGATAGGTAACCAGTTGTTGACATCTTTCCACTTGCCCAAATCAGGGGGCAGTCAGGATTTAGGTCTACTGTATGCAGACCTCATCCCTGCTCAGGACATAGAAATGACAGTTCATTGTCAGTTTACTTCTGAAAGAAAGGTCAATCAAAGGAACCTCTCCATACCTTGATGACCTGGTTGAGGTTGTGAAATCAGGAACTGGGAGGCTGATTGCAAGTGAGGGCCAGGAACCAGAACCAATTGGTGAAGAGGCTGAATTTCCTTAAACAGAGACAGAGAGACATATAAATAAAGAGAGAGAGAGAGAGAGAGAGACAGAAAACAGTGGCAAATCATTCAGAAGTCCACCTTACATAGGATAGTTAAGAGGAGCAGAGAAATGGTACCACACTCAGCTTACCCCAGGCAGTGAAGGGCTAGGAGACACATGGCAGATCTTGTGGTTGGAAATGGACTGGGGAGAATCACAGATGTCCTCGGTCTTGATCTGAAACATTGGAGAGATTGTAAGGTGAATGACCAGTGTGGCCTTCCCGTACAAGCTGAGCCTTGGAACCGACAAAGAAAGTAAGGCCAGAAAGCTGATATCCAAGTTGATTTTCACAAAGAGACACAAAGTCGCTAATCTACAAATCTTGGTATCATTTCCTCTAAAACAAACCACTAACCACCCCACCCTGTTGGTGAAGCTAAGTCAACACACACCGGCAGCTCTGAAATATTCCTTTAGATTAGGTATCAAAACTCCAGACTGTGATGAGTGAATCTTTAGAAGGAAAGATGAATCTAAAGTTTTGGCTCCTAGTGAAGATCATGCAAGTCCCTGGTGGAACCCCAGTGTAGTTATTAGCTTCAGAAGAGTTTCATATTGTGGGACGCTCCCACGTGGGCTCACTTTTGGTTTAGGAACTGGATGGAGGTGTTTCCATGCAATGAAGAACTTTGTGCCAATCAATGGAACCCTGAGGGGGTACCAGCTTCTTCAGCTATTACATTCCAGAGTTATACTTGGCCACACCAGAGATATTTTTTTGTAAAGGAGAAGGTAGCAAATGAGTCAACATAAAACCACTCAGTATTGTGGGCGAGATAATTTACATTTTATATGACTATTGATATTGACAATCATAAATAATGCAGATAAAAATAACTATGCCAAGAGGAATGATCCAGTCTGGACAAGACTGGTGAACATTAAATTGTGCTGGGGTTAAGGCTGTGACTAAACCATACGCCTGCAGCAATGCAGACTTTAAGTACTCCTCAAAGCACAACACCTGACCTTAAAACCAGTCCGACAGCATGCAGGTGCTCACATCGCCTGCTCCTTTGCACTATGCAAATTCTAACACCCCCCACACCTGCAGAGAACACACTCCAAGCTCCGGAGCCACTTCCTGTTGTGTCCTGGCGCAAATAAAGACAGGGAACAGGAGCAGACACACCCAGAATTCACCCATTCAGCCTCATTGTACACAACTGAAGGATGTGATGAAGCAGCTCCCAACCATATCCACTCTATTGGAACTACACCTGCAGAGAACAAACACGGTCACGCATTCTGATTTCACTGTCAGTCTCTCACTTCCATGAAGAAGTGCTACAGTAATATGCCATCTTTTATTTGCACAACACAAAGATGTGTGAGAAAGTGGCTAACAGAGACCCTAGGGGCCATTCTTCAGCTAGATGAGAAGCCTAGCAATTCTAATGGGCACTATGGGAGTAACCGTCTGAGATGAGAAGTGGGCACTGAACTATGGGGAGTCTCTGAAAAAAACTGAAATTAGAACCAATTGTTCATCAACAGGAATGACCAATCATGATAAAAATAATAGATAAATATTATTGCTATAGCACCTTTCCTATGATGTGTTTAAACCAGGGGTCTCCGACTCCAGTCCTGGAGAGCTACTGTGGATGGTTAGTTTTCATTCTAACTGTTTTCTTAATTAGTGACCAGTTTTTGCTGCTAATGAACTAATTCCCTTTATTTTAATTGGCTTTTCTTTAGACTCTGGCCGCTGAATTGATTCTTTTTTCCTTAAACGGCACCTAAACATAAATTTGATGTGAAGTGAGCCAACAGATGACCAACTGGGGCCTCAAACTCCAACCAGCTTCACGTCATTAGATTTCTTAATTTGCTAATTAAACCCGTTATTTACTTCCATATGGCACACATTCTGCCATGGCAGACATTTCCAAAACTATTTTGGTTTTCTTTTTTAAGAGTGCTGTCAAAATGTTTTGTGGATCTGAGCAGATCGACATTACTGAGGCCTTCACCTTTCTTTATCTTCAATTACTGTGTGATGGACGCAGGTTGTTGTTTATGTGTTGGTACATCTTGTGTCTTAATATTGTTTGGTGGGTGGCACGGTGGTGCAGTGGTAGCACTGCTGCCTTGCAGTAAAGAGACCTGGGTTCGCTTCCCAGGTCCTCCCTGCATGGAGTTTGCATGTTCTCCCCGTGTTGCCTTCCACAGTCCAAAGACATGCAGGTTAGGCGCATTGGTGATCCTAAATTGTGCTTGGTGTGTGGGTGTGTGTGCGCATGCCCTGACTGAGATTTGTTCCTGCCCTGTGCTGGCTGGGATTGGCTCCAGCAGACCCCCGTGACCCTGTGTTAGGATATAGCGGGTTGGATAATGGATGGATATTGTTTGGTTGCTAATTAAGGAAAAAATAAATAATTAGTCTTAATTTGTGCATCAATTGAAATTAAGGCAAAGAGTTAATCAGCAGCAACATCTGGTCACTAATTAAGGAAAGGGTTAGAATGAAAAGCTGTAACCACTGTGGCTCTCCAGGACTGGAGTTGGAGACCCCCCTGGCTTAAACCGATGACTTGCCACATTAAAGTTCCACTCTTATTGTATCTAATGCTGCTCAACTCTGTGAACATCTGAACCAAAAGCCTGTTGTGACCATTCTGATCGATTCATGCAAGGATAAAGACAGAAACGAAAATCAGAGTGACAGACACTGTAAAAGCAACCCAATGAGAGTAGAGAGATGTAAGCAAGTATCACACAATTGAAAATCAGAGACATGGAAACAAGCTCATGGAAAACAAAGCAACAAATCTCCACGTCAAACAATCGGTCAGAGCCTGAAACTATTGCTATAAATTCAATTGTTTAGGAACTGAATTTCCTTTACTTGCTCTTTCCATTATGTAAGCAAAATTCAGAACACCTCCTAAAAAAATAGCTTGACCTTATGGGCTAAATGATCATCATGACATCATACACCACTTTATATGCCCATGACCTTTATAAAATATACTAAAAAGGTAAAAAAAAATAACAAGTACAACAACATAAACCACTATGTTTTATTTTTCTTCCACTATTCAAAATGACACGGTGTTTCCACACATCCAATTTCCTCTCGTTGTTCAACTGGTTCTTCTAACAAATGGTGTACACCCATTGAGACTTCACTTTACACATCATACTTAAAATGCAATATGGCTTCAATTTAAATAAATCTACACGGCACTATATAGACTGTCTCGGAGTTGCTGAATGCAATTTTGATCCTGATATTTCAAAGATGATATTACAATACAAAAATCTGTGCAGGTGAGAGAAAGCTGGTACAATTATAAAGTCAAAAGGCTTGTGCTAATACAAAAAGATATGGGGTACCTAATGCAAAAATAAAGAAAAGAGTAGATTAAATGAAATACTGGACATAATCAAACAAGACATTGCAACACTCCTAGGAACTGACAAACACAGTCGTTAGATTGGAACATAAAGCAGCTCTTCTTTACAGAGGTGGCAATCCGAGCCTCTGATCACACTGCCCAATCAGATGGCTTGCCATCCTGAGAAGTGGTCGTATATAACTCTAATACAGGGATGCCAACTGAATGCCAGTTGTCTTTCCCGTCACTTCAACTAGTACCCTCTGCAAAGAGGACAAACATCTTTTACCTAAACTTTAACAGACTTTAGAACATTAGAACATTAGAACATTCTAGACGAGAACAGGCCATTCAGCCCAACAAAGCTCGCCAGTCCTATCCACTTGTTTCCTCCAAGAAAACATCAAGTCGAGTTTTGAAAGTCCCTAACGTCTTACTGTCTACCACACTACTAGGTAGCTTATTCCAAGTGTCTATCATTCTTTGTGTAAAGAAAAACTTCCT
The DNA here is from genome assembly GCA_026402145.1 of Polypterus bichir lapradei. Lineage (NCBI taxonomy): Eukaryota > Metazoa > Chordata > Cladistia > Polypteriformes > Polypteridae > Polypterus > Polypterus bichir. The sequence goes on from JANRMT010062802.1 coordinate 21,477,267, forward strand.
AATGTTTGTGCGAAATTTACCTTTAACAAGTTTCCTGCTGTGTCCCCGTGTTCTTGATGAACTCATTTTAAAATACAAGTCTCGATCCACTGTACTAATTCCCTTCATAATTTTAAACACTTCAATCATGTCATCTCTTAATCTTCTTTTGCTTAAACTGTAAAGGCTCAGCTCTTTTAATCTTTCCTCATAATTCAACCCCTGTAGTCCTGGAATCAGCCTAGTCGCTCTTCTCTGGACCTTTTCTAGTGCTGCGATGTCCTTTTTGTAGCCTGGAGACCAAAACTGCACACAGTACTCCAGATGAGGCCTCACCAGTGTGTTATAAAGGTTGAGCAGAACCTCCTGTGACTTGTACTCCACACATCAAGGCGCTATATAACCTGACATTCTGTTAGCCTTCTTAATGGCTTCTGAACACTGTCGGGAAGTTGATAGCTTAGAGTCCACTATGACTCCTAAATCCTTCTCATAAGGTGGACTCTCGATTTTCCGACCGCCCATTGTATATTCAAACCCAATATTTTTACTTCCTATGTGTAATACTTTACATTTACTGACATTAAATTTCATCTGCCACAAATCTGCCCAAGCCTGTATGCTATCCAAGTCCTTCTGTAATGATATAACGGATTCCAAATTATCTGCTAATCCACCTATCTTGGTAACATGGACTTGTTTTTTAAGAATTCATAACCTTTAAATTGATCCTTTTTGGTCCTTTACCAGCAGACAAACCATGATGAAATGAAAAAGCAAGCCAAAAGATAATTTGGGGTCTCAAACTAAGTTTCTGGAAGAGGCCTATTTTGTCTCCATCCAATTTTTTTTTAATGAGAAATCAAGCCTTGCTGTCAATTAAACATCTTTGACTTTTAGTGCCCTTATTGTGTTATTATACTTGTTCAATATTGTTGTTTTTCTTTATTTTTACCCAGATGTTTTATGGACTGGCAGATTCAGGTTTCTCGGCTTTCGTCAGATCACCCATGTGCATACCTGCAAAGCAACCTGGGAATTGTAGTCCTGTCTGACAACCCTTTGGCGTTCCCCGAGTGCCACCAGAGGGAGCTGCAGAGAGAAGGCATTTTTTTGGGGGGGCAATGGGGAGGGGGGCTTCTGCCTTCATGCAATGCTTTGGCACTGGAAGTGCTCCCTGGTCCAGGATTACAGTAGCCATCAAACCTCACTCTGGGAATTCAGAGCATGAAGACAATGCTTGGAGAAAGAAAGGAAGCAAGGATGGAAGAGATAAAGGAATTGTGCATTGTATTGTGCAGATCTGGAAGAAGAACCCTGTATGAAGGTACTTTGATAAAGTAAAAATAAGTTTATTTGAATCCAGGATTGCTGTGGTGAAATTGTGTCTGGGGTTTGATTGTCTGCAATGCCCCCTACAGGCCATATGCTTCATTTCTGATTAGTCTGCTCCTCACTTCATTAACACATTTCAGATGTTAACTTTGACTTTTAAGTTACTTACCGGCCTTGAGAAATCCAAGCCATTTCGTTCATTGTCTGGGAAAAGAAATAAAAATATATCAAAAAATTAGCCAGCTACCTGATCTCTCCAATAGGACACATTTGAACACACATTGCAGTATAGCTCCAGGCAGGCTTTTTAATATTCATTGCTTATTTTGGGACAATAAAAAGTACAGAAAAAATGTTTTGCAAAGCAACCCACTCAATACTTTTGTCTACCGGTCTACAACGGCTGTGCTGCACACACAATTTTCTCTTTGCAGTATTGCAATACTGTATTTTTTCCAGTTAAAATCAAATTCATATATCTAAAGGTCCTGTGGTTACTGTGAATTCAGAAAGTATTGAGACCCCTTCACCTTCTGCACACTTTGTTTTTTCCATTTTTTTTCATCAGTCTACACTTAATAACGCATAATAACAATGTGAAGATATGTCTTCAGAAAGGTTTGCAGATTTATTAAACATCACAGAATGGAATCTCTCATGCTCTAAATATTCAATATACCCATTACTGTCAAACCCCAAATTGTGCTCAGCTCCATCCTGTTCGCTTAAATGTTCCTTGAGACGTGTCTAGAACTTGAGTGGAGTCCACCTGAGGTAAACTGAACTGATTGGACATCATTTAAAAATACACACATGTTCACAATTCACACTGCACATCAGGACAAAAACCAAGTCATGACGTTCAAGGTGTCCATGATCAGACTGTGAGAAGTTATATTTCAGGCCAAGGGGATCAAACCACTTCTAAAGCTCTGAGTGTTCCCAGGAGCACAGTGACCTCAATAAATGTGTAACAGAAGATGTTTGAAACCACCAGGACTCATCCTACTGTAGATTTAGAAGTTGGCTATCCACCTAAACTAAATAAGTGGGCAAGAAGGGTCTTGGTCAGGGAGGTGATCAAAAACACAATGGTCATTGTACAAGAGCTTCAGATGTCCTCTGCAGAGATAGGAGAACCTGTCAGAAGGGCAGGCAGCACAGCAGCACTCTGTCAACCAGGCGTTTGCGGTAAAGTGGCAAGACAGAAGTAGAGTAAAAGGCATTTGACATGTTGAAGGACTCGGATCTGTGGAGAAGGACTCTCTGGTTTCATGAGAGAAAAAGGGAACTCTTTAGGCAGATCTCCAAGCACTATGTCTAGTGAAGACCAGGCACTGTTTATCAACTGCCTAATACCATCCCTAGGATGAAGCCTGGGGGTGGCACCTTCATACTATGGAAATAAAGGAAGAGGGAGACAGGACAGAACTGAGGCAAACACAGAGATGTCCTTGAAGAGCACCTGCTGCTGAATGCACACCATCTCAGACTGGGACGATGATTTACCTTTTAGCATGGCCACGACTCAAAGCTTATGGCCAAGATACCTCTGGAGTGGCTTCAGGACATGTCTCTGAGTGTCCTTGAGTAGCCCATCCAACATGCAGACTTACAGTACATCCCAGTGAACATCGATGGGGAGACCTAAAGATGGTAGTTTACCATCCTATTCAATTTAAATGGAGTTTGACAGGATCTACCAGGAAGAATGGGATAAACTGCTCAAATCCAGGTGTGCAAAGCTTGCAGAGACTTCCTTAAGAAGATTTGCTCTGAAAATTGCTACTTTTACAAAGTTCCTGAATGAAGGAGGGGTTTCAGTTTGATTTTTAATAACTTTGCTAACCTTTCTGAGAATGATGTTTTCACTTTGTGTCTTAAATGGGCTATTAAGAGCAGACTTAAAAAGAAACCTGCAACACACAAAAGTGTGCAGAAAATTATGGAGCCTGTGTACTTTTTTAATCCACTAAAAAAAAACGGGTGGATCATAAGAAACACACTAAATATCAGGGCTTCAGTAATCAAAAAAAAAAAAATAAGACTAAGAAAATGTTAGCTTGTGGATATTGACTCTTTCTGGAAGAAGTTTTGCAGCATATATTCAAAAGATTTCTATTGATTAGATCCATCAATGCCTCACAGTTAGGAGACCCAGGTTCACTTCCCAGGTCCTCCCTGTGTAGAGTTTGCATGTTCTCCCCGTGTCTGCGTGAGTTTCCTCCCACAATCCAAAGACATGCATGTTAGGTGCATTGGCGATTCGAAATTGTCCCTAGTGTGTGCTTGATGTGTGGGTGTGTGTGTGTGTGTGTCCTACAGTGGGCTGGCACCCTGTCCAGGGTTTGTCTCCTGCCTTGCACCCTGTGTTGGCTGGGATTGGCTCCAGCAGACCTCTGTGACCCTGTAGTTAGGATATAGCGGGTTGGATAATGGATGGATGGATAGTTCTTTACAATTCTGTGTTTTTCTAAGTGCATTTAGTTTGCATAGATTACAATGAAAAAAAAGCCAACACAAAACACTGTTATATAATTTCACACTTTAAAGATCTGTTTTAACAGCCTTAAGGAGAGGAAAGACATTGTCATGCAGAGGCATCTGAGGACCTTCTTGCATAATGTTAGAAGCCCAGCTGTCCAGAAGGAGGTGCCTTTTCAAGCTGAACAGGCCGCTCCTGTGTAGGACCCTATATAGAGCCCATTGTATGTTCTTTGTTTTGCCCTGACAGGGCTGCGTATTGAAGGCAGAAAGGCATTTATTTGCATTGGACTGTTATATTGAACAGGATGACCCAGTTGGTGTCCCAACTATTCTCAGTTGTTGCAACCTGTCATTCCTGAACCCGGCCACATCATCCATCAGCGGCATGTCCTCCCAGTACCTATAAGGCAAGCACAGTTTCTTACCTTCCTTTTTTTTTTGTGGCACTGTTTCTGCTGATTTTTCAAAGTAAACCGTTTCTTTAATAGACTTGGTGCAAAGTCCCATGTAATATAATAACAAAAATATATTCCTTGCATAACCAAAAATCACACAAGGAATGCCTCAATTGGCTTTAACAGGCCCTCTCTAAGAAGTCAAGAAAAAAGCTCCCTAAAAACCTTGTAGGACAAAAATGATAGAAATTTTGGAAAAGGCAATTGAAAGAGAGAGCCCATTTCCAGGTAGGTCGGGCATGCAACGGGTGTCAACATAATGTTGTAAATGCAACACACAAAACAGAACACAAGTAATCCTCTGCACAGAGCTGATGGCCAATGGCCACCTCAGAAATACAATACAACAATACAAAGTACTTTGCTCTCATACAGCACTCCTCACCAAGTGCATACACAAAGCTAAATGCAAGGATAGAATACACCACTCACGAAATATAGAACCATCACATATGAGGATACAGACGTATTTAAAATACACGGAAAAACAGAATAAAAAGTAATGAACATAAAATGAAAAATAACAATATTTGCCCATCAGATAATTGCAGAACTAGTCAGATTGTAGAAAAGGAGTCAGACAAGCTAAACACACTCAGAGTCGTGGAGACTTCGGCCAACAAGCCGCCTCCCTCCTATTGGCCGTTTTACAGTTGAGTCACTGCTGGGATGGCCAATCAGATTAAAAGGACCCTTCCACCCAATGATTCCAGTGCTCCTTTATCTGAGATGACTTTATATTTGTTTACCAGTTTTTGGACTTTGTTATGCCCTATAATATCCAAGGGTTGTTATTTTCTGAACAATTTGATTTCCTAGGCTTTATTTGCAAAAAGATGATGTATTAATGATAAATATGTAAATCAAACAAAGCTTAATAGTAGGTGCATGTCACTGATCACACAGGCATGACGGGCACCGAATGAGTGGCACCTGTTTATATCTGGTTTTGATTTTAGTTTGCTTGACAGTTATAATTATTACAATAAAATAAATACACTGAGGGACGAATGATGGCACAGACATTAATGCTGCTGTTTGCTAGATTCAAATGTTGTGTGTGAGGACATGCTGCACGTTCTACTTATGTCTGCATGGGTTTGACTTCTGCTGTTTTCTTCCCACATCCTTAAAGACGTACAGCATTGAGTAGATTTGCAGATCTACATGGTCCCTGGCTGGAACATCAGTGTGCTTGTGAGGTGGCCCAGAAATGGACTGGTGTTCTCCATGTGCAGAGTCTGCCTCACTCTATTGTGAACTGGATTAAGAAAGTTCAAAAATGAATTAATAAATTAAAGGAAACACGCTCCAGGCGATTAAAGACTACAGTATGCATCTTCACATGCTTCTTAATAACTGCAGAGCAGCACCGTCAGACTTCTTTATTAATTAATATACAGTGCAGTTGGAAAATATTTAAACCCCCTCACTTTTTTTCCACATTTTTCCACATGGCACTTGTATGCTAAAATCATTTAAATTAATTTGTTCCACTCATCAAACTCTCAATAACCCAGAATGGTAAAATGAAAAGAGGATTTTAAGAAATTTTGCAAATTTAATAAAAATAAAAACTGAAATCTCATACTGACACAAAAATTCAGACCCTTTTCTATGACACTTGGCTAAGATGCATTCCATTCTGTTGATCATCATAGAGATGTCTGAGCCCACCTGTGGTCAATTCAGATGACTGACCCGGATTAGGAAAGACAGACACTTGTCTACAGAAGATTGAGCAAAAACCAAGCTACCAAGTTGAAGGAACTTCCTACAGAACTTAGAGACAGGATTGTCTCGACACACAGATCTGGGGAAGAATAAAAAAAAATGTCTGCAGCATTGAAGGTTCCCAAGAGCTCAGTGGCCTTCATAATGTTAATATGAAATACTGTAGATTTGTAACAACTGACCAAACTGGGGAAAAAAGGCCTTGGTAAGAGTAGTGACCAAGAACCTGATGGTCACTAAGGCTGAGCTCTAGAGAGCTATCTGTGTGGAGATAGGAGAAACTTCCAAAAAGACAATCACCACTGCAATGCTCCACCAATCTGGGCTTCATGGCAGAGTGGCCAGATGACACCTGAGTTTGTAAAAAGGCACCTAATGGACTCTCAGGCTATGAGAAACATGATTCTCTGGTCTGATGAAACCAAGAATGAACTATCTGGCTTCAACATTAAGCATCACATCTGGATTAAACCAGGCACTGCTCATCACCCGTGAAATACCATTCCAACAGTGAAGCATGGTGGTGGCCACATCATACTGTGGGGTTGATTTTTCAGTGACAAGGACTTGGGAGACTAGTCAGGGTCCATGAGAAAGCTGAATGGAGCAAAGCACAGAGTTATGTCAAATGAAAAGCCGCTCCAGAGCACCCTGGACATCAGACTGGGCTGGAGGTTCACCTTAAACCGGACAAAGCAAAGACAACACAGGATTGGCTTAGGGACAGCTCAATGAATGCCCTCAAGTTCCCCTGTCAGAGTCCAATCAAACATCTCTGAAGATGCCTGAAAATAGCTGTCCACCAAAGGTCTCCATCCACACTGACAAGAATTTGAGGGGTATGTAGCAAAGAATGGCAGAAAATCCACAAATCCAGGGTTTAGAAGCTTGTTGGTCTCAAACCCAAGAAGACTCCAGACTGGAATCACTGCCAAAGGGGCTTCAAATAAGAGCAGAGAAAAGGGTCTGAGTACTTATGAGTGGGATATTTCAGTTTTTAATTTTGAACAAAATAGCAAAAAATTGTAAAAATCCCATTTTTGCTTTGTTATTCTGTGGTATTGAGTATTAATTGATGTGGTGCGAAAAGTTAACAGTTTAGGATAAGGCTGCAACATAACAAAATGTGTAAAAACAACTAAGGGGTCTAAATGCTTTCTGAATGCATGCTGCAAGCCAAACCAGAAATAAAACATTTAAAAATTGAGATGTCTTGTCTTAATATTAAATAATAAATGGTGTGCAGTTGCCAGTTCGTAAGTTAGGGATGGCTTTTGTAAAGGTGGAGAGCTTTCAAATGTGGGGAGCATAAAAAAATCCGATTAACAACCCGTCTGTTAAATGTCTACAATGGGCCTTATTTTTAAAACTTTAAGTGTCACAAAGAAAAAAAAAAATAGCAACAACGGGAAAACATGCCTTTGTTGGGATAGATTAAGCTCCTCGCATCATCCTAATTTGAAATGCAAATTTCGACCCCTGTCTCTTGCTCGCTCGCCCCAGGTCTGCTGTCCTACATTATGAAAATCTACCTTTCAGGGCTTCACTTCCAGTATGGAAATGATCTGCTCATGCAAATAGGCTGGGGCTGGTTTCCAAGGAAACGCTCTTCTGCGGCCCCCGAGACGCTGCTCTTCAAATGGGACCTTTCTGCAGGACAGGTGTCAGGTGGAGCCGACGGCGGAGTTTGAGACTCGTGGAGCGAACTAAACAAACCGCTTACCCTGGTACACGGTACCTGGGGGTCTCAATTATCCTGCTTTGCAAGGCTACCAGGAAGGCTTCAAAACATCTGGATTAAAAAATTCGCAAAATAACACGGCTAAGCCGTGAGAAAGGAACATGCATAAAATCTCCTCAAGCTGCTTGGAATGCTCAAGAGCGTCCATCCATGTAGGCCTACCAACTGCAGCCTTTAGACCTGGATCGTGGGTGGTTGGGGCTATGAGATGAGTTGACGCGAAAAGTTCGAATTTCATCAGGCTCCTCAAATAATCACATTCGTTAATTTACGGGATTTGATCATCCTGAAAAAGGGGGAAGCCCCAAAAAAGACTGCGCGTTGCACTTTTGGACCGCCATTGACGCGTATAACAACACACACATGCGCTCGCATTGGCGGACTTTGGTTCAGACCGACTCTAATCTATGCTAGTCATCTCCGTTCGCATTTTGGATGTATAAGTTTCTTTGAATACATTTTTATGTAAATAAATTATCCGCCAATAAATAAACAAATAAGACAATCCAAACAACAGGTTAGGTAAATAAAGTAACAACGCATAAACGAACATTTGCCGGCACTGCACCCCGAACCTAGTCAAACCAAATCCGCACCCCCAACAATCGCCCGAGTCGGTCCTTACTAAACCTGTACAAGGCAGGATTAAGACCTTTAGAGGCTCTAAGCATTTAAAAGATTTTGCTGCCCCCATACATATGAGCTGTACACATCCTCAGTGGACGACTGAATGGGACAGCCGTCATGACCAAGACAAGAACGATCATGTGAACCTCGGTGGACCTCGTGGCAGTTACCGGATTCTAATTTGTTGTATTCCCAATATTAATATATAACACTAACGTCTATTATTACCATTTTTATTATTATTATTTGTGTTTATATATAATTTTTGTAATTTAATGTGGGAGCCCCTTTATGTGGAACCTAGTTCAGCTGCTCCATTTGCAGTTTTCCACCATGTGGTCCATGGTAAATCCGGCAATGGAAAAATTCTGTTGTGTCCCCCTTCCCTTGATGCCCTAAGTTCGTATTTTGCTTAATGATTAATCCTACTCTGTATGCTAATTAAAAATAATTTAAAATGTAAAGGAAAGGCTAACTCACCTTACTAATTGAAGTGTCCTTAATCTACGTAATTTTAACAGAAGCTGACATAACTCAAAGCTTAGCTGTATTAACTTTATTTTTGATTGACCTGAAACATTTTTTGGCAACACCAAAAATAGATAAATAAATAAATAAATAAATAACAGCACATATACGAGGTCCAGTATGTTTTTATCGCTTCGTTGTCAGACAAAACCATACAATTACAGCATGTAAAGCGCAAAGAACGATTTTATTTTCATAAACGATTTCTCAGTATTGTGCGAAGTGGCAGGTCAGCTGTCGTCAACAAATCGCAAAGGTTTTGTACTCGTAATCTGCAGTCCATTAGGCATTAAAAGAGTTTTTTGACGACCAGGACGCATCGATTTCAGGCTTTTCACTTACTATAATAAATGCAAAGAAAGACAACAGTTCGTCATAACTGAAGAAACAGACCACATGAGCACCTGTAATTTGTTTTCGGTGAGCGGTGCGGGATGGATTGCCGTGCGCGTGTGTTGGCTTTACGTACTTACAGCTAACATGCCGCCACTTATGAACAAACAGGTGGGAATTCAGTAAGGGATCCTCGGCAGCTCTTCCCAGAGCTCTTGTCACACAGTTCAGAAGTGCCGTCAGAGTTTACCGTTTATTCAAAATCATCACCTTCATCTGCTTCACTATCACTATAGGATGGTTGGATGTACCATTAAGCAAAACATGCACGTGCTTAGAGCATCAACGTAAGTGGGGGCACTACTGAAATTTTCCATTGCCGTATTTACAATAGACCATATGGTGCAAAACTGAAAATGGTGCAGCTGAACCGAGTTCCAAAAAATGGCTCCCACATTAAATGAAAAAAAATATATATATACATACTGTATATATAGAAATTAACACAATAATAAAATAATAAAATAGTAATAATAGAGGCTAATGATATGTAGTGATCTTTGGGAATACGACCAAATTAGAATCTGGAAACTGCCACACGGTACACCGAGGCTCACGTGGTCGTTCTTGCCTTGGTCATGTCGGCTGTCCCGTTCAGTCGTCCACTGAGCGTAAGTGCTGCTCATATATATACGGTCACCAAAGTGCTTAGAGCCTCTAAAGGTGTTAATCCGGCCCTGAAATATATAATGCTGTCTCTGGTCATTGTAGAAGACTGTCATTAGAACACGACAAAATCGCTTTCTTCATCACACACTTTTCGCTTTCCATTACCACCCGTATTCCAAAAGTCGCCCTCCATCTCTAGAGGCGCGTAAATGTGGAATGACGGTGCGCGTGCGCGAAAGTGAGACTAGCGAGTTTCGGGATAACGGGAAAGGGCTTAAAGAGGGCGGCCTGGCGTCATGAATGTTTCTTTGAAAAAACAAATAAACCAATTGTTGAATACACCTTGATTAATTTCGGGGCACCTTTAGCCTGTGCAGAAATCCGGCGTCGCTTCTGCCCACTTCCTTTAAATCCGTGAATTCCTCAGTGGTAAGGCAGTGCATATCTGACATATCGACTCAAAAAGGGCCAATGAAGAATTATCCCTCCTGAACATGTGGCATGAGACCCGTGTACTCGCCACCAAGAACAAAACTAGAAAGTGGAGAACATGCAAATCAAACACAGACAACGACTGATCTGGCATTGTACTTACTGAACCCACTCATATGCTTGACGTCTTGTGGTGCTAAAATCTGGGACACCAGGGTTACCAACAAAATTGAGAACACGAACAGTAAAAAAAAAAAAACAGATATAATCAGAAATACAGGAAACTAATGTTAAAAAGGAACGCTGAAAAATACGCATCAATAAAAATAAATGGATACACGAAAAAAAATTTGTAGCTCCTTTGCGTAAACAAAAATGCACATAAATATTGAAACCTCTACATCAGTCAGTAATCAGGTACGCAGACGAATAAATCAAATGCACAACCACACATACATAAATACACTTTTTTTACATACATACAAACACAGACACACACGGAGGGTCAAATTTATTTATATATCGCCTTTCCCATGTTTAGACTGCTTCACAAATATTTGATAAGAACAAAATAAGAATAAAACCACAGAAAATCATAACACTGGATACAATCGTATATAAACATTAAATACCAACTAATAGAATAATACATGAGACACAAAGTTCTAAATTAGAGTTAGAAACGATAACACAGGACAGAAATTAAACAAAAATACAAAAACAAAAACAAAAAAACACGTGTGCAGGCTCAAGATGCTGTGAAAAAGTATTTGCCCCCTTCCTAGTATCCTGTTTTTTATATTTTACACAAAGAATCACCTCAAGACTTTAGAAGAAAACAGTGTTAATGAAACAGAAACTGAATTAACCCACAATCTTCTTCTTCCTACAGCTAAATACATACACATACAGTAACAGTCAGATGCTCACACGCAACCCACTGAAGCATATTTAAATGTTCAAAATACTTTTAGTCAAAATTATATCTTTCAGATAAGCACTTACTGGATGGGCGTATGAACAGTTCAGGCAAGTAAACCTCGAAATTAAGTTAAAATCTAATCTTTCTGCCCCAGTATAATATTTCCAGTTCTAATACAATTCAGAGTTAATAAATAGAAATGAGCTTTAAAGTTAATCTTGGCTACATTTTATTTGAAAGGCCAAAACAAAAAGGGCTCATTCAACTAGTTAATTTACAAATCTTGTTTAAAATGCAAATTGTTATTATTAAATGTAGTATCAATGCAACAGCACCTAAAAGTAAGAAGTTTAAAAGTTAAATATGATAATATGGATAAAATAAATGGCTTATCCATAGAAACATGAAGTATTAACATTTATCTAATCTTCTTTAAAAAGGTTTACTTTTGTTAAAATTGTCTTTTGCTATTTAGCTATATCAGAATGAAACTTGGTACACATTGGATTTGTTTATTCATTGCACTTTTTCTTGCACCATGCATTTCTGAGATCATGTTTTTGATGTGCTGTGTTAATAACCATTTCTTCTTCTTCTTCTTCAGACTTAAAGGGCCATTTTATGCACTTCATACACTCGACTCAGACTTTGTGTTTTTCCATTGTCCATCCATACATCCATTATCCAACCCGCTATATCCTAACTACAGGGTCACGGGGGTCTGCTGGAGCCAATCCCAGCCAACACAGGGCGCAAGGCAGGAAATAAACCCCAGGCAGGGCACCAGCCCACTGCAGGTTTTTCCATTGTTTCCCCCTTTTTCATACCTTCAGAACTTAGCTGTGGGGCTTTCCTCCCTCACTTCCTTTTCCACATGTTGAATATCTGACAAAGCCTCATCTCTGGACAAAGAAGCCCACAATTCTCTCCTGCTTTATTGTCCTCCTTTTACTGCAGCTGATTAAAGTAACAAAACTATCAACCTCGGCCATCAGGCTTGCTACTATTGACTTTCAGGTTGATCTGCAGAGATGTGTTTGATTTCTGTAAGAGTACCAACTGAATGCCTGGCACAAGTGATAGTATCACTGCAATGCAACTTGCATATCTATCAGGAGAAATTGTAAAAGGCCACATTCAGGAAGACTTGCTGCATTAGACAGTTAATATGGCTGGAGATATTCTCCAGTTGTGCCTCCATCTAACTATCCACGTTAATTCTTCACGCATTCAAAAACCTTCAGAGCGGGAAGTCTGGAAGGCAAGGAGACGTTGCCTGCATTCCTGGTGACTCTTATCAATTGGGATTGAGAAAGAATGTCCTTTGGAAAGACAAGTCAACAGCAGACCATTCTCATTATGTCAAAATGGACCCATCTCATTCACACATTTATTTTTATGTCCCACAGTGGGAAACAGTTAAGGAAGACCTTCACTAATTCCAGCTAATGTATTCATATGCATATTGATGCATTATACATCCTAATGTTACATGGCCTTATCAAAGAGCTCTTTGTGTCCAGGAGTAGTGGGTAGTGCTGCCGCCTCATGGTTCCAATATCCTTGTGCCTGTGTGGAGTTTCCATGTACAGTGGTGCTTGAAAGTTTGTCAACCCTTTAGAATTTTCTATATTTCTGCATAAATATGACCTAAAACATCATCAGATTTTCACTCAAGTCCTAAAAGTAGATAAAGAGAAACCAGTTAAGCAAATGAGACAAAAATATTATACTTGGTCATTTATTTATTAAGGAAAATGATCGAATATTAAATATTTGAGAGTGGCAAAAGTACACTGTGTGCACAATTATTAGGCAAGTTGTATTTTTGAGGATTAATTTTAATATGGAACAAACACAGTGCTATCAGTCAATCCAAAATGTTAATAAACCTGAAACCTGAATGTTTCACAACGGAATTGTGAGTGTGAACATCATCAGGGGAATACATATGTGCGCACAATTATTAGGCAACTATTAGTGTGCAGATTTATTATGCAACTAAAGGAAAAATGAAAATGTTCCCATCTCACTTGTTTATTTTCATCTGTTATAGTGAGAATAATAAACAAACACCTCAAAATTTACAAATAAACATCTCTGACATTTCAAAAAAAATAAATCAATCAATCAATGACCAATATAGCCACCCTTCTTTCCAATAACAGTCATAAGCCTTTCCATTCATGGAGTCTGTCAGTTTCTTGATCTGTTGACGATCAGCTTTTTGTGGAGCAGTGACTACAGCCTCCCAGACACTCTTCAGAGAGGTGTATTGTTTTTCTCCACCGTAAATCTAACGTTTAAGAAGTGCCCACAAGTTCTTGATAGGGTTTAGGTCAGATGAGGAAGGGGGGCCATGTCATTATTTCTTCATCTTTAAGGCCTTTACTGGCTGGCCACGCAGTGGAGAACTTCGATGCAAGTGATGGAGCATTGGCCTGCATAAAAATCATGGTCTTTTTCCTGTATCACTGTTTGAAGAAAGTGTCTTCGAAAAACTGGCAGTAGGTTTGGGAGTTGATTTTGAGTTCATCTTCAATGCAAAAAGGTCCAACTAGCTCATCTTTAAAAATACCAGCTCATACCAGTACCCCACCTCCACGTTGGAGTGGAGCTCTGTGCCCATTACTGATCCACAGGTCCATCCATCTGGTCCATCAAGAGTCACTCTCATCTCATCGGTCCATAAAACCTTTGAAAAAAATCTGTCTTCAGATATTTCTTGGCCCAGTTTTGACGTTTCAACTTATGTTTCTTGTTCAGTGGTGGTTGGGTTTCAGCGCTCCTTACCTTGGCCATGTCTTTGAGCACTGAACACCTTGTACTTCTGGGCACTCCAGGTAGGTTGCAGCTCTGGAATATGAAAGTACTGGAGGATAATGGGTTCCTGGTAGCTTCACGTTTGATTCTTCTCAAATCTTTGGCAGCTAATTTGCGTCTTTTGTTCTCAACACGTTTCTTGCGACCCTGTTGACTATTTGCAACAAAATGTTTGATGGTTCTGTGATCACACACCAATATCTTAGCGATTCCAAAAGTGCTGCATCCCTCTGAAAGACTTTTTACAATTTTTGACTTTTCAGAGTCAGTTAAATCTCTTTTTTGGCCCATTTTGCCTGAGGAAAACTAGCTGCCTAATAATTCTGCACACCTTGATATAGGGTGTTGATATCCTTAGGCCACACCCTCCCTCATTACACAAATACACATCACCTGACGTGCTTAAATCCAATAAGCATTCAAGTTAATACAGCTTGGAGTTGGAATATACACATAAAAATGATGATATGGTCAAAATAATCACTTGCCTAATAATTGTGCACACAGTGTATGTGAACCTCTAGGATGATCAGTTAGTTTGAAGGTGAAATTCGAGTCCGGTGTTTTCAATCAATGGGATGCCAATCAGGTGTGAGTGGGCACCCTGTGTTATTTAAAGAACAGGATCTATCAAAGTCTGCTCTTCACAACACATGTTTGTGGAAGTGTATCATGGCATGAACAAAGGAGATTTCTGAGGACCTCAGAAAAAGAGTTGTTGATGCTCATCAGGCTGGGAAAGGTTACAAAACCATCTCTAAAGAGTTTGGACTCCACCAATCCACAGTCAGACAGATTGTGTACACATGGAGGAAATTCAAGACCATTGTTACCCTCCCCAGGAGCGGTCGACCAACAAAGATCACTCCAAGAGCAAGGCGTGTAATAGTCGGCGAGGTCACAAAGGACCCCAGGGTAACTTCTAAGTAACTGAAGGCCTCTCTCACATTGGCTAATGTTCATGTTCATGAGTCCACCATCAGGAGAACACTGAACAACAATGGTGTGCATGGCAGGGTTGCAAGGAGAAAGCCACTGCTCTCCAAAAAAAAACATTGCTGCTCATCTGTAGTTTGCTAAAGATCACGTGGACAAACCAGAAGGCTATTGGAAGAATGTTTTGTGGACGGATGAGACCAAAATAGAACTTTTTGGTTTAAATGAAAAGCGTCATGACTGAAGGAAGGAAAACACTGCATTCCAGCATAAGAACCTTA
Source organism: Polypterus bichir lapradei (assembly GCA_026402145.1). NCBI lineage: Eukaryota > Metazoa > Chordata > Cladistia > Polypteriformes > Polypteridae > Polypterus > Polypterus bichir. The sequence continues at coordinate 21,492,549 of JANRMT010062802.1, forward strand.
TCCCAACTGTGAAACATGGTGGTGGTAGTATCATGGTTTGGGCCTGTTTTGCTGCATCTGGGCCAGGACGGCTTGCCTTCTTTGATGGAACAATGAATTCTGAATTATATCAGAGAATTCTAAAGGAAAATGTCAGGACATCTGTCCATGAACTGAATCTCAAAAGAAAGGTGGGTCATGCAGCAATACAACGACCCTAAGCACACAAGTCGTTCTACCAAAGAATGGTTAAAGAAGAATAAAGTTAATGCTTTGGAATGGCCAAGTCAAAGTCCTGACCTTAATCCAATCGAAATGTTGTGGAAGGACCTGAAGCGAGCAGTTAATGTGAGGAAACCCACCAACATCCCAGAGTTGAAGCTGTTCTGTACGGAGGAATGGGCTAAAATTCCTCCAAGCCGGTGTGCAGGAATGATCAGAAGTTACCGGAAACGTTCAGTTGCAGTTATTTCTGCAAAGGGGGGTCACACCAGATACTGAAAACAAAGCTTCACATACTTTTGTCACTCACAAATATGGAATATTCAATCATTTTCCTCAATAAATAAATGACCAAGTATAATATTTTTGTCTCATTTGTTTAACTGGTTTCTCTTTATCTACTTTTAGGACTTGAGTGAAAATCTGATGATGTTTTAGGTCATATTTATGCAGAAATATAGAAAATTCTAAAGGGTTCACAAACTTTCAAGCACCACTGTAATCCTCATGTCACATTAGCTTTACCTTCTGCATTCCTAAAGGCCTTCAATCACGTGTGAGCCTCATTGTGCCCTATGATGGACTAAAGCGCACCGTCCATGGCGATTTCCTGCCTTGCACCCAATTCTTCACTCTCACAACCCTGTGGTTTATTAAACAGTAGCAGCAATGAACATGACTGTCCCAAATTATGATAACTTGCAGATACTAAACTGTGGATTTTATAGCGTGCTCTACAGGTATACAGTATCGACTTTGGTTTGACTAAAAACTCCCAGGCCTGTCCTATTATTCCTGAGGAAAGAAATAAGAAGACATCTCGTCCAGGTAAAGGAACTTTCCTTTTGATGAAGCGGTGCGTTCAATTTTGGACTGCATTTGGACTCCATTTTAGATCTGGAGTGAGTTTCCTGAAAAAATCATAATGGCATGTATGTGATGTACTGGTAAGCACATTACATACAAGCTGCCTTTTGGAGTAATCCCTCAAATCCGTCCTAACCTGGACAGTTTATGAGTATTTTTCTCTAAACCCGCCATTTAACAAAAAAATATCATCAAATTATCAAAAAAGCAATCAATGAACAATATTGTGCTGTCATTATTAGGTGTTATTTTTGGCCCTTTGGTAATATTAAAAAAGCATTACAAACTGAACATGACATCATAACCCATCCATCCTCCAACCCATCATATCCTAACACAGGGTCACGGGAGCCAAGCAGGAAAGAAACTCCAGGGCGCCAGCGCACCGCAGGGCACACACACACCAAGCACACATCGCCAATGCACCTAACCTGCATGTCTTTGGAGTGTGGGCGGAAACCCACGAAGACATGGGGAGAACATGCAAACTCCACACAGGGAGGACCCGGGAAGCGAATCCGGGTCTCCTAACTGCGAGGCAGCAGCGCTACCCACTGCACCACCATGCCACCCTAACATCATAATGTATTAAACAAATAAACAAAAGTGTATAAAACAGACATGTACTATTTCTGAGGTAAACTTAAATAACATCTATATGCAGTTGAGGAAAATCATGCTGTTTCTAAAGAAGGTCTTGTTATTTATGAAGGCCACATCCACACTACCAAATGTTCATTTAAAAATGGAGTTTTTAAACAAAACAGAAAGACATCCGTCCACACCAGCATTTTCACATTGCTTATGAAAGGATCTTCTTAGGGTTGCCAGACGTTCCTTATATACGGGACATGTCCCATATTTGATCATTCTGTCCCCTGTCCTGTACTGACCTTTCAGGGACACCCAAATGTCCCGTATTTAGTTCATTTTCAAAATTCATAATAAAAATGTATTTTTACTGTATTCTTACGGTATTTAGTTGTAACTTTATAAGTAACTATACTTTCTTTTCTCAGATTCTCTCGATGAAAATAACCCAAATGTAACGAGGAAACTCATGTTTGCTGTCTGTTTGCAGCTTGTTCAGTTGCTCTGGTTGGCTGAGGATGACGACACTCTCACCGTTTAACTCTCCAGCCGCGCTGCTGTGCAGTTCTGGATCAGCATTGCAACATACAGCGACTGTCACCAAAGTCTGTTGTTACTACTCGCCATGGCCCACTTAAAAACTAATCCATCCATCCCAAGATGCCAAAACATAAGTGTAGATTTTGTGATGAATATTCCAGCGAATGGACATTTATCAAACAAGGCAGAAGCTGTTCTGAAGCAAACTGTGGTGTATGTGATTGCACTTTCAGTAAATCATTTTCAAATGATTTGACTTTTGTTTTCCTCATAACCCAGCATTTCTCATCCTTTAAGTATTTGCGACCCGAGTCTTCATAACAGTTTTAATCGCACCCCCCCCTAACATTTTTTTGAAATGTAGATGCATATTTTATTATAACTACTTAACTTTTATCAACATTTATCTAACTCTATATTTATTGTTCTAGTATCAGAATGCAGTTTAAGTTAATTTGTTTTGGTTTCAACAGATGTTTTTTTCATATTTTTGATTTTTGTTTTCTTTTTTTCACATCTTCGTGCCCCCCTTTTTGTTACTTCGCGCCCCCCTAGGGGGGCCCGCCCCACAGGTTGAGAACCACTGTCATAACCCATTAAAATCCTTGCTTTATGTTTTTAACTTATGTCTCTACTTTTATATAATGTATTGGTCTGGGTGTGTGGGGGGCCTGTATACATGTATATATATAGTAATATAGAGAGAGATTTTAACAGTGTCCCATATTTGTAATTTTCTAATCTGGCAACCCATCTCCCTCCTCACTAAAATGACTGAAAATACATGCAAAGAAGCCGTTTGTCAACACTGGCCACAAACAGGACAGGGAAGTGTTCTCCATGTTAGGCATTCATTTGCAGCTTACATTTATACACAGAAGAACAGCAATGGTAAATAAGAGTAACCTAAATAAAAAAAACAGATTGTATTGTCTGGACTGATGTTGAGAGTAATGCACAAGTATAAGGCGAACAAGGAGGATGAGAAAATGTAATGAGCAGGATCCAATCATGGAAGTGCCATGTACTAAGCAAGAACCAATCAGAGGGCAAAAAGACTTCAGAACTCCCCAATTTCCTCCACACGAGAACTCTGGACTGGCATTTTCAGAAATATACAGCTCTGGAGAATGCTTTCAAAAGTCTCCGTTTTTGAGGTTAAAAACGCCAGGGTAGAGTGAACGAAAGGTGAAAAAGGAGACTAATGTCTGTGTTCTTAAAATAAAATGCACTTGTATGGGGGCAAGGAACAACATTACTGCCCTTTACCTACAGCAGTGTCGTGGGCTGCTGCTGGTGGGTTGCGAGTTTCCTATTGTTTTATAATGGCAGTGGGTTGTGGTGGGTCACTCCGACGATTGTGCTTGATTCACCAAGACTTCACAAAGCACTCTGACGTTAACACTAAATTCACCTTGGTGGACCATAAAGGCACTTACATGGCATAAAGTTGGTCACAAGTGGGCTGAGAAACATTATGCTAGGGGAGGAATATAGGAAATAACTGAATCCAAGAAATACCAGTAATGAACTGCAAACACTTTCTCTCGATTATAAACCAATGAAGTAGACAAAATAATCATGTAGAAATAATAATTGATAATGACCTGTCCAACTTCAGCATCAACCTGTTACGGACCATCTACTCTAAAATTAAGAATTTCAACATTTCAAGCCTCCATCACTTCTTCTTCGTCTTCACCGGGCAGGGGTACAGATGTTTGAGCACCAAGGTATGCAGCATTACACACACATCCAGCACAGCACAACACCACTGAGGTGAAAATCTGACACTAGCCATTGAATAAATAAGACAGCAGAAATTAATTTTCTTTAATTACGAACAATGCTGCATTTCACCACACTATGGGTTTGCTAATGTGCTGCATTAAATTGCTCTTGGGCCACCAGGTGGGCAGTTAGTTACCAGCTGTTAACTACATTATATCATTTTCATTTCTGCTTATTAAGCGGGATTCTTAGTATTCTACTTCCAGAAGCACCGATGATATAATAACTTAGTAGGAAAGATGAAGAAAAAATTTCCAAGGAACTAAAATGACGTGAATTCAAAGGACGAAGGTCCAAGTCTTTAGAGTCCTGGTGCTTCTTGTTTTGGTATATGGTTGCGAGACATAGATGCTATCCATTCACTTGAGACGAAGACTGGGCTCTTTTGGTATTATGTCTCTTCAGAGAATCCTCGGGTACCGCTAGTTTGACTTTGTGTCCAATGAGTGGTTGCTCATGGTGTACCAAATGAGGCACATTATCTGCATTGTGAGGGGGCGTCTGTTACGGCACTACGGACATATGGCGCGATTCCCCGAGGGCGATAAGGCTCATAGGACACTCATTGTTGAGGACCAGAGTGGCTGGATCAGGCCAAGGTGATGCCCACATAACACCTGGCTTTGGCAGATAGATGGTCATTTCTGGAGGGTTGGACTGGACACCATTTCTGCCTTTGGGGGTTGCTTACCAGAATCTTAAGCTGTTTCGTCATGTGGTGGGTGCAGCAAAATGCTGTATCAGTGCATGCTCCCCAATGTGACCTGACCTGAATTCAATGAGCTCTGTCTGTAGACAGGCTTGGTGCAAAAAGTAGCCAGTTGAAGAACCGCTCAGCAATGAACAAGGGGGTTGGTGAGCATGTAGATTACAAAGACTGAATATGTTATTTAAGTTACAATGGTTTGATTTGGGAAACATTTGTGAATAATTAATCATCAAGATTGGAATTTAGGGTGTCCTTAACACTGCCATGCTTTTCAGCAAACTCGGCCGTGTACATTTGTAAAGAGTGCTAGTAACAGAGCAGTCAAAAAACAAGGATAACGCTTTATCCATCCCACTATATCCTAACTACAGGGTCACGGGGGTCCGCTGGAGCCAATCCCAGCCAACACAGGGTGCAAGGCAGGAAACAAACCCCAGGCAAGGCACCAGCCCACTGCAGGGCACACACACACACCAAGCACAATTTAGGATCGCCAACGCACCTAACCTGCATGTTTTTGGACTGTGGGCGGAAACCCACGCAGACACGGGGAGAACATGCAAACTCTATGCAGGGAGGACCAGGGAAGTGAACGCAGGTCTCCTTACTGCGAGGCAGCAGCATTACCACTGCGCCAACACATTTATTTATTTTTTTATGTTGGGTGTGTTCCTTTAATGTCAGAAGTGACGTTCTTCACATCTTCTACAGCTCTGTGATGGCCAATGTGATATTCAACGCTGTGATGAAGTGGGTTTTAAACATCACTTCAAGAGCGACCCATCAAATCAACAAGCAAATTAAAGGGGCAAGCTCAGTTATGGTACGCACTCTGGAGCCCTTGGACGTATTAGAGGAGAGAATTAAAACAGCATGGAGTGCCATTCTGAGCAATGGCGCACATCCTATCTCTGTGACACACCAACACTGAGGACTTTCAGCCAACCAATTACTCAGAAGAAATGCTATGGGAGGGCTCCTTTAAAGTCAAATGGCAATACACCTGCATAATGTTTCAATGTGACTGCCAAGTCAGAAGTTTACTTTCTTTTTAGTCATTCTGGTATGCATATCTATTTATTTATTTATCTACATATTTATGTATGTTTTTATTTAAACAGCTTCTGTAAAAATCCAAAATTTCCCCCTGAGGACAAATGAAGTTTATCTAAGCAAATGTACAAATATAGCAAACGGTACAGGTGAAAAGGCGAGATTATAAGGGTCCATGTTTATAACAGATAATTGTAATAGCAGTCCGTTTCTCATAGTATTACATCATCGTTTCAAAGAAGCTCTTTGCATGCAGGCATAGTGGGTATGGTGATCCTGTCTCATGGGTCCAGCATCCTAAACACAAACGCCTTCATGTGTAATTTTGGTTTCATCTAATTCATTGGTTTACAAATCCTCTTAAATTACTGTCAGGAGCGGCAGAGGCCTCACCTAACTGAATGGGTAGGATGGGAAGACCCAGCCCTGGAAGCGACAGAAGCAATGCGTTTTGAAATTTTTACTAACATTAAATTCACAGAGTTATCTTTTGTTTGTTCATTTCATCATAAAGAATATGGGGTACACCAACCTATAAGAAAAAATGCAAACTGGGTACATATTTTAATTAGACCGCAAATTAAGCAATGATGGATAAATTAACTTAATTCATGAAACTGATGGTCGTCTTTTCCAGCAGTGGACTGGCTTGTGACTTGGGTGATTAATTTGGTGCTAATTGGTGTGCCGGTTTTCAAAGACTCATGGATGGTATTCTTAAAGTTATGGTTCTACAATGGCATTTTACTGGATTGTGTGGTTCCCTGTATACCAAGAACTACTTCATTCTAATGGTACTTTGAATATGAAATTGGCTCATTGAGCTTCAAAAAGGGTCCTAATAGGTGAATAAAACAGAAATCTTAAATGTGTAGTAGGCTAGCCAACAAGATATGACAGATCAAGAACACTCAAACTTCGCCGGTGCTACCATATGTAGTGAGGGTCCTCCAAAAATCAGGAACTTGCTGGTATTTCATAAATCTGTTATCATCTCTGCATGGCTATTAATGGGATCTGTTGTGGATCTAAATAAATAGAGCTTCTTTCTTGAAGCTTCATGTGGATGGTTTTCCTATGACAAGGGTACTCAACTCTGCTCTCAGAGGTCCACAATGGCTACAAGTTTTTGCTTTAATCACATTTTTAATCAGAACTCGTTTTTCACTACTGAAGCAATATGTTTTCTTAGGCTAAATTTCAGTTAATTCATTTGTTATGATTCAGAATTCTTATTTACTGGAGGAACAGGGGTGGCGCAGTGGCGCAGTGGTAACGCTGCGGCCTCGCAGTTAGGTGGCCTGGGTTCGCTTCCCGGGTCCTCCCTGTGTGGAGTTTGCATGTTCTCCCCTTTTCTGTGTGGGTTTCCTCTGGGTGCTCCGGTTTCCGACCAAAGACATGCAGGTTAGGTGGACTGGCAATTCTAAATTGGCCCTAGTGTGTGTCCTGCGGTGGGTTGGCACCCTGCCTGGGATTGGTTCCTGCCCTGTGTTGGCTGGGATTGGCTCCAGCAGACCCCCGTGACCCTGTGTTTGGGTTCAGCGAGTTGGAAAATGGATGGATGGAGGAACAGGGGCTGGGTGTGATATGACCTGGGTGGTGGTTGAAGGAAGAGATCTTGGTGGAGTGAAACTCGAACACACAAACCAACTCAAGTTTTTAATTAGAACCCTTTTATTTATTACGAAAGTGATATGTTTGCTGGGCTTAGTTTTAGCTAACTCATTTATTATGATTCCGAATCCTTAATTGCCCATTTTAGCTTTAAACAGCTGCATTAAGGTTTTAATTGGTGCATGTTTTCTAAATCAGATATCAGTTAATAATGAGGTGCTAATGACAAAGGAGCCCCCAGATCTTCAGATGAAATGCTTCCATTTAAACCTGTGTATGTGAATCATGAAGTATTTATGTTAAACGAATCTTTAGAAATATGAGAGAGAAGGGAAGGACCGAGTTGTACAACTCTCCTCTGGACCACAAATGGATGATGTTCTTGGAAAATGAAAACTCTACAACTTGATAAAGATTTTTTCTCAGAAGTACGAAAGCACAAACAAGCCATAGGATTCAATACCAGGGTCATTACCAGTGCAGACCTCCAGGAGCGGCGTTGATTACCCCTGCCTATGGCATCACTATGAAGAACCACTTTGACATTTTCTTATAGCGTATAGGCCAGGGGTCCTCAACCAGTCCTGGAGGGCCGCAGTGGCTGCAGGTTTTTGCTCCAACTCAGTTGCTTAATAAGAAGCACTTATTGCTCAATTAACACTTCTGCTTCACTTTAGGTGTCTCACTCATTAAGATCTTGAACCCTTATTGCATATTTTAGTTTTAAACAACTGTATTTTTGGTTTTTAATTGCTCCTAATTAGCAATAACATGCAAATGACAAAAGAGACCAGCATTTCTCCATTTAGCTTGTTACCATTTACACCCGTGTGTATATATCATGCACTCTTGGGCTTAATTAAATACTTGGAAGGAAAGTGAAGAGAAAAAGGGAAGTACTGAGAATTACTCATCGATTTTAGCCTTCAATACATTTGGATGATATCATTAGAAAGGGGATGAAAATCTAGGATATGAGAAATACTTGACATAGCAGAGTTAAAGCACTAACAAGCCATGAAATTAAATGATTGGCAAGAATTGCTGTCTAATTAAGCAACCGGCTTAGAACAAAAACCTGCAACCACTGCGGCCCTCCAGGACTGTGATTGAGGACCCCTGGTATAGGCGATCTACAAATGACGTTTATTTGGACATAAACCCGTTGATAAATCCAACTCTGACTCATTGGGATTAAACACAACGCTTATGCGGGGGGGGGTGTGGCGATTAAAAAATGTTACTAATTTTCTTAGAGTTTTCCAGCATTACTCTGGAAACTAACTAGCTGCGTGTAAAAATTAACACAGGCAACAGATTTTCTTAATTAATTAGTGTCCTGCTAGGCAGCCTACCACACCAGTTTCATATGCAAAGAACCCTTCTCTGAATGAAATACTGCTTTGTCAAGAAATGGTTGTACAAGGAACCACACAACCCCCAAACACACATTGCTCTTGCGCTGCTGAATGTAGCCCTGCAAGTTCTCTAAAATACTGAGGCTGATAAGGAATAATGCGATCATCTAATCATTTTCCTCACGAAGTTTATCTTGTGGACGTTTCCACCTGTGGCTGCTGAAAGCGCGCGTGACGCCAAGACACGCACAGGATGACAGATTGCAGCGGACATGCGCAGAGCACGAAAGCCTTAACCTTAACCCTTTAAAAGTTTGCATGGACAAGAAAAGTGGGGTTATTCGCGGAGGAATCTGGCCCTTTACACCAGGTTTCTCTAACCGAAATAGGAATAGGAATTTGCATGGCATTTTTAAAACCTGTTTTCTGTGAATAACTGGGTTACTAAAGCGCAAGTAAATGCAGGACTGCTGTTATCTTTAGCGAAACCCGTTTTTCTATTTAGTTTTATTTTAGTTACCATGGTGTGTGCCTGGGAGTTTGTGTTGCTGTTTGTTACAGTATTTAATGAGTTTCAAAAAGTCAAGTCTCCCCCTGGGAACGAATAATATGATATCTATCTAAATACTATAGATCTTAAGCGAACGGGTCCTTTGGGCCATGGTCACTTTTTTCTGTGGCACTGATCGATACCTTAACGGTTAAATCGTGTTGGTGCAGAAGGGCAGCGAGACCTTTTTTTGGTGTGGATATTTCTATCGCAATAGATGTAGTCTGCACGATCGATTGTCGGTTGTGTGCTCTTATCTTAGGATGGGTTTCGTATCTGTATCCCCCAGGTGACAGTGGCTCGCCTACATTGTCTGTTTAGTTTTACGTATACACCCTACTGTTGATACTTGTCTTAAATTTTGGTTTATTTAAAAAAATCTGATTAGGTTTTCTGCACTGACAGATACTATCCCAATTCTTCTTCTTTCGGCTGCTCCCGTCAGGGGTTGCCACAGCGGATCACCTGTCCGCATATGGATTTGTCAACATTTTACACCGGATGTCCTTCCTGGCGTAACCCTCCCCATTTATCCGGGCTTGGGATCGGCACAAAGAAACACACTGGTTTGTGGATACTCTAGACATTCAGATCAACGTCATATGAGCCTCGGTGATCCCTGATGACGCATTATCTGGACTACCACCTGCACATTTTGCACCCAATCCAAGTGTGGAGTGCACGTAAATGTATTAAATCGGGACAGAAGGCTCGTATGGCTGTAGTCGTTCTTGAGGAGACCGTTTGAAGTATCACTAAAAGGAGCGATAGCGAGAAAAAAAATACTACTGGAGAGCACGAATTTCTATTTTTATAGTGATATTTCTCTCCACCCGCTCTTCACTGCCTTTTCAAAACAATTCAGGCTAAGCAAACAGAGGAACTCCAAGTTCTCCTTTTCAGGAGGCATCTCTCAAATTTAGTTCCAGTTTGCCCAACTGTGAATTCTACTGAAAAAAACAAAAGAACTATTCGCTATTTCAAACTGGTAACAGACAACACACGAATGAAATATAATAGTGGCCAAGTAAAAGTTATGACATAAAGATAATATTACAGGTAACATCCGACATCGAATCAATACTTTTCAAAAGGGTTCATGCACTGGAATATCCGGTTCAGCGCCCCAGGTTTTTAAATGAGACAGCTGGTTTAAACGCGTGAAGAACTCCACAATGGCGGGCGCCAGCGTTGTAAACGGAACACCCATAAGTCAACATGGAGTCAACACACCAAAGTGAGCCTTTCGACTTGTGTTCAGAGTGCGCTATGAGAGCCCGTGGCAGATTGCTGTCGGATAAAATAACTTTCGGTGAAAAGCCACCAGAGATTGGGGCACTCAAACACCGTGAACAAGTAAAGACAAAGGCCACCGACATATTCAGACATATTCGGATATTTGATCAAATGTACGATTCAAGGTGCGTGCGCCAAAATGTTTTTATTCAAAATATATCAATGACTGTAAACAAATACAGCACTTCATAACACGATCTGAATAATCAAGAAATGAATTACTTAATCAGAAATCAGGAAATGAACAAGCAGTGGCACGAATTCACTTATTTTGCCTTTATGCCATTCATATCGTGGACGCAGTCAATTGCTGCCTGGCCACCAGTTCCCAGTTCATAACGGATTAATTTGACTTCTAATTTTTTAGGACAAAAATTAGGTATCGCTAAACAGAAACAAAAAACTATTAATTATTGTCAGAGACTATGTAATGGCGGCGCGGTGACGCAGTAGGTAGCGCTGCTGCCTCGCATTTAGGAGACCCGGGTTCGCTTCCTCCACCCTGCGTGGAGTTTGCATGTTCTCTCCGTGTCTGCGTGGGTTTCCTCCGGGTACTCCGATTTCCTCCCACGGTCCAAAGACATGCAGGTTAGCTGCATTAGCGATCCTAAATTGTCCCTAGTGTGTGCTTGGTGTGTGTGTGTGTTTCCTGTCTTGCGTAAGAAAGCACGTTAATATTCAGATGCCTCATCGCCGTGTCCAAATTGGCCTTGTGCAAGTGTAGATGAGCTCTGTTATGGACAGGTACTCTTAAAACACACACACACATTTGTAAATTTGCTTAGACAAATGGGTAGCCGGTACATCTTCCTACAGAATCGAACACAAGGCTGAATGCGTTTAGGAAGGGACGACAGACACACCAGAATACTCATAAAAATTAAAGGAGCCCTGGTGACTCTTCAGGGCGATGATGAAGTGGAACCTTTTCGGTTCCCAATAAACCAATCCACATGACGGTTCCAGAAAGAATATTTATTGATTTAGGTCTGAAATTGGCTCCGTAAATAACCACGAATAGATGATAACTGATTAGAGAAATAGCAACGGGTCCCGATTTTAAAAAAGAATGCATACAATAACACAGGCTAAATTCATGTTTACTTAATCTGTTTGTGTCCTGCTAAGTAGTCTGCCATATATTAAATATTTCTGCATTTTCTACATATTAAAGATTTTTTTTTTTTTTTTGCAAAGCACAAGGAACCCACTTCATATGCAACTAACCCGTCCAGGAGTGAAAAGGCGTTATCAAGCAACAGAACCACACAACTCATAAAATGTCATTAGGGAATCATTTGTTCCAAGAGTGCCAGAGCGATGCCATTGAGGAACCATGTACTGTAAAGTCCAGAAAGAACCTTTATTTATAGAGATATGTGTCAGATCCCATAGATGAGCGTATGAAATAAATAACCGATAACTAAAATACCAACGGCTTCATGGGTTCAAAAGGGACTCTTGCTACACACAACCACACTCTCCATACCTTCACGTTTTCTTGATTCGGTGTGCCCTGTATCCTACTATAATAATAATAATAATAATAATAATAATAATAATAATAATAATTCATACTCATTCATTTTATTTATAAGGCACTTTACATTTGTAGTAAACCTCAAAGTGCTATATAAAAAAATTAAACAAAGACACAACAAAATAAAAACAAAGATAAAACAATAATTAGAGGCAATTTTGTTATTATGCTTTCCGAAATAGAAAAGTCTTTAACTGTTTTTTAAACCTGCTGTGTTCTCAGGTTCTCTAGTAGGACATTCCAGAGCCGTGGTGATTTCTGTTTTCTCCACGTAGGCACCTTCTCAAAGCCCAAAGACCCAGCTTCATCCCTTCCCAGAATAAAAAGGATTGCTCTACGAGGAGCCAATCAGCCTAATGCCATTACAGAACTTTCATTCTTAATAGTGTATACCGCAGTGGTGCACATCACGAGAAAAGTACAATAGGCAGGACATCATATCTGGAGAAAAAGTTCAAACGAAAACTTTGTAGGATCTGAAAAGATTCCGGCATCCATCCATCAACCCGCTGAATCCGAACACTGGGGTCTGCTGGAGCCAATCCCAGGGCAGGAACCAATCCCGGGCAGGGTGCCAACCCACTGCAGGGCACACACACACCAGGGACAATTTAGGATCGGCAATGCACCTAACCTGCATGTCTCTGGACCGTGGGAGGAAACCCACGAAGACACGGGGAGAACATGCAGACTCCACCCGGGTCTCCTAACTACGAGGCAGCAGCGCTACCACTGCGCCACCGTGCCGCCCAGATTCTGGCATTCAAAACCAAATAAATAAGCAAGATTAGTTAACTCTCATTTCCTCGGGATCTGTATATATATACACACACAAGTATCTTTACATAATTACAATGTTTATACAGCTCAATCGCAAGGGTGATTGTGTTAACATTTATACATAAACATTTTGCTAAAGGCAGTCACACATCTCTGCTGAGTTAGTTTGTGTAATCCCCCCAAAAAGGCATCGTTAGAGGAGGCGGCTGTTGCTGCTGCTGATAATAATAATAATAATAATAATAATAATAATAATAATAATAATAATAATAATACATAAAAAGGATCTTCTAAGGCTCCTTTTCACAAGAAGAGTTCTTCACCTAAGAATTTTACTTTAAAACGAGTGTTTTTCTGTTAAGATCATCTTATATTTGGAGAGTAAAAAATATAGAACTAAAGTCCGTTAAAAATCGATTCCTGACATTTACATGAACGTTATTTATACAGCGTACTGTACCTCCATTAACGAGCAGAGTGTTCTGCAAATTACACATACAGAAACAAAGTATAGTTAAAAAACATCAAATAATAAACACTCAACTTGTTGCAAGAACATATAATAAATGTATGTAAATAAACACATCAATACAAAATTTAAAGAGGTACAGCAAACTGAATTTAATAAAGACAGCTGCCTCGCTACCCGCCCAAGATAAGTGCGTTAGGAGAACGGATGGATGGATGGATGGAGGACTAAATTAATCGTAGACCAGCTGGAAATGCAGTTGTTATTGCTTATTCTAAGAACGGGCTTACAAACGAAATATGACGCGTGTTTATCCTTTTCTTTCTGGTTTACTCAAAATGACTCATCTCAGTTTCAAACCTGTGCATCACCCTTAGCAATACAATATTCGACATTTTCAGCACATCAGTGTAAAAAAGGTTAATGAATAAGAAAACTGAGAAGTCACGATGCTATTGCGAGGATCATTAATCTCACAACATTACTATTATGAACAATGATAATCGTCTTTAGATAGCTAAAACACAATCGAAAGCATTGTATTTTGGACTGGTATTGAAATAGTACATTGAGCAATACTTCCAATAAAATCACGAACAGAATAAAATAGGACAGAAATCAATACATACATGTTTAGCAAATGTTTTGAAAGTAACAGTCGATTTAATAAAACTTCACTTAACTTCACTGAACTACATTTATAACACACCAATCGACTACACCTGAAGGAGCCTCCCTTCGTTGTTCTTTAGGCAAAACATAAAAAAGTTCATAAACGCAAGTCCAGAGAAGGTTCTACAATAGAAAACATATTGATATTAAATTAGGGAAACCTAATTTTAAAGTAGTATAAATGAACTGCTGTTGATATTTGATGAGAGTCATTCACTGTTCTTCAATAACCCACCGATATTTACACAAACATAAACGTGACATTCCTGTGAGGAAGATAAAACTTTGCCCAACTATCATACCGAGTTCTGAAAATGATCATCACTCAGTCAGTTGACACCGAGCAGATTTTTTCGCTTTCTTATTTAAACCGATCAGCGTCCAGCCTCGCCCCGCCTCGCCGCGCTTCACTCCCTGCTTACCTGCGTGCTCGTGTCGGGTCTCCGACTGTTCCACTGGTTCACCGCTCATCTTAATAATATCTGCAATAATAAAAACACCTGATTTTACTAAAGGGTCACTTCTTTGTGCAGTGCCCTTCGCTGTGTGTTGCAGCAGGAAAATTATCTTATTATTCTAAATACATTGTACTGCCAAATACTTTGCAGCAGGCAAATGCTGCTATAATATTCATAAGGTAGCGGCTTCCCCCGCGCCCCGTGACCACTATCACAAACACCTTTTTTCCTCTTTCACCATTTCACTCACCTCGCTGGGTTAACTTGTTGTCTTTCAGAGACACTCGAAGGCTTGGGATGTTTATCTCCAAAAAGTAAAGAGACTGTCAGGTAACAAACTTCTTAGGTTTCACTCCTTTAGCCGGTTACCTGTTGTCCGCGCGTTTAGATATGTGTGTGTGTGTGTGTATGCGTGTGTGTGTGTGATGCACTCGGGTGCCTGCGGTTTAACTTCGCTCACTCCGTCTATTAACAGCCAGTGTCGGTTAATGGATCCGAATATATTATTCAAATGATCTCCCTCTATGCCCCTCACCAGCACAAAAGTTCTCCTCCAGGTGGGTCCCCATAGAACTTCTGGAATCAGTCGCCATGAAGAGACTTGATTTGCATAACTTCGTTAGTAGCCAATCGCGCTCGAGTTCTATTTTGCATAAAAACTCGTTCAAGTTGACGGAAAACCGGAGCCTCTGTCTTCTCAGACTGAAAACTGCCCTTCTGCTCCTGCTCTATTTTTATTTACTATAAATGCATTTGCATAATATATATATATATCCTCTGATGAGATGAGAGATATTTAATGGGCACTAAAAACGAATTGTTAGTTTCTCACAGCAACTATTGCAGAACTTTGACAGGAAGTAATAATAAGGTGTTGTTAATTAATACGTTAAAAGGCAGAGCTTAAAAGATATGTTATAACAGATTAACATTTCACTGCTACAAAAGGAAAATAAAGTACAATTATCTTCATTTTCATGAAACCAGGACGGTAACAGCTGCACATTTAATTGGGTTATCATTGAAAGACATATTCAGACACAAACTAGCACTATAAAATGGGCAATCAAATCAACAAAAAGCATTGCGGAGGTTGCCCCACTTTTCTAGACAATGCCCAAATGTTGTCCAGCTTGTGGTCACCATACATAACACTTGACCTGGTCATATTATCAGCTTGGTAATGGTGCTTACTATGAAAGGTTCTATATAAAGGTGACTGAATGTTATAAAATCAAACACATTTGCAAGTAGGGGCTCTGACGCATCAGGGGGAAGACCTTTGGCACTTGAGTATTTTCTATTTTTTAATAAATTTATAAATATTAGCCTAGCCATTATTGCTAAATTTTTGACTTGCCAGAAACGTTTCCTTATACTCTATATGGCCAAAAGTATTTTGACATCCCTCCAAATGACTGAGTTAGGTGTTTCATTGTTAACAGGTGCATAGGCACAAGCACACAGCCATGCAGCCTCCATTGTCAAACATTGGCAGCAGAATGAAGCTCTCAGTGACTTTAAATGTGGCCCTTTCATAAGATGCCAGCTTTGCCACAGGTCAATACATTAAATTTCTACTCTGCTAGATCTACCCTGTTCAATTCTAAGTGCCATTATTATGAAGTGGAAACATTGAGGAGCAACAGGAACTCAGCCGTGAAGTGGCAGACCATGCAGACTCACAGAGTGGGGTTTCTGAGTGCATAAAACTGGTCAATCCTCTGTGGCATCACTCACAACAGAGCTCCAAACTGCCTCTGGGAGTAACACTGGCACAAGAATTGTGTGTTGCGAACTTCATGGAATGAGTTTTCATGGTTGAGCAGCTGCACCCAAGCCTAAAATAACTATGCACAATGGCAAGCATTGATTAGAGTGGTGTAAAGCATGTCGCCATTGGAGTCTGGGTCTGTGACAACATGTGGAGTGAAGAATCATGCTTCATTATCTGGCAGTCTGATGGATGAATCTGGGTTTGGTGGATGCTACTTCTGGACTGCATAGCCTTCTGTAGAGTTTGGTAGAGGACACATAATGGGCTATCTGTCAGGGTCTGAGGGAGACCTATTGGTTTTGATGAAGGGTATTTCTAACACTACAGCGTACAAGGACATTTTAATTGTGTGCTTACCAGCTTGGTGGCAACAGTTTGTTGAAGGCCCTTGTATGTTCCAGGATGACTGAGCCCCTGTGCACAAAGCCAGTCCCATAAAGACATGGAGGAAGTCAAGTGGCCTGCACAAAGCCCTGACCTGACCCCTACTGAACACCTCTGAGATTATTTGGAACACCAATCATGTGCCAGGTCTTCTCGTCCAACATCAGCACTTGACCTCACAAATGCTCTTCGGGCTTAATGGGCACAAATTCAAATGGATAACATTCCAAAACCCTGTGAAAGGCCTTCCCTGTTATAGAGGTGACCAACTCCATATTAAACATCAATGGTTTTGGAAATAAATGTCCAACAAGTACATATAGATGTGGTGTCCACCAACCTTTGGCCATATAGTATACTCTCCACAACATGAGTGTAGTCTTTGAGTCACCAGCGTTAGTCTGTGGTATGCCTGCTCTCATAACTTTACTTAATCCATGCCTCTCTTGGCCGTTGGGGTGTTTCTTGCACAACAACAAGAGAACCTTCTCCCTGGGGTGGGTTTGTACAAGTCTCACCTAAAATGGAACAGCCATGCCCAAAAACTTATTAACTAAGAAATTGTACTGTTATCCATGCAATGACCATTTTAAGACCCAGTGTGTGATGGATGGATGGATTGCCTTCAGCTTTTAGGTCTCATACTTTAGTAATATGGAGTATAGCCTGTTGATTAGCACATTCAAGTAATAAATGAACTCTGTAAATGACAATGACCCAATGAACCTCTCTGTCTAGTTGGATCTTTCGGGTGGTGTGGCCTCCTAGTGGCTAAAGTGATGCACTGCAGATAACAAGGTTTTTTGATCTAGTCAACAGAGTGTAATTGCAGACAGCAGTACCTATGAGGTCAGTCTTGTAATGCCCCAAAGTCAAGAAACACCCTCAATGTTAGTCACGTAACACCCATCAAATTAGACTATGATTAGCATTAGGGCCCCGTTACACTATGGTTAAGATTAGGGTT
The DNA here is from genome assembly GCA_026402145.1 of Polypterus bichir lapradei. NCBI lineage: Eukaryota > Metazoa > Chordata > Cladistia > Polypteriformes > Polypteridae > Polypterus > Polypterus bichir. The sequence goes on from JANRMT010062802.1 coordinate 21,510,166, forward strand.
GTGGGAGGGTTATCTGAGTCAAAGGGTGTTTTGTGACTGACGTTGTGGGCATTACCTGATCTGTGTCGTAGGTATTGCAAGCTGCAGCTACGTCCTTCTCGATCTAGTGCTCACTTTGTAGAAATGTTGAAAGATCAGCTCCTTTGTGGTCTTAAAGTCACTTTGATATATAGCATGGCCCAGACATCAAAGTGTAAAATACAAAGGGGTACATTCAAAATGCTGATTGACTGGTGGACTCATCTTGAACATTTTCAGTGGCAAGGGTTTTTTAGTTACTCTAATTTGAAAATAATGAAATCATTAGAGTATGAAAGGCAGAGGTGAGGGACAGTGAATCCAGACTGCCCCCCCCAGTGGGAACCTGGGTGCATACTGCATGCAAGTGGTCCATGCGAGAGCCTGGTCCCACATCCAGAGAGCAGAGTTCTGCCAGGATGGGCCATGACCCAGAATGATATTAAACAGATTAAATGCTTAAGGACAGTATGATGAAACAGTGAGTAACAGTGAGCTACATGCTGGGGTTTTCCATTATTTTCCCTCTCATGGTTTTTGAAGACATGCAGTTTAGGTTAACTAGCATTCCTGAAATGGTCAGAGTGAGTGTGGATGTATGCATGAGCCTGGCCAGGGCCGTTTCCTGCTTTGTGCCCAGTGCTGCTAGGTCAGACCCTGGTCCCCAATGACCCAGAATTGGATTAAGTGGGTTTGGAAATGCTGTGCTACTTTGGTAGACATTGTGGCCTCCTACTGGCTAAAGAACTGAACATTACACCACAAAACTGCAAACTCGTTTCCTTACCAGCCATCTAAATCTGCCATCTCTGTGTAAAATACAATGGATTCAAAAAATATTCAGACCCCTTCATTTTCTGCACAATTTATTGTGTTTTTGATTTAGTTTTCAAGGGACACATTTACTATTTTTGACCAAAATCTTTACTTAATAATCTATAATGACAAAGAAGAAAAACAGCTTTAAAAAGGTTTTCAAATTTATTTAAATAAATAGATAACTGGAATATCTCATTCCAAGAGCTATCCAGACCATTAATTCAGTATTTTGTACAGAGCATTTGGGTGCACTTACAGCTTTTTGTGTAAGTGTCTATAAGCTTTGCACACCTGGATTTTGGAGATTTCCCCATCTTTCTTCCCGACACATCATTTCAAATGCCATTAGATTGGATGGGGCACATCTTTAAACTGCCACCTTCAGGTCTCACCACAGGTGTTTAATGAGGTTTAAGTCTGGGCCACTCATAGACAGCCAGTGACTTGTCCAGAGGCCACTCAAGTGTATGCTTCAGGTCATTTTTATACTTAAATGTGAACCATCACCCCAGTTGGAAGTGGTGTGCACTCTGGAGGAGGTTTTCTTCAAGGACCTTTCTGTATTTGGCTGCATTTATCTCCCGCTCAATTCTGACCTGTCTCCCTATCCCTGCACCCTCACAGAATGATGATGCCACCACCAGAGATGGTATTAAGCAGGTGATGAGCAGTGCCTGGTCTTCATCAGACATAGTGCTTGGAGGTCTGCCCAAATAGTACATGTGTTGTCTCAATGGACCAGAGACTCTTTTCTTCATGCTCCCAAAGTCCTTTAAATTTTCAAAAGCCTGTTACTTAAGGGTGGCTTCCATCTAGCCAAGCTACCATAAATACCTGATTGATGGAGTGCTGCTGATGTGGTCGTCCTTCCAAAAAGTTCTCCGATCTCAGCAGGAGACCTCCTGAAGCTCTGTTAGAGTGACCACTGAGTTCCTGATCACCTCCCTCACCAATACTCTGTTTTCCTGGTTGCTCAGTTTAGCCACACAGTCAACACTAGGAATAGGCTCCAAACATCTTCAGTTTCACAATTCTTGAAGCCACTGTGCTTCTGGGAACACTCCAAGTTTTAGGAATGGTTTTATCTCATTGCCTTGAGGTTTGTCTCACCACAGTTTGCTCATGGAGACGTAGACAGAATCCCTTGGAGTTCATGTTCTGAATATATCCCAACATTCAGTGTGAATTGTGGACCTTCTATGCACAGGTACACGTGTGCCTTTCTAAATGATGACCAATCATTTCAGTTTACCAAAAGTGGACTCCCATCATGTTCTCGATACATCTCAGGAAGAATTAAAGCAAACAGGAGGCACCTAAGCTCAACTTGGAGTGTCACAGCCAAGGGTCTGAATGCTTACATGTAGCAGAGATTTCAGTATTTGCTTCTTAATAAATTTGCAAGCCTTTCTGCAGACCTGCTTTCAGTTTGTCAAGATGAGTTATGGAGTGTAGATTGATGGGCAAAAATGACAAATATACTCAGCAAAAAAAGAAACGTCCCCTGACTTTCAACTGTTTTTACTTTCAGTAGACTTAATGTGTAAATATTTGTATGAACACTAAAAGAGTCAACACCATAAGACATAAACTAAAAATGTTTCACAATGTGTCCCTGAATGAAGGGAGGCTCAAAATCAAAAGTACCAGTCAGTATCTGGTGTGGCCACCAGCTGCTTGAAGTACTGCAGTGCATCTCCTCCTCATGGACTTGACCAGATTTGTCAGTTCTTGCTGTGAGATGTTACCCCACTCTTCCACCAAGGCACCTGCAAGTTCCTGGACATTTCTGGGGGGAATGGCCCTAGCCCTCACCCTGCGATCCAACAGGTCCCAGACGTGCTCAATGGGATTGAGATCTGGGCTCTTCGCTGGCCATGGCAGAACACTGACATTGCTGTCATGCAGAAACTCACGCACTTTTTGCCACTCCTGTCTGGTCCAGCGAAGGTGGGTTTGTGCCCATAGGCGGCGTTGTTGCTGGTGATGTCTGGTAAGGACCTGCCTTACAACAGGCCTGCAAGCCCTCAGTCCAGCCTCTCTCAGCCTATTGCGGACAGTCTGAGCACTGATGGAGGGATTGTGTGTTCCTGGTGTGACTCGGGCAGTTGTTGTGGCCATCCTGTACCTGTCACGCAGGTGTGATATTTGGATGTACCGATCCTGTGCAGGTGTTGTTACACGTGGTCTTCCACTGCGAGGATGATCAGCTGTCCTTCCTGTCTCCCTGTAGCGCTGTCTTAGGCGTCTCACAGTGTGGACATGGCAATTTATTGCCCTAGCCACATCAGCAGTCCTCATGCCTCCCTGCAGCATGCCTAATGCACGTTCACGCAGATGAGCAGGGACCCTGGGCATCTTTCTTTGGGTGTTTTTCACAGTCGGTAGACAAGTCTCTTTAGTGTCCTGCGTTTTTAGAACTGTGACCTTAAATGCTTACTTTCTGTAAGCTGTTAAGGTCTTAACGACCATTCCACAGGTGCATATTAATTAATTGATTATGGTTAATTGAACATGCATGGAAAACATTGTTTAAACAATTTACAATGAAGATCTGTAAAGTTATTTGGATTTTTAAAACATTATTATTGAAATACACAGTCCTGAAAAAGGGACATTTCTTTTTTTGCTGAGTATACATCCATTTAAAATGAGACCTACAACACAATAAAGGGTGTAGAAAGTGAGTCCACTGTAGATAAATAATTCTGTCAATGTGTTTTGCAGGTCACTTTGAAATAAAGGTCTGCTCTCCACGTGTAGGGTACAAGACTGTCAAGCTGAAGGGGTCACAGGTTTAGCTCCACTAGTGACCCTATTGACTCACTCACCGACTCTGACCAATCTGTGACAGAAATATGTCGTTTTCTATCTCCCTTAACCCAGACAAGGGTTGGGGTTTGTGGGACTGGAGCAATCCCAGCTAGCATAGGGGGCAAGGCAGGAACAAATCCAGGAGAGCGTGCAAGTCCATCACTAGCTGAACACACACACACACACGCCAATTTAGCACCACCAGTTCACCTAATTTGCCTGTCTTTGGACAGTGGGAAGAAACCAAAGTACCCTGAGGGAACCCATGCAGACATGGGGAGAACATACAAGTTTCACGCAGGATGCCACTGTGACAGAAATAGGAACACAATTAAACCTTTGCTGTCATTTTTCTCAAGAGGGTGGCATTGTGGTTAGCATTACAGCCACATAGCTTTAGAGTGATGGATCCAAATTCTGTACCAGTCCTGCTCTGTTTGAATTTCTCCATTATTCAAGTCCCCACATAGGATTGGTTTCTGCAGTTTCCTTCCATAAGAGTGTTGGGTTAACTGCCACTCAAGGCTGTTATGGACTGCAGTCGTGTTCAGGTTGGTTTGCTTTTTGACAGCTGATCAGTAAGCCTTCTTACTCCGCATAGGGCAGTTGCAGGCAAAGTAGGTGACATTGAGTTTAAGGCAGACACCCTGGATGGTGCACACTCATGCAGCTGTCTACGGCTACGGTGGGTCCATGTTGAGCTTTTATTTGAGCCTTGCGGACAAAGCAAGACTCAAACAGTGACCAAGCTTGGATTTCAACCTCCAAAAGGACTTTGCACCTGTAAGGCAGTCATGCTGACAACTGCATCAATCTTTCTACAACCATGAAACAAAAAAGGCATGTTCAGAAAATAGCTGGGCATTTGCAAACTGTATGCACCTACTGTGGTACAGGCACAGGACTAGAAAAATAATAAAACAAAAATCACAGGCTGGCCATCGCAGACTCACTATCCTGTTAGTGCTCACTTTATCAGCGTATGCAATTGTGATTTGAAAGCTGGTTTAGCAAACTGGGGAGCCCCCTAGTGGCAAACACATTAAGCAGTAAACAGCTGAAGGTTGTTGTCGTATAACAATGCGTAGACAGGTGACATTCCTATCCATTCATTAAGTTCTTGTTAGCTTATTGAATTCAGGTTGGCAAGGAAGGAGGCAACGATACCAGAATTGATGTGCGCAAGACAGGAGGAAATGGATGGCACACCAGTCCATTACAGGCTTACTAATACGCTCACACAATTTCAAATTGCCAATCAAGTTAACGTGCTCATCTTTGGGAGTACGCAGGGTAAGGCGCATACACAGGCATTGCACAAGCCAGAACTCTGGACCTGTGGTAACCAAAAGGGCGGATGAATGGCTGAAATTACATGGAGCTTTCTAAGCCAAATAAGCTGCTTGCTCCAATGACTAGACAGGCCTCTTCACAGAGTTAATATATCGGGCTGAACGAGCGATTTTGCCTAATCAGGTTCCAGTTTTTAAAAACAATTATGGTTTATCGTTTTAATAACTGCTTGTAATAAATGGTTGCTTATTATTTAATACCAGTAACGGCGTGAATGCACTTGACTTGAGCGTTGCTAGTTTTCACACTCTTTCTCTGTCTGTGTTTAATATTCGTTTGCTCAGAGGTTGATGCGCTTGCCACTTCCTGAGCAGCTCTTCTTTTCTCCACCCTAGCGGCCCGCTGCTTCTCTTCTTTCATCGGCATCTTTTCACGTTAAAACTGATTAAGTCAGTGTTTGTGTTGCAATTACTTAGTACATTTTCTTTAATTTTTCACTTAAGCTGGCACTCAAGTCTTCAATCTTCCTCAAGAATGATTTAAGATATGAAGAGGTAGGAGAAGTGACGGCGAAGGTGGTAGGGAATGAGCACACCGCCCGTACGCATGCGCCTCATGGCTGCCCTGCTGGCTGCTGCCGAGAGTTAATTTTACAATAAAATAAAATAAGAATAAAAAGAGGAATAACCTTGGAGGTCAATCATCATCCCGAAAGCGGATAGTAGACGTCGCGTTGTAAATGTGTACCAAATTTCAGGTCAAACGGTTTGTGAGCTACAGGTGATTTAAAATCCGGGACAGACAACCGAACAGCCACGGTAGCGTATTATATAAGAAGATTTGGTGATTTGCGCACATTTTCCACCCTCTGGCAAAGTGGGCACCACCTCTCATTGTTCCTGACTGAATTAGCATTAAAGACCAAAAACTTGACACTACTTGAATTAAACGACTTTGCCAGAACCTGAAAGAATGTGGGATGCGCAGCATACCAAATATCTGTTGGCAGCGGGCTCTGAAATCTGCAGACTTCATGGAGTTGCCCACGACAGCTGAGCTCTCAGAGCTATGGGATCAACCATAGTGCCTTCAGAAAGAATTCAGACCCCTTGACTTCTTTCCCATTTTGCTAAGCTCCAGGTTTGTGCTAAAACCATTTAAAGTTATTTTTCCCCCTTTTTTAAATCACACACTTAACCTTTGAAAGTTTATTAAAAATAAATAACATATACTGACACGAGTATTCAGACCCAATGTCATGTCACTTGAAATATGGCTCAGGTGCATCCCATTCCACAGTTCATCATGGAGATATTTCTACGCCTTTGGAGTCCACCTCAAAATCGGTCATTTCAATTTATGGTAGCGCTGCTGCCTCGCAGTTAAGAGACTCAGGTTTGCTTCCCGGGTCCTTCCTGCGTGTAGTTTGCATGTTCTCCCCGTGTCTGCGTGGGTTTCCTCTGGGTACTCCGGTTTCCTCCCACAGTCCAAAGACATGCAGGTTAGGTGCATTGGCTATTTTAAATTGTCCCTAGTGTGTGCTTGGTGTGTGTGTGTGTGTGTGTGTGTGCGTGCCCTGCAGTGGGCTGGTGCCCTGCCCGGGGTTTGTTTCCTGCCTTGCACCCTGTGTTGGCTGGGATTGGCTACAGCAGACCACCGTGAGCCTGTAGTTAGGATGTAGCGAGTTGGATAATGGATGGATGGATGGATGGACTAGGAAATGCCCACCACCAATCTATACAGAATCTAAGCCACAAGGTCAAAGGAACTGCCTGCTGAGCTTAGAGACAGAACTGTGGTGAGTCACAGATCCAGGGAAGGCGACCAAAAGGTTTGTGCACCATTGAAGGTGCCCAGGAGCGCAGTGATCCCCATAAGTCTAAAACGGAAGAAGTTTAGAACAACCACGACTTCTCCTTTGCCTGCTCAATCAAACTGGGCAGCTGATAGAGAAGGACCTTAGTAAGGGAAGTGACCAAAACTCTAATAGTCACTCTGGCTGAGCTCCTGAGAACCATTGTGGTAACGGGAAAAAAAAATTCCAGGAAGACAACCAGCATTGCAACACTCCACTAGTTTTGGGCTTTATGGTATCTACAGGACTCTCAGACTACGAGAAACTATTCTCTGGTCTGATGAAACCAATACAGAACTGAGACCAAACAGTTCAAAGTGTCATGTCTGGAGGAAACCGGGTACTGTCCATCTCCTGTCCAAGGCAATACCATTCCAACAATGAAACATAGTAGTGGCAGAAACAGGGACTAAGAGACTACCAGGGGTGGGCAAAGTCAGTCCTGTAGGGCTGCAGTGGCTGGAGGTTTTTGATCCAACCCAGTTGCTTAATTAGAAAACAATGCTTGTCAATAATTCAATTTTATGGCTTGTTAGTGCTTTAACTCTGCCACGTCTGTTCATCTGAGATTTTTCTTCCTTTCTTCTTTTTGAAGTCTAAAATGGAGGAGTAATTCTCAGTCCTGCACCTTTTTCTCTACAGTCTCCTTCCAAGTATTTAATTAAACCAAACAGCGTAAGATAAATACACACAGGTGTAAATGGTAACCAGCTAAATGGAGAAACACTGCTTTCCTTTGTCATTTGCATCCTATTGCTAATAAGCAGCCATTAAAAACCAATAATCCAGCTGTTTAAGACTAAAATAAGCAATAAGAGTTCAAAATCGTAACAAGCGAGACAACTAAAATGAAGCAAAAGTGTTACTTGAGCAATAAGTACTTCTTATTAAGTAACTGGGTTGGATCAAAAAACGTGCAGCCACTGCGGCCCTCCAGGAATGACTTTGCCCACCAGGCAGGGCCCTCCTCACTGCCCTTTTTCATTAATACGCGGGCGGAGCCACAGGGGACGGCTAGTATATAATATAAATATAGTGGCTTAGAGTAATCTGTGTGAATGTCCTTCAACTGCCAAGCCTGGACTTGAACCCAAAAGAGCATCTCTGGAGAGACCTGAAGGCAGCTGTGTGCTGAGGGTCTCCATCCAACGTAACAGAGTACAAAAGGATCCGCAGAGAAGAACAGCAGAAAATCCCCAAATCCAGATGTGTGAAGCTTATTGTGTCAAACTCATGAAAACTCCAGGCTGGCACCACTGCCAGAGGTGCTCAAATGAAGTCCTGAGTAAAGGGTCTCAATGGGATATTTCAGTTTTCTTATTTAAAAAAAAAAAAAAACAAGAAAAGAAAACAAAATATTTTCTAAAATGTTATTTTTGATTTGCCATTCTTCAGTATTGAGTGTTGCTTCATGAGGGAAAACAATGAACTTCAACGATTTTTAGCACAAGGCTGAAATACAATAAAATATGTAAAAAGTAAAAGCAGGGTATGTGATTTGAAAAAAAATGCTGTTTAATAATATATATGAAATATAAATACACATGTTCCCATTAATACAGTGTAGCAAACAAATCTGTAAATATATCGAGCATAAGCAATGCAAGCTAGTGTGATCTCGCCAAGACAGTTTATTCATGTCCAATCTTTTTACCTGGAAAAAGTGAAGGCCAGCCTTCTCAATAAGTTCAGCTTATTTTGAACTCCTTGTGACTCACAATAAGAAGAAGTTCAAGCAGGTAACTGCACAGGCTTGCGTGGCCTTCAATTTCTATTCAGATGACTTACATACTAGTACTGTGCTGATAATCAGTTCGTAACTTGTGCGGTTTGGTCTATAAAAGAAAAAAAAACTTTAGAAACACCCAAGAGATGTCTACTGGGCAACACTTTCAATGGCAGGTTAACGTTTCATTAAAATATACTACAATACAAAAAATTGACAAATATCATTGTAACTTAAACTAAAATATATTGTAAAATATATTAGAACTCAAATTTACAGTACAGGTAAGGTTTTCTAAATTGTATCTTATAGTATATCCCACCTAGAATTTTAAAAGATATTAAGAAGTATATGTTTTTGGAAAATGTGTTTGCAATATTCAAAAATGGCCAATAATTTAGATTTCAGTATATTGCAAGATATTTTTATATATTTATTCTTGACGTACTTAACAGCATAATATAAAATGTTTTCACAGTAGAATATATTTAAATATATTTAAATATATTTAAAAAAAAATATATTTAAAAAAAAATATATTTTATATATTTAAATATTTATATATATTATTATTTATAATAATATATATATATATAATATTTATATATATTATTTATATATTTAAAAAAATATATTTTATATATTTAAATATATAAATATATTTAAAAAAAAATAAATTTTAACATGCATTTCATTTTTCTAAGGACCACCAACATAAAACCACTAGCAAAACTCTGAAGGCAAAAACCTCCTAAACAGTCTAACATGTCTAACAATGGCTAACACTATCCTAAAGGGTGGTCCAGATATAATTATGCAATTTTCATTACGCTATAACTTATTAAGTTTATTATATAGAAAATCACCCAAAATATCCTGTACCATCAAGAAGTGTGCGAACTGACGACATGAAGAATCGTCTTTGTGCCAAACTGGAATCGTCCCCACATAAATCAAAGTCATCCAGATGATGTGGATCTGCATAATTAGATCTGGACCACCCAGGGGTGCTCGACTCTCGTCCTGGAGGTCCACAGTGGCTACAGGTTTCCATTCTAAGAAGTTTTGTAATTAGAAGTTGGGCCTAGCAGGTAATGAGACTTGATATTTAATTCTATGGTGGTTTGCGCTCTCGTTCTTCCAAGACAAATCTGTCTCGCAGTGTAGATTGTCCTTTTCTGAGGCTCATTATCCATACATCTTGTGGTTCTCAGCAGATTTGTACCTCTTGGTCCATCCCAACTCTCTCATTTATTTCTAAACATTATATAAACATTATATACTATGACAGATAAGGGGTGCTGTCGTCCCCTTGAACCCTCAGTTCAGACGCCAGACACCAGATAAAAGTCCAGTAATTTGATTTATTAGGACAATAAAGTGCACAAAGCACCCTACACTCTACAATACTCATACAATAACCAATCAATACAATAACAATAAATCCTCCACTCCCCAGACGCGTTGCCACCCTTCCTCTCGACTCAGCTCGTCTGTCTTGGATTTCCCATAGTCCTTTATAGTCCATGACCCGGAAGTGCTTCTGAACCCTCAGTCCATGTGACTTCCTAGCACTCCTGGGTCAGATCAAAACTCTTCTTTTTCATCCCGGTACTATGTCATTTCCTCTGTCCCTGTGACCAAGACGTACTTCCGGGTTATAGGGCAAATAAAAGTCTCTGAGCCTCCCTGCAGTGTCCTCTTGTGGCCCCCATGGTATCCAGCAGGGCTGTGAAGGAAAACTCCAATGTCCATGATGCCCTGCTGGAATTCGGGGCACCTCCATGCTACCGGAAGGGCTCCATGTAGCAGCGTGGGGGTATTGGCCGGAATGAACGGCTGGCCATATCTCACAATACATTATATAAATATCAGATACTTCATGATGCACATACACAGGTTTAAATGGAAGCAGATTAACTGAAGAGCTGGTGGCCCTTTTGTCATTTGCACCTCATTATTAGCTGATGGCTGGTGAAGAAAGCAGGCAATTAAACCCCAAATGAAGCCGTTTGAAACTATAATAGGCAATTAAATTAAAATGCAATAAAACAAAAATTTGTTGTAAATTAATTCTCGTGAACCTTTACTTAACTGACAAAAATGCAAAGAAATATTTTCAATAGTTTAACTGACTAACTTAATTGTATTTTGTAAATATACACAAATTAAGAATTTGATGGCTGCAACAAACTCAACAAAAGTTAGGACCGAGGCCTGTTTACCATTGTGTTACATTACCTTTCCTTTTAATAATACTTTAGAATCATTTTGGAACGCAGGATGCTAGCTGTAGTAGTTTTGCAATTGGTAGTGCTGCTAAATTCTAACAAAGAGACCGAGGTCCAAGTCCTGAGTGCTTAATGCCTGGAGTTTGCATATTCACTGCATGTCCATGTGGGTTTCTTCCCACAGTCTTAAGACATGCAGATTAGGTGGACTGGCATTGCTAAACTGTTCCCCTATTGCGCGAGTATTCACCCTTGTGATGGGTTGGCACCTGGTCCAGGGATTGTTCCTGCCTGGTGTCCAATGCTTACTGGGAATGGTTCAAGCTTTCCCATGACCCTGCTCCAGATAAGCTGGTTTAGAAAGTGGATGGATGGAGATGCATACTGTATGTTGGGGGTATTTTCAGGGCTCTTCTGAAAGCATTATTGCCAAGTCCTTCTCCCTTTTCATCTATAACAAGATGAACCACCACCAGAAGATGACTGACATCACTTCCTGTTCCAGCCTGTAAGCCCCACCTCTTCTGCCTCCACCAGCATATAAATACAAGACAACCTAGAATTTGCTATTCAGTTAAGAACCTGCATCTGTAAGAGAGACACTACTCATTGACAGACCCCCGACAGCCCATTACTTTTTCTGCTCTTTTTCATTTCTTTGAACTTTGCATCTTTTTACCCTCCTTGGCAGTAACACCGAGTGTCTCTCAGGCTTGGAGTTCTGTGTAAATATGGGTAATCCAGAGCAGGACTTTAATATTTTGTGGTTCTCTATAAGCCACAGCTGTACTTTAAGTTGCCAGTTGTGTGAGATTTAGCTCTTATTTGAGACTTTCCTTTACACATGTCTGTTTCCTTCATAATCTGTGTCTGCACTGCTTCCCCAATGCCCAACACCAACTATGCTCTTTACCGTCACCTTCCTCATACTGCCAATGCTCATTGGCTGGCATGAAATGTACCAGAGTTCACTAGTATTCCTTTACTTCTTTCCTTCCTGAGAAACCCACTCATTTATTTACCATTAAAGCAGATGTCATGTTATGTGACTTCCAGTCATTGGGTACATCATATTTGTCAACTGCAGTTGCTGATCTTGTCGCCAAACCATGTTAATTTATCCATCCATCCATTATCCAACCCACTATATCCTAACTACAGGGTCATGGGGGTCTCTCGGAGCCAATCCCAGCCAACACAAGGCGCAAGGCAGGAAACAAACCCCAGGCAGGGTGCCAGCTCACCGCAGGGCGTGCACACACACACACACCAAGCACACACTAGGGACAATTTGGAATCGCCAATGCACCGAACCTGCATGTCTTTGGACTGTGGGAGGAAACCGGAGTACCCGGAGGAAACCCACGCAGGCACAGGGAGAACATGCAAAGTCCACACAGGGCGGACCCGGGAAGCGAACACAGGTCTCCTAACTACGAGGCAGCAGTGCTACCCACTGCACCACCGTGCCGCCCATGTTAATTTACTTGATGCAAAATTAATTAATTAATTAATTAATTAATTAATTAATTAATTAATTAATTAATTAATTAATTAATTAATTAGCTGCGGTGGGTTGGTGCCCTGCCCAGGGTTTGTTTCCTGCCTTGCACCCTGTATTGGCTGGGATTGGCTCCAGCAGACCCCCGTGACCCTGTAGTTAGGATATAGCGGGTTGGATAATGGATGGATGGATGGATAAATCATTGGGCATGTCACATATAGCAACAGTGCGTCATCCTTTCAGCGCAGTCGGGCTCACCCCTTTTTGTGAAAGCCAATAGCATGCTGCCTGATGGGGCCGTTGCTGTATGAAGATTCAGATTCAGCCGCAACCTCAGCCCTCTTTTTCCAATCTGTTGTGATGCATAAAACATCAGACAGATAAGTTTCTTTTCCGTTTGTGAAGTCCAAAACACCTGCATTCCTTATTCCTTGTCACTGCATTTCATGAATTGTACTTCTGGAAGAGCATTTATTGGTTGTCAGCTCTCATGCACACACAGCATGTGCCTATGACTAAATGACAAAAACCAAACCAGTTTGATTTTGTCGCGGACTAGTTGGAATGAGCTGCTGGGCAAGTCACATTACTCAACTGGTCTCATGGGAGAATGCCACCGTGTGACTCTGACTTGCAACAATTATGTAAATGAAGAATATGACTATGGGGGAGACAAAAACAAATTGTTGGAAAAATCACCAGATGTGACATAGTCTTAACGGATACAGTGCCAGCTAATAATTTACTTCCTGTCCAACTTCTGAGCTGCACTATGCCAAAATAAAATTTTAAAGGGAACACTGCTGTAAAAAGCCCTGCCTGGCTCTTTAGTGAAAACAAATGCAAAGCTTTAGGAGCAAATGTATTTTAATAAAAGTTTCACACAGAAGCCACACACAGAACCCAGCTCTCTCAATACAGTCCACCAGTAAGGATGACATCAGCATGCAGTACTTGCTCTGGACCTCAGCAAAACTCCAACCAATTTTAAGTGAGCCTCTTATAGATTTATTCCTTAAAATCTAAACAGGTGACACACACCTCTACCATCTAAACCCCAACCCAGCTAGGTATCAGTGCCCCATGGCTATAGACCTAATCGTTTAACCTTAACAGATCTTAATTCTTTAGTCCCCTGGGATTCTTTATCTGATCAGAGTTGAGCCTCAAAGAGCTTTTCATCCTCCTTGCAGGCTGATGTTGCCAGATTTCCGAATCCTGCAGTGCTGCTGCTTCTGATCTGCTCACACCATGTGACCTTATCTAGTCAAATATTTTAATTCTTGTGTCTGTCCCCTTATAATTTGACTGAGCGCAGCATTCAGTTCTACCCTCTAGAGCCTAATTCAGCCTGGAGTCAGTGTAATTTGCTACATTCCATTTGAAGTGGGAAGTTGGAATTTCTGAGTTCCTAGTCGGAATTTTAACTGGAACAGGCGCTTAAGTCGGATTTTCAACTCAGAAATTCAAGTCTTTCAAGTCAAAGTTTGTCCAACTTCATATAATGACGTCAATCCAAAATGGTGATGTACGCCACAGACTTTATTGAAAGCCATAGTATTATACGGTTTATTAGCCCTTCACACAATACTGTCCAACTTTGATCTGTGGAGATATTGCTACGGTGTTTGGATGCATAAAATGCAGTGTAAAACTTTGTTATTATCTGCTATCTATTCCGATGGAGCAACCACAACAAAGGTTTTCCTGAACGTGTCCATATTGGTTTTCTAAACTGGAATGCAGTCAACTCAAGTGCAATGTCATTAACAGCTCCAACATCCAGCTTCTGTGTTAAATAAAATACAGCATTTAATTTGGGGTTCTTTATCTGGTTTAATTTCATTGTCATATTTTTTTCCCCGTTGGATTGATCCAGTCAGATTTCCATCCCCTACACTTAATCTCTTATGACGATATCCCACCGGATCTCAGTAGTATTTCTAACCTCTGAATTATTATCTATTCGGAGATTGCTCTCAGTTAGATTTACTTTTTACTATCTGTATTACTCATCTAAAATGGGTTGAAATCTAAGCAATTAACATAGAAATCACTATTAACATTTGCTGGGCACTATCCAATTCATGTGTCTCTGTTATATGCTATTTGGTATGCGGTATTCATAAAAGCAGTGTTCATGTTTGTGATGCGCCATCTGTTGGAATGACAAATGCAGTGCCTTTTATTACTGAAAATGTGATGTGCCATCTTTTGTTATGACAGACACATAGCAACAGAATGAACACACAGACACTTATCCTTTTATCAAGGTGGATAGTCTGATCTTTCGTCTCACATGCCTAAAGCCTGCACAAGCTAGATGCTGGTGTCCTATGACCTTAGGCCCGGCAGTCAGATACAAACAGATATTTGTAGCATTTTTTTTGGATGATCACTTTTCAGTATTACGTAACTTTTCTCCCTCTTTGTAGGCTGATGCCAGTTCTCTACATCCTACAGCTTTACTCCTTGTGATCCAACCAAAAACCAAAATCTGTTATCTTCAACCCTTTGGGACATCACCAAGTCAAGTTTTTTCTCTGGTCAGATTTTGGCCTTCTACAGTTTTGTAGAAGTTTTAGTTCAATCAGCACAACTACTATTAAGAGCCTGTTTCAGGCAGATGACCTTAACCCCTGCAGGTTGGCCCAACTACAACTCTGTAAATCCAAATTTGCTTGGCTGTCAGACTCCAGTGGTCTTATTTTGAGAAACTATAATGGCCTGCCTCTCTGTGACGTGTGCCTGTCAGATGTCACTTCTAGTGCAGCTTTTGTCATTCTTTGTGATCCTGTCTCAGTGTCTTGTAGGCACCAACCATGCAGTCCCAGGCTGGATGTCCAGGATCCTGGTAAAGCATATGGAGATGTGCTGCCTGTATACCTTTTCTTTGCCTCATTTAGGACCAGTTAGACTCATGCTACATATGAACTCTGCTGGAAATCAGGAATACAACTGCAGACAGTTTCTGAAGGTTCATAGTGTGATGGCAGAAAGCAAATAGAAATGAAGGCAGACTGACGTTTTGAAGTGATGGACACTATGTCAGCTCTGCAGCCGTTAGGAGAATGTAATATTTGCCTTATTTTTAGGCACTTACTCCAGGATAAATGAATCATCACCCAACAGAGAGAAACTGTCAAAACGTCTGGGCTTCTTACCTGTGTGCCTCGTACTTCTATATTGAGACCCTAATTGTAAATGCATTCCCTTCAAATCAGACAGCAAGCTCTGCCCCATCAAGGGTTGTGTAAAAGGAGGCTTCCACAGTGTTTGGGAAGAGCTGGGAAGCTCGCCCGCTGTCCGATCACGAAAATTAAATTCTGGCAGGTTGTTGACACACCCTGTTCTGTTGCCATCAGTCAACCTCAGGGCAGGCTGCCCATGCAAACAGGGCTGATTTGCATACAGAGCCTCGGAGGAGCAAGTGGTAGCAGACAACGATGGAGTCACCGACAATGCTGTCATACTGGTTGAATTTGCATGGCCTACAGCCCTTGTTAGCCTTCTGGGCCTTTGAGCAGCACTTGGCAATGTCAGCCCTCCAGCAGATGGTGCAATGTACACACTTACAGAAGAGTGCACGGTTTTCTTTTTAAATCGGAGATCTTTCATTTTTGTATTGTATTACATATAATGTAATTATTTATCTGAAAAAGTGAGTACTGCTGACAGTTCAGCATGCGGATCATAACAAGTACACCTCCACTGCTCTCCCACTCTGACTATGCTGTCAAACGATCAGGCCGAGCTCCTCAACACAGAGGTGTGTGTGGCTAGAAACCAGCAGGAGGCAGTCTAGAGTTACATCCAAATCCATAAAAACTCTGTCAGAATACAAGATGGGTCTAAATACAGCCTGTAATATCTATGGAGTAGGTCAAGTAATGCTCACAAAGTCAGTCACAAATTGACCTTTGCATCAATAACCCTCACACAACCCTAACCTTAACCACAGTGTAAAGGGGCATGCGTTTTGTGACTGACGTTGCAGGCATTTCTTGATGATGTGGCATTATTTGACTGACCTCAAAGGTGCTGCTGTCTGCAATTGCACTGTGTTGCAAAATACTGGGCCTGTAAAAAGTCTTCACCCCCCCCTTGGAAGTCTCCACATTTTCTTGTTATGCAACATTGAATCACAGTTTGGCATTTTTGACAGCAATCAACAGAAAAAAAAAAGTTTAATATCAAAGTGACAACAGATCTCTGCAAACTGGTCTACCATTAACTGCAAATATAAAACACAAAAGATCTGATCACAAAATTATTCATCCGTTTTAACAGGAAACCTCTAAATTCTCACTAGAGAATTATTTCAGTGGAGGTCACCTGTCTGGGTTCTCATATGCTTGTCATCTAAATGCTCCTGTATGTGACAGGACCAACCTGTGGTAAGCGAGGATGGTGGGCTAACCAGCACAATAAAGGCAAAAGACCACTTCAAACAACTTCATGAAAAGCACAAGGCAAGTTATGGAGATGAGAAAATATCCAAGTCACTGAATATCTATAGGGTGGTCCAGATCTAATTATCCAATTTTCATTACGCTATAACTTATTAAGTTTATTACATAGAAAATCACCCAAAAAATCCCGGAGCATCGAGAAGTGTGCGAACTGACGACATGAAGAACTGTCTTCACGCCAAACTGAAATCATCCCCGCATAAATCAAAGTCATCTAGACAATCTGGATCTGCATAATTAGATCTGGACCACCCTGTATTTAAATTGACCATTAAGAAATGGAGACCATGGCACATCTGAAATTCTGCCAGAGGTGGCTTCAGTGTACAATCTGCTGTTCCTCAGCATCAAGATCCTTCCATGTGGCTCCCTTCACCACCATGGCTTTGTGTCTTTCTTATTTAAACACACCCAGTCATAAGTGATGAACATCCCTCCTGAACCCAAATCAGTTAAAGACAAAACCTACAGAACTAAAAAGAGATCAGTAGTGATGGGCAAAAAGATTCACATGAAACTGAATTATCAGCAAAACCTAGGGTTTGCTACAAAAAAAAAATAATTTGTCAAAGAAGTGGTGCATTGCAACCAGCAAAATGTATCTTATCCTCCTTAGAACTCCGGCCTTCACTAACAGAATGTGTAATAGTTTCTTCCCACAAGCCATAAGACTCCTAAACACTCAGACTGATAACACATACACACCTTCCACTCAACTGCATCATGTCTTTATATTAATTGTCATACTGTTACTTTGTTCCTACTTCCAGTGTCATGTTTATATTTGTTCCTTCTATTAAGATATTGTCACATTTTGGAGCAACCTGCTGATATTTTGTACCTATAGATCTCATCAACGTGAACTGGTCGGTGTTGCACTGTCTTTGTACTGTCCTGTAACGTTTGCACATAAACGCACTTTATGTTAAAAGGTGTAGATTTTCTGTAGTCCTGTGTTCTGTGTAGCACGGTGGTCCCAGAGGAGCGTTGTTTCATTTCACTGTGGACTGTACTAACTGTATATGGTTCAAATGACAATAAAAAACTACTACTAGAATGGCATAGGGTGGGATATGGATGGGTTCCTTTCTCTCTTATTGTTTATGCTTATACAGGATACAATATTTTGTATATAATAAAGTTGTAATATTTTGTTTTTGATTTAATACTAATTAATTTAATTTTAGGAGACCCAGGCCCCTCCTGGACCCCGTGATTATCAGAGGCAACTGTGTGCAGAGGGTACAAACCTATAAATACCTGGGAGTGCAGCTAGATGATAAATTGGACTGGACTGCCAATACTGATGCTCTGTGCAAGAAAGAACAGAGCCGACTATACTTCCTTAGAAGGCTGGCGCCCTTCAATATCTGCAATAAGATGCTGCAGATGTTCTATCAGACAGTTGTGGCAAGCGCCCTCTTCTACACGGTGATGTGCTGGGGAGGCAGCATAAAGAAGAGGAACGCCTCACACCTGGACAAACTGGTGAGGAAGGCAGGCTCTATTGTAAGCACAGGGCTGGACAGTTTGACATCCGTGGCAGAGCGACGGGCACTGACCAGGCTCCTGTCAGTCATGGAGAATCCACTCCATCCACTGAACAGGATCATCTCCAGACAAAGGAGCAGCTTCAGCGACAGACTGCTCCACTGACAGACTGAGGAGATCGTTCCTCCACCACACTATGTGACTCTTCAATTCCACCCTTGGGGGGGG
>JANRMT010062802.1:21529016-21540678 GCA_026402145.1 Polypterus bichir lapradei
CTATCTATCTATCTATCTATCTATCTATCTATCTATTATATAGTCCCTTTCACATCTATCTATCTATCTATCTATCTATCTATCTATCTATCTATCTATCTATCTATCTATCTAATCTAATCTAATCTAATCTAATATTGATCCCCCAAACAACACAATACGGTCTCAAAGCACTTTATACACAGAGAGATTTAGTTAGAACTATCTTCGTATTTCTTAACTAGTAGAGCACATGTAGGATAAACAACACAACTTTTAAAAATTGCCTTTTCATAGTTAGCACCATTTCAATACACTTTTCTTAGAAAGAGTTCTGTATTTGTTGTTTTCTGTAATGAAATATGACCTAGAAACATGAACAGATGATCACCAACCTTTGTTCTAAAAGAATGCCTTACTTTAGTTAGCACCACCCCAAGGGGCCTTACAAGTATAGAGATGTCACACAATATTAAATAGTTCAGTTGTCCTCCCAGCTTCCCAAAAAAGTGCTGCTTCGGTCGAATGGCAGTTTCAAATTAGTACTGGTATGTGTGTGTGTGTGTGTGTGTGTGTGTGTGTGCGTGTGAGAATTCGGGCCCTGTGATGAAGTGGCCCTCTGTCCAGGGTTTCTTTCTGCCTAGCACCCACCGCTGCAGGGGCTGACATTGACCCCTTACACAACCCTTTTTTAGGGTTTCGAAATTCTTAGGACATTTCTGTCCAGGGATTGTTCCTGCCTTTCACCTCTGCTTGCTGGGATAGCCAGTCCTCTTCGATTCCCCTCAGGATTAGGCAGGCTTAGAACATGGTATGGTTTCAGTTACCAAAGCCCCAAGATGCTTTGCAAGTCCAAAGCTACAATATAATTTATAGAGTTCTTTACAAAAGGAGCACAGGTGCACTAAGCAAGTTGCTCAGGGCCACACTATGACACAGATAAGAAGACTTTCGTAGCACTTGTGAGGTTTGGAGTCACAGCGTTTAAAGCACTAGTGGGCCACCCTGCCTGTAACACAAAACAGAAGCAAACTGTTGATGGGGTGCCATTGCCACATAGACAGAACCCACTTAGTCAAACTAACCTGCATGACCGGGATGTGGCAGAAAAGCCAGAGTGTCTTGTGAAAAGCCAACCCATACATGTGCACAGGAGGAATGTGCCAACCCCACACAGACAGCTACCAGCTCAGCAATCAAATCACGAGGTAGTGCGGCTGATGACAGCAGTACAGTGTCATCCACGCTTTAATGACGTCATTTCAAAACAAAAAGAACTAGACTGTAGAAAATATTAACCTTTCACATTCCATCTTGGAGGGCTACTGTCTCCAGGTTTTTCAATTTGTTATTTGAGATATTTTTAATGTATTCCATTCAAATGTAGCAGACAGAATAAAAATGTAAGCTCTTATAAATTCCCTTTGCATTTTAAATTATACAGCTTGAGAGTCTTCACTCTCTTTAACTTACAGCTACTTGTGACTAAAACCATTTTATTTAGGATGCAGTCAGTTCAGTTTTTGACAAAGAGTGGCTAATAAGAATAACAATGTGACTACCATTTCTTCACAGAGAAGACATTGTCATTTATGCTTCTCTCTTTCTGATAGGATTATCTGTTTCTAGAACTATAGCTAGTCTTGTTTTTGACAAACCGTTTAAACCGATGGTATAAAACGGGGGTTCCCAATGCATCGATCGCGATTGACCGGTAGATCTCAAAGGTAGTGCAGGTAGATCGCGTTGCATTAAAAAAAAATAAAAAAAAAATTAAACGTTAGTCTATCGTATATCCTCCCTATGGCATTTGCCACTCGATTGACATACAGGGCGGCCAGTCTGAGATCTCTTTTCTTCTGTCATCCCGCACACATGATCAAACGCGCGATCTTCTGCAAAACTCCAGCTATCTCAGTGATCTAGTTAACCTTTCAATTTATATTGACTAAAGAAGGGATTTAAAATAAATTTGTTTGGGGAGGGTATGGGCCGGATGTGGAATTGGAAGAGGATTTTTTCTCACACTATCACAATCAAAGTGCATTTGTCTGATCTGTCAATCTATCATTGCTTTTCCGAAGAAGGAAAATGTGGAAAGGCATTTTCGAACTGTGAGTAAAAACTACGAAACTGACGTCCTTCCGAAAAGCGATTTGAGAAAGAGAAAGGAGAGGGAACTAAAATCGCAGTTAATCGGACAGCCGTCATTTTTCACTAGGCTGAATTAAAAGCTCCTTGACTGCATTATTTGGCTCTACTTATTTATGCGAGTCACCCTTTTCCCACATGAAGATTATTAAATCCAAATACTGTAGTGACCATAAATGTATTGAATTGTTATTGTGCCATAAAGGTTATTCAGTTATGCAAGGTACGACAACATACAGTTCATGTATAAAGTATACTCAGTATATATACATACTGTATATAGCATTTTTAATGTAGGTAGATCATTTCGACCTGGTCATTGTAAAAGTAGCTCGCAAGCCGAAAAAGTGTGGGCACCCCTGGTATAAAACAATAAAACACAAGTCAGATCCTAAAGGACACTGGTGTCAAACTCTGGTCCTGGAGGGCCCCAGTGGCTGCAGGTTTTCATTCTAACCATCTTCTTAATTAGTGACCTGTTTGTGCTGCTAATTAACTTCTTTTGGCTTAATTTTAATTAATGTGACTCAAGCTCCTTAGTTGTTTCTTATTTACTTAATTAGCAGCCAAACAATAGTGAGACACAAAACAAGCCGCCACATGGCCAGCTCACCTGTGCCCATCACACAATATCTGAACATAAAGAAAGGTGGTGGTCTCGGCAAGGCTGATCTCTCAATCTCTCAGGTCACCAAAACATTTTGATGGTGTTCTTAGTAAAAACGGAAAAGCAACAGTTTTGGAAATATCTGCTGTGGGAAAATGAGAGCAGCAATAACAAGTTTAATTAACAGCAAGATTTGGCTTCTCATTAATAAAGTGGTTGGAGTGAAATTAGTTGGAGTTTGAAGTTCCAATTTAGTTGATAAACTGTTTGCTTATTTCACGTCTCATTTCTGTCTGAATCAATTCAGAGGACTGAATCCTTAAAAACAGGGCTATTAAAATGAAGGGAAAAAGAAGTTAATTAGCAGTGAAAACTGGTCACTGATTAGGAAAAGGGTTAGAATGAAAACCTGCAGCCACTGCGGCCCACCAGGCCAAGAGTTCAACACCCCTGCAGGACATTCTTAAAGGTGCTGAAGCTAAGCCATGATTATGGGTGTCCAGAGCCTATTTTGGCAGTACTGGGTGCAAGACAAGAAATAGCCCTGGACATAGTGCCAATCCATGGCAGGAATGGGGCCAATTTAGAATGGTCAAGCAAGCTAACTTGCATGTCTTTGTGGAAATGGGAGAAAAAACAGACTGTTCAAAGCCGGATTAAGACCCCCACATGCCCCTGGGCAATTTAATGAATAGAGCTCCCTAACGGGGACTTGATTTCACTTTTAGAAATTCATTTCAGTGCACAGTCCACTCTTGATGTTAGCATGTAGATCGTTATTTCATCAAATGGGGACCTTGGGGGTTGGGAGCTCCCTTGGTGATTTAGACACAGGGGCACTACTAGACCATTTCATAGAGCTCAGCGTGGAGTTAAGATGAAAAGGCCCTTGGGCATCCACCCGGAATGCCCTCATGGTATGTCTGCCCCTGAGAGTACCCAAAGGAAATCCCACAGAGAAACAGCTCAGAACATGAAACTCCACATGGAATTTGAACTCGGGCACTGGATCCATGAAGCGGGAGTGCAATGCACTGTACCACTATGCTGGCACTTCTCCCTCTTTAGTAATTTTACTCAGTGTTACTGTCAGAATCCATGTGCTACCCCAAATCAAATCAGTGTTATATTTAGAATCATACCAGGTCCCACTTTCAGCTCCTGCTACAGCACTGAAATCTCAAAAAGAAAATAATGTATTTATAAAAGACACACTTTTAGACGCCGGATGAACAAAAAACTGCAGCTACTGTGGAGCTCCACAAGCAAACCCAGAGCAAGATGTAGAGGCCACACAAAAAAGAGGCTAACAGCCTTCAAAGGATACAGACGTCTTATGAGTTACGAGGTTCTGCAAGCACAGACTAATTGATACTGTGGAAAATGAGATCATGCTGGAATGAATACTTACAGGCTGCTTATGTCATAAAACACACACACCAGACTAATAACTCTGAATCCCCACTAAGTGTTTTTATTATCTAAAGGGATTACGTGTGGGACAAGGTTTGTCTGTAAAATAATCTTTTACTAAGAAGAAACAAGATCATTAGTAGACAGGCGCGGACTTCTAAATAACGCCACCTGTCACCAGTGGAATATGAGAATTAAAATAAAGAAGAACGTGTAAATAGTGTAACGTAACAAGACGTTTAAATAGATTATGACTTTATATTTGCTTGCAACAAGCTATACTAGCAATTAAAAAAAATTAATCTAAAAGCATTAGTTATTACGTATGCAACTGATGACTCAACTAAAGGGCAGGTTTTACTTAACATCGTACAAACATTAAATGCATTTAATTTGTATTTTAGAAATTAAAGACTAAAATAAATTCAAGATTATTATTAAGATTATCACGTAGAAAAAAAAGGAATAACGGATCCTTACGTGCTCCCAAAATCCACGTGTAGAGCCCAGCCTCCTAGAAGATAGAGCAAGTAAGATGTCGCGTCTTCCATTTTTCTGAACCCGCCCTTTTCCGTTTCGCTAAAGTGGTTGATACAACGACTCGGGCCAGGAGGAAGCACCAGTTCTAAAAACACCGGGACAACTTACAGTCGTCGATTTTATCAGCATTTCTGAAGGAGGAGATGGGACTAACATGGAACAACGTGCTCGTTACTGCTTCGGGCCTGGACTTGAACCCAGGTTTCGTGTTTATGATGAAAAATGCGCCATTGGAGAGTTTGACTAATACGAAGTCGTGCATGTGGGCATCAGCACTGGCCAAATTAAGACGCGAACGGTAACATAAAAGACACTGCAATCGAATGCCTGTTTCGATCTTTGTGTCCAGTGCGTGCGGCGTACTGGGCTCCGCGCGACACAGAATTTAATTTTGCGGGTTTGACAACTAGAGAACAATGATTGAAATGCTTAAAGTACATGTTTTATGTTTTATATACATCTAGAGAGAGAAAGAGAGAGAGAGAGAGGTTAGGAGCACACGCTGATACAGCGCATTGTCACACCCACCACTGACAAACCAACTCAGGATCCCCAGATTAGGACCCGAGTGCAGCCATGGGGTGACACCTCAGAACCACACAAGTTCAGATGGAGTGGAACAGTGTGAGGTTTTAATGGTGGCTGGAGTGCCAATTCTGCCACCAACCCCCAAGTTTTTCCCTGCAGATTGGAGGACATACATGCAGGGATACATGCAAATTAACGTCATACCCAGAATGGAGCAATTGCAGGTTATGGTAATTTCGTTATTGGGAACTCGACGCAATTGCCCAATACAAAAATGTCATTTTTCTCATATTTTTTTAATTGAGATTTAGTGCATTCGACTTTCCGAAGGAAAGTTCTAATGTATGTTCATTTGGGAGAGGATCATAGTTTGGGTTGGGCAATTCACTCAAGACACTACTGTTGCCGTTTTCATCCTTTAATTTATTTCGCAATGTCTGTCTCTTCTGTGCTACAGTTTATGGATTATTGCTATTGGCATAATTACCATTGTTGTTCTTAGTTGTATTGTTGGATTGTGCAGGTCGTCAGACGTCAAGACCAAATATCGCTAGTATGTGAAAATAACAATACACGATATAATCAGACATTGGCTTTGGCTCCGAGAGTGTTCGTAGATCTGTATGGTTTAAAAAAATGTCGTGTCGCCTAGGGTTGTTTCATCTATCTGCATAGTCTGCTGAGGCGCACAACATAAACATTTTTGTTCTGGTCTGGGCAATTTTTTCTAAACAAAATAAAGATAGGCATCTCTGCATTGGGCCTCAGTAATGCGTCCTGTGCACTAAAGGGCACCCTAGCCTCTTACCTAGATCACCTATGCCCAGAAACTGCCCTGGTCGCGAGGTCATTGAGAATAATCGATTGCAACAGTTGTTGCATACAAGAAATTCGACAAACTATATTTTCGAATAAAGTATTACTAATAAGCCATTATCGTTTATAAATTATTAAAGCATAAAAAGGAACACATTCATAATAATAATAATAATAATAATAATAATAATAATAATAATAATAATAATAATTCTTAACTCACTGACGCAGTCCAGGGATCCGCTATTATTGTAAAAGACGTCACATCCTCTGCATAGGGAATCACTCTTTAGCAAACATTAAAATGCAAATTAAACGAAGGAATGCGCACAGCGCAACTCCATGAAAATCATTAAAAAACAGAAAAGGTGTCTTCCTAAGTGGAGATGATTAGGAAGCAAAATAGCAGCTGACGGCTTGATTAGTAAAAGGAAATGTAAGCCCTCTTTCACCTGCTTTATTTCGATCACCTATGAGATGCTAGAAAAGAAAAAAAGTTAATATCAAATATAAGTTAATATAAGTTAATAAAAAAGTTAATCTCAAAAATATTTCAATAATAATTACACATGGTATACACTTTTAATTATACAGCTACACATTCACTTTAATTAATTTATTGATTTCACTTTCATTCGGTAGGCAGCAAGCCTAAAGGCTGGTTTATACTTGACGCATTCGCGCGACAAGAATAACGTCAGACAGGGAGGCTCGCCTCCGTGCGCGGCGTGGGCGTACAGAGTTTGACGCGCACTGCGCACGTACGTTTTTCTATATACGCTGTATCATAAAAATGAATTTCGAGCAAAGGCTGCTTACGCGGGTGCCAGAATGATGAACGAAGGGTCTGACTATGACGCAACGGGACATTAAAACGAAAGGTCACTCACCCACTTACAAGAATATTATTAAACTTCCTTCACCGATTTCGGGTATTCTACTTTCTCTTTTTTCGCAAACGCAACTCTTCTGCTATTAAAGTCTCGCTTCCTCAGCTGTGGCATTGTTTGGTATGCGACACTGAAGACAAACTGTTTCTTACTGACTAGGAGATTATCAACGCGCTGATCGAACGGACCGTCAACAAGTAGGCCTATGGAGGTGCTTCGGTCGCTGACTGCGCTCTTAAAAATACAGGTCCTTTAATGTCATTTTAGGGTTGTTTACTTGATTGTGTTGTTCTTAGACACTGAGGGGTGCAGTAACTCTGAGCGCGTACTCCGGAAATGAGGGGGACAACCACCCTCCAGCCCCCTACGCCCGATAACACTTTGACTGGCACGACACTCCGCACATAATTAATTCCACATCAGCACCCGTTGATTAAGAGCTTGTCTTTACACAACTTGTAAACTCAAGGAAACGCGCGCTTTAGTCAAAGCTCCAAATCGCTCGCGACAGATTACAGAACGTCAAGGAGGCTGTGCTTGGACAAAGGTGACCGGGACATGATCAATAATATCCAGCAGGTGGAATGCCAAGTTAATGTCTCAGTGAGTTATCCCAATGCGGTGCTGCCCCCACGTGTTCTCACTGAGGTGCACTTTTAAAAAACCTGGTTCTTTATTGGCACTATATGGTTCTTTAATGGGTTGTGTGGTTCCTTGTAAATCTATTGCTTGACAAAGCACCATTTCATTCTGGAAATGCATATGAAGTAAGTTCTTTGTGCTTTAAAAAAAAACAATTAAATTTTAAGAAAACATGAGCCTAGCCAGAATTAATGTATGCCGCAAGAGTTATTTTAAAAACGTGACCAACTGGTATTTCACAAATCTGTTATCAATTCATTATTATTTACTGTATGGAGCCTGCTAAATTAATAAAGGGTCTCTCTGCAACCATCATGCAGATGGGTATTTTGGCAACCAACCAAATGGCATTGCTCTGAAGAACCACTCTGGCAATTTTATTTTTAGTGTATTTCACATTATTTGAAGTAAATGACCGAGCCGAGACTTTTAATTAAAATGAAGTAAATTGACAAGTGTACTGTGAAGTTTTATGGTATTTTAACCAGTGGAGCCCGCCATGTGCCCTGCGAAGGACTGGCAACTCATTCAGGGGCTGTTCTTTCTTGTGCCTGCTGCTACCGGGGTGGGTAACACTGACAGTCTCGTGATCTTATAGCTTCTTTCTACAGTATATATAGACAAAAGTCAAGCAAAATGACACCTTTTATTGGCTAACTAAAAAGATTACAATATGCAAGCTTTCGAGGCAACTCAGGCCCCTTCTTCAGGCAAGTAATTGTAATCTTTTACAATATATACTGAGTATACTTTATACATAAAATGTATGTTATCGTACCTTGCATAAATGAATAACCTTTATGGCACAATAACAATTCAATACATTTATGGTCACTGCAGTATTTGGATTTAATAATCTTCATGTGGGAAAAGGCTGACTTGCATAAATATGTAGAGCCGAATAATTCAGTCAAGGAGGCAGCACATTTCCTCATGTTTGGGTACTTTTCCTCTGTAAGTTCCAAAACTGTAGTGTCAAAATCTCATCCTCCAACTGTAGAGGGTTTTTAGGTGAAACAGTGTTGCAATTTTTGATGCGGGTGAATCACTCTCAACATCTTCCCTAAATGGATAGCACTTAAATGTAGCGATTGGATCAAGTAAAGCTGAGTCTTGAAACCGTCTGTCAAAGTCTGACAGACAATTTTCATTCTGCTCTGTGTAGTGGATGCTGTCAAGCTGCGCACACGCCTTCCATTGCGTCTCCAGCTCTGACGGGAGGTTTTGAATGTTCCCCAAATCAAGGCGCTGCAGCTTTGAGCACAGAGGTTGCATTTTTCGTTTGAAAGCATTAACTGAGCTAATCATATTGACCTTGGTGTTCTCTTTTCCTTGCAGCTGTAAATTAAGCTCATTCAACATGTTGGTCAGATCGGAAAAATAATGCCAAGTCTAGCGGCCATTGATCGTTATTAAGTTGCTTGTATTCTGCATGTTTAATGACAAGGAGAAACTCCTTTTTCTCCGGCCAGGGGTCTTGAAATCTCAGCAGGAATTTCTCCCTGGCCATCTGCCTCAACGAAGGCATCTTTTATCATCTCTCCATCTTGGAAGGACTTCTTATGCTTAATGATCGAGTGACTCGCCCGGAACGATGCTTCTGTGTGTCTGCCTTTGCTTTTGAATTCAGCCGAGTGAAACATGACAACAACAACAACAACATTTATTTATATAACACATTTTCATACAAACAGTAGCTCAAAGTGATTGACAGCTGTCCGATTAACTGCGATTTTAGTTCCCTCTCCTTTCTCTTTCTCAGATCGCTTTTCGGAAGGAATTCAGTTTTGTACTTTTTATGAACAGTTCGAAATTGCCTTTCCACATTTTCCTTCTTTGGAATAGCAATGATAAATTGACAGATCAGACAAACGCACTTCGATTGTGACATTGTGAGAGAAAAAAAATCCTCTTCCAATTCCACATCCAAATCAACATTAAATTCCTTCTTTAGTCGATATAATTTGGAAGGCTAACTAGATCACAGCCGGAGTTTTGCAGTAGCTCGCGCGTTTGATCGTGCGTGCGGGATGACCAGTGTGTTAGAAGAAAAGAGATCTCAGACTGGCCGCCCTGTATGTCAATTAAGTGGCAATAGCGAGGATATATGATAGACAAACGTTTAAAAATATTTTTAAAAGCAACGCGATCTACCTGCACTACCTTTCCGATCTACTGGTCGTTCGCGATCGACGTCTTGGGCACCCCTGCTTTAGGGTTTGACGAAAGTTGTTGAAAGTTAGGGTACCCTTCAGTGTCCGGAGTGCTCGTCCCTTAACTTTAATACACGTCACCCGTTAGATGCCTGTGCCCTAAGCGCATGTCTTCTAATGGATTGGCCGGCTCTGGTCCGGAAAAAATTGAGATGGACAATTTACGCTGTCATTTTCATCACTAGCTGCAAGTTCATCTTTCTCATGTCATTGCAGTGTTCCTCTGCATTCGTCACACACTTTTCTGTGTTTTTAGTGCTGTCGATCTCCTTCTCACTGCCCCACGTTGCTTTACTCTTCTTTGTCCTTGTAGCTTGTGTAAACGGAACTGAACTTGAACTGTTTTTGCTGTTTTGTGCGCTCCAGCGCGGTTGGAGTGGGCTTAGCATGATAGCTCGTGTGTAACAGCCTTGTGGCGACGCGATGTGTCAGACTTCAGAACTGCATTCAGCAATGCACAGTGTTTACAGAAGGTATAGTCCGACGCCTACTACGGTGTTCATTTTAGGACACTCCTCCAACTCATCAAACATCAGCATTGCCCTTCATTAAGCAACAATATTCCAGATTGACAAAGCTAAAACAGAAGTTTGGTATTTGTCAAACTGTATTAAAAGTAAGAGCTGGAATATTACATTGACACAAGTATTCCAGCCCTTTGCTGACACTTGAAATTTAGCTGAGGTGCATGCCATTCTATTAATCATGGCTGAGATGTTTGTACAACCTGTTTGGAGTCCACCTGTGGTCAACTCAATTAATTGGACCTGATTAGGATGGGAAAGGAACACAGCTGTCTATTGAAGGTCCCACAGTCGAACACAAACCAAGCCATTATGTCAAATGGATTGCTTAAAGAACTTATAGATAGGATTGTCAGAGGCACAGATCTGAGGAAGGTTACAAAACTCCTGCCGCATTGAAACTTCCTGAGAACACAGTGGTCTCCATAATTCTTAAATGGACAAAGTCTGGGTTGGAACGAAAACCTGCTCCCCGGACTGACTTTGCCCACCTCTGGTCTAAATGAATACCCCACATGCCTATGTTTGAGATGTATAATTTTTAACCTGCTTGAAAGTGGTTTATAGAGGGTTAGAACCACCAGTAAATAATCAAATATCAAATTTTTATTTGTGATCATCCATTATCCAACCCGCTATATCCTAACTACAGGGTCACAGGGGTCTGCTGGAGCCAATCCCAGCCAACACAGGGTGCAAGGCAGGAACAAACCCCGGACAGGGTGCCAGTTACCGCAGGGCACACACACACACACCAAGCACACACTAGGGACAATTTAGAATCGCCAATGCATCTAACCTGCATGTCTTTGGACGGTGGGAGGAAACCCACGCAGACACAGGGAGAACATGCAAACTCCACGCAGGGAGGACCCGGGAAGCGAACTCAGGTCTTCCTACTGCGAAGCAGCAGTGCTACCACTGCGCCATCGTGCCGCCCTATTTGTGATCAGTAACCCCAAAATATTATAAAATGAAATTGAGATGAATTGGTGTCCTGCTGCTAGGATGGACTCCATCTCCGTGCCTCTAAATAGAAATAGGCTTTTTTGGGAGAAACTTAAGGATTATAGCTGTAGAGTTTAACTCTGTAACATCAGAGCTCCAGATCCGAGGGTTGAAATCTGGCCCTGTGCACAATCACTGCAGAGTCTGGGCCTTTTCGAGTGTCCACATGTCAAAGAGTGTTGGGTGGTGACTTTAAATGTGAATGTGTGTGTGTGTGTAATAGTGTGATAGTTACAGCTTGATGTCCTTTATGAATTGCATTAAGTAGGTTTGAGAATGTTAGATTGTTTTGCCTAAACAACAAAGTCATCTTAAGGTTCATTACAATAAAAAACATAATTAAAAAATACA
>JANRMT010062802.1:21541078-21566648 GCA_026402145.1 Polypterus bichir lapradei
ATATAAACAATGTATCTGCCATATAATAAGCTGTTACTGTCTGTGTGTGTGTGTGTGTGTGTGTATGTATGCATGTCCTGGTCCTTCTGAACAATCTAATTGGTCAGTTTATCTTTGGTCTGATTGGTCAGTTTGACTTCGACAGAGGGCTTGCTGTGCAAGAGCCATTGAGACACATGAGGAGGAGTAAAGGTGTAGGAGGCCCACTGATAGTCACCTTTAAAGATGGGAAGTATTCACAAGAAAATGAATGATGGTGCTTTCCCAATGCGTAATGGGGCCCATGTCTACCTTTGGTGGTTTGGTGGTAGTCAAAAAGCGAACAGGAGGTGAGCAAAGCACTTTAAAATGACAGAGTCCTGACTCAGCAGGAAGCAGACAATTAATGTTTTGAGTCGAACCAAGAGATGCATGCAAAAATAGGGTGACCAGACGTCCTCCAAAAGGAGGACATTTCCTCTTTTTTAACATGGTTTCCTCCGTCCTCCAGGCATTCCAAAAATTCATTAAAATGTCCTCCTTTCAGAGAATCACGAACAGAGTTGACTGTTTTGGACTAATTGCATATGATATATACCGAGAATAAGCATCCTTCGGCCATTCTCCATTCATCCGTGTCACTGCATGACATTACATTACGTTATCACATTATCAATAATTGTAACATCAAGTAGCGGCAACACTGTTTTATATTCTATATTCTGTTTTATATTATATTTCCGGCTGACGGCGCAACAGACAGCGGTTAGCGGTTGATTGGAAGTTGGAAAATATATCTTGTAATTTTTGTCCTCCTTTTTGACTGTCGGTGTCCTCCTTTATAGCCGAACCCATCTGGTCACCCTATGCAAAAAGGCAAAACAAAACAAATAACATATAAATGAATCAAATGAAACCCAGACAAAAAGCAAGAATAACATTCAAAATTCAGGCAAGAAGTCAAAAATCAGGGAAGACATGAAAATCAATAGCAAAGAGAAAATTTCTATGAGTTTTAAAGCATTCATCCGGAGATCTTATACAGCTTAGTACAACTGCTGACATTTTATCCTGTCTTACTGATGAACTCAAGGTCATGACCCCAATGACATGTCATGACACACATTCATAAACTGACATTTTCAAATTGCCATTCAAAATAGGAAACAAACATGTTGGGGAATATGTAAGGAAAACCAAAGTACGTGCAAAAAATAAAAAAAGTACAAACTCCTAACAGGCATTTACCTGGTTGAGATTTGAATCCTAGAAGTGTCATTATTAAAAAAAAAATAATAATTGTATACATTTCCGCTACCAGCAGATGGCAGAAGTGGACTAGGAGACTTCATACTTTGTGCACTTACCGGTTATTTTCAGACTGTAATTGGTTTACATCTTCTTCTTTTTCTTTCGGCTGCTCCTGTTAGCGGATGCCACAGCGGATCAGCTTTTTCTATAATTTCCTGTCTTTGTCATTTTGCTCTGTCACACCCATCACCTGCATGTCCTCTCTCACCACATCCATAAACCTTCTCTTTGGCCTTCCTCTGCTCCTCTTACCTGGTAGCTCTATCCTCATCATCCTTCTCCCAATATACCCAGAATCTCTCCTCTGCACATGTCCAAACCAACGTAATCTCGCCTCTCTGACTTTGTTTCTCAACCGTTCAACATGAGCTGACCCTCTAATGTCCTCATTTCTAATCCTGTCCATCCTTGTCACACCCAGTGCAAACCCTAGCATCTTTAACTCTGCCACCTCCAGCTCTGTCCCTACATTCCAGATAGATTAACAACAACGATCTTATCAGTGAAATACTGTGTAATGAATAATTAACACCAGAAGTTTCAGGTTATCAAATTTGTAGAAAGGTATTAGGTGAGAGTGGTGAAGAGGATGCCTTTGTCTAATCGAGTGGTAAAATCTGCCTATATGAGGTCAACTCCGTTATTGTGAAGTGAATCTGTGGAGGAGTTTACCAATAGGACTTCAATTCCCAGCAGCCAGCAGGAGTTTGAAGGGGTTGATGGGAAGAAGCCTTCAGTGTGCAATTAAGCAGCGTCCAGTTGGAGGAATGCATTCATGTGGAGCTGCTTTGCTCTTTCACACACATTTACCACAAAAAGCAGATGATCTGCTTGATGGTCACAAGTACAAGGTGTTGTTGCTTTTGTTTGAGGAGTACACATCCTTGTATGATGTGATTCATCTACTTAAGCATATCCTATGTAATAATTTTTACAGCTGATTTTTTATAAACTCTCTCAAATTCTTAGGGCCGCTGTCTTAATATTGGGTAGGGTCTCCTTTTGCTCCTTTTTGTGGCTTAGATTCCACAATATATCGTAAACAGTCCTTTGAGATTTTGGTCCTTGTTGACATGATTACATCATGTGGTTTCAACAGATCTGTCAAGTGCACATTCATGCTGGGAATCATCCATTCTACTTCATCCCAAAGGTGTTCTGTTGGACTGGAAAGGCCACCAAGGATCACTGAGTTCAATGACTGGTTTAAGAAGCCCGTTTGAGACAACATTTGCCTTGTGACATGGTGCATGACCATGCTGGAAGTAGCCATTAGAAGATTGGTAAATTTTTACCATGAAGGAATGTGTCTGGTCAGCAATAATACCCAGATAGACTGTGGCATTCAAGTAATGATTGATTGGTGTTAACAGGCCCAAAGTGTGCAAGAAAACAGCCACACCACCAAGTCTGGAATGTTGACACAAGACAAGTAGGATGCATGGATTCATGCAGTCAGTGACCTACCATCTGGGTGTCTCATTAGAAATCGAGACTCATCAGACCTGGCTACTTTTTTCCAGTCTTCAATTGTCCAATTTTGGTGACTCTTTGTCCACTGCAGCCTCGGCTTTCTGTTCTTGGCTGATAGGAGTAGAACCCGATGAGGTCTTCTGCTGTTGTTGCCCAGAAGGTTCAATATGTTGTGCATTCTGAGATGTGTTTCTGCTCACCACATTTGCGCAGAGTGATTATCTGAGTTACCATAGTCTTTCTGTCAGCTTGAGCCAGTCTGGCCATTCTCCTCTGACCTCTTTCATCAACAATTCTAGAGAGTATCGTGCATAAAAATCCCAGGAGATCAGTAGATACAGAAATACTCAAACCAGGCCTGCCTGACACTACCTATCACACCATCGATAGTAATATCTCAGTGTTCATCAAGCAATAACAGGACCCACTGATTACCATGGGGTATCATTGAAACTGCTCAAAATCCCATCATTTTAGGTACAGTTGTGTTTGAAAGTTTGTGAACCCTTTAGAATTTTCTCTATTTCTGCATAAATATGACCTAAAACATCATCAGATTTTCACTCAAGTCCTAAAAGTAGATAAAGAGAAACAAGTTAAACAAATAAGACAAAAATATATTAAACTTGGTCATTCATTTATTAAGGAAAATGATCGAATATTAGATATTTGTGAGTGACAAAAGTATGTGAACCTTTCCTTTCAGTATCTGGTGTGAATCAACCCCCCCCCCTTTGCAGTAATAACTGCAACTAAACGTTTCCGGTAACTTCTGATCATTCCTGCACACCGGCTTGGAGGAATTTTAGCCCATTCCTCTGTACAGAACAGCTTCAGCTCTGGGGTGTTGGTGGGTTTCCTCACATTAACTGCTCACTTCAGGTCCTTCCACAACATTTCGATTGGATTAAGGTCAGGACTTTGACTTGGCCATTCAAAAAAACATTAACTTTATTCTTCTTTAACCATTCTTTGGTAGAACGACTTGTGTGCTTAGGATCGTCGTCTTGTTGCATGACCCACCTTCTCTTGAGATTCAGTTCATGGACAGATGTCCTGACATTTTCCTTTAGAATTCTCTGATATAATTCAGAATTCATTGGTCCATCAATGAAGGCAAGCCGCCCTGGCCCAGATGCAGCAAAACAGGCCCAAACCATGATACTACCACCACCATGTTTCACAGATGGGATAAGGTTCTTATGCTGGAATGCAGTGTTTTCCTTTCTCCAAACATAACACTTTTCATTTAAACCAAAAAGTTCTATTTTGGTCTCATCCGTCCACAAAACATTCTTCCAATAGCCTTCTGGTTTGTCCACATGATCTTTAGCAAACTGCAGATGAGGAGCAATGTTTTCTTTTGGAGAGCAGTGGCTTTCTCCTTGCAACCCTTCCATGCACACCATTGTTGTTCAGTGTTCTCCTGATGGTGGACTCATGAACATGAATATTAGCCAA
Source organism: Polypterus bichir lapradei (assembly GCA_026402145.1). Taxonomy (NCBI): domain Eukaryota; kingdom Metazoa; phylum Chordata; class Cladistia; order Polypteriformes; family Polypteridae; genus Polypterus; species Polypterus bichir. Next base: position 21,545,303 of record JANRMT010062802.1, read on the forward strand.
TGTGAGAGAGGCCTTCAGTTACTTAGAAGTTACCCTGGGGTCCTTTGTGACCTTGCCGACTATTACACGCCTTGCTCTTGGAGTGATCTTTGTTGGTCGACCACTCCTGGGGAGGGTAACAATGGTCTTGAATTGGATTGGTGGAGTCCAAACTCTTTAGAGATGGTTTTGTAACCTTTTCCAGCCTGATGAGCATCAACAACTCTTTTTCTGAGGTCCTCAGAAATCTCCTTTGTCCGTGCCATGATATACTTCCACAAACATGTGTTGTGGAGAGCAGACTTTGATAGATCCTATTCTTTAAATAACACAGGGTGCCCACTCACACCTGATTGAAAACACCCAACTCAAATTTCACCTTCAAACTAACTGCTAATCCTAGAGGTTCACATACTTTTGCCACTCACAAATATGTAATATTCGATCATTTTCCTTAATAAATAAATGACCAAGTATAATATTTTTGTCTCATTTGTTTAACTGGTTTCTCTTTATCTACTTTTAGGACTTGAGTGAAAATCTGATGATGTTTTTGGTCATATTTATGCAGAAATATAGAAAATTCTAAAGGGTTCACAAACTTTCAAGTACAACTGTATAATAAAGAAAATCACTGGATACACATTGCATTACCTGTATGGCTCCGCCTCATAGTGTGGGGAAACCACACCCCTTCGCTGGCATCATTCGTTCATCGTTTGTGCATTTCAGAGCAGCTTAGTCCAGTTCAGCACAAACCCCCAGACTGGGCACCAGCAGCTCATCGGAGGGTCCACTCATACATGCCAGGCCAGAGCTGTGCCATCAGCTGGTCTAGTTGGCTTGCCTCTGATATTTACTATTGTATATTAAATGGTCCTTCTTTAAAGTACATCAAGTAGGCTCCCTTGTAAGGATTTGCACAATCCACCCACATCACAATGCAAAAGCACCATCTTGCAGTGCAAAACAATAGCTTTCTTTTTATTCTGGTTATAAATGATATACATATATATTTATATTTTACAAATTACTTCATTCTTTGAAATAAACCTTTTAATATATTTCACAATTTTTTGTACAAAAATAGTTCAGTTTGCAATCTGCTTTGTACCCAAGGCACTTTGCACAAAGGCTGGTGCGAAGAGGCATGTGGGTGGGCAGGGGGCGGACTGTGCGAAGGAGAAATCTTGGACATTGACGCTTTTGGGCCTTTATTCTAATCCTCCTTGTGGTGATCCTCTCCTCTATGCTGGCGGACTATAGGAGATGTCCAGATGTGGTGGCACTGTTGGCACGTAGATGACAGTAATGTGGCGATCTGCACTAGAGCTCAAATCCATTGTGTGCTTCTGCTCTTTGTCATTTCCTTCAAAGTGAAAGGCACTTTATAGCATTTAAATGGTTACTTACTAAGGCACAATAAGGGCAGCTTTGGTCAGTTATTTAACACCCCACAGGATCCAGAAATCGGTATCAGCAGACAGGTCGAGTATGACGGTGGTGTGTGAGAACAACATGTAGTCAGCCTCTTCACCAGAGTGTGAATCAGAAGGCTGAAGCGCTGCTTGAATATTTGAGAGTGCAGGGGAAAGAGCTAAACATTGCATGAAGGCATCTAGGAAGGGGGTCTTATTATGCTGTGAAGGATTATGGGGGCTATAGACATCATGAGAACAGTAAGAGGAATTGTTGACATGCACATTCTTACAAGATCCTCATCTCCTCGCTTTCAGGAATGCATCATGAAATCAAGAAGGTTACAAATTGATGACAAACATGAGACTGGCATGCTGCTTAATGAGAGAGCAAAATTGGGGTCTGCTGGTGTGGTGACAGAAGGGAACCTGAATAGATCATGACTGTGCGGAGGATGAGCCTAAACTGGTAACTGTCACATGAGAACAGGACAGGCCAGATGGACCAAGAGGAAAGGGCCTCACATTGAGACATGACAGATTAAGACCAGTTTTGTCATTTGTTTGTCCTTTTGAGTATTTCACCCTAAGGGAAAGAGGATTAAATATTTTAAAATAATTATGAGGGGTCACCCACATACTTAATGAGGAACTGCAGCGGGGGCATGCTGATGTCATGAAGGGACAGAGGACTGGATAAACACAACATAAGGGTGCAAAGGGTGGGGTTAAACATAAAATGGGGGAAAAAAGGAAGGGGCTAAACATAACAGAAAGGAACACAGCCGGGGTAAAGGATAGGCTGCACATCACAGAATGGAACAAAGATGGGATAAATGAGAAGCCAAAGATGATAGAAAAGAACAAAGTGGGGCAAAGGACAGCTACTGTACCTGACACAAATGGGGTACAAACTTAAAAAAAATAGGAAAACATGAGCAGAGATTAAATGTGAGATATCGCAGGGGTAGGTGAGAGACATATTTGCTCTCATCATTTGTCCCTTCTTTACAGTCCTATCTACTCAAGCTGGAGAAGATCACATATATAAAAAAAAAAAAAAAAAAAAAACAGCAGAAGGCATGGCCTCTATACTCTTAATAAGGGTGCAGAGGTGGAACTTCCTGTTGTCACGAGGGAGTAAAAGCGGAGCCAATTATCACAAACGGAGACAGGGTGGGACCTACTTTTGTAAAACTAGAGCACAGGTGACTTCACGATGCATCAGACAGGAACAGGCTGGCTATAAAGTTATGCAAGAAGATCCTCAGATGAAGCACTGCAGGGCTGTTCAAAACAGGCACTTGCATTGTGTTTTTGTTCTTAGTTTCCAGTATTTCAACCCGTGGCAGCAAAATTGTGTCTATATAATTAGTACTTTATACACATATATATTGTGTATATATAAACGTTGTGAGTAGAACTCCAGTTTCTTGCAATGCTTCCCCCATGCTGGCTGCCGGCTTATTGTATAAGGTATGGTCTCCATACTGAATTAGGAAGAAGAAGAAGAGGAGCTTCCTGATATCATGAGGAAGCAAATGCTGTGCTAGAAATTACAAAAGAGCATACTGAAGGGGCCTAAAAAAAAAAAAAATGTCCTGCATACTTACTGAGGGAGCAGATCTGGGGCTTCCTAATGTCATGAGAGAAAAAGAGGAAATGTTACAAATAACAAAAGCGGAAAGAAGTCACTAAATGCATCACGAAGGAGCCAGAGAACCAGAGGAAGGGCCTACATTTGTACAACAGAACTACAGATAAGCGCATGATTTTTGACAAAGGGTGGCTACACAAAGAGGGCGGCAGCACAGTGACATGAGTTGTGGAGTGGACACTTGCTACATCTCATCATCTGCCCTTCCCTTCATGTAATACAACCTGAACTGGGGAAAATGTATAGTTGCTAAAGTAAAATAATATAAGTGATTATGGGGAAAGGAATATCATTATGAGGGGGATCTGGATGGGTTAAATTTATCATAATTGAGCAAAAGGAGAGGCACATCCATGAGAAGGAGCACAGAGGAGCCTACATTGTAACATGGGAGCAGTGGCTAGCTCTACCCATGGCGTCAAACTTGAGGACAACCCCAATTATGCTAAGTGAAGGGGTCAGCATGGCGTGACGAAATGGAGGAGGCTGGCAGAATTGCATTTTAAAATTGCTAGGTGTCCTAACAGTCATGTACAGAGAAGTGGGATCAGCACCCAGTTCCATTTTCCCTGGTTTTCCAAAATGCTACCTTTGTGCTTAATGGCCAACCTTGGATTCTTTAAACTGTAAATTAAAAAAAAAAAAAAAAAATCAAAAAGAATCCTCAGGTAAAACCAGTTGTTCCCAAAGAGCTGTTATAGATGGCTGTTTCTGTTGGCTTGAAGCAGGGATTAAAAAAAAAAAAAACAAAAAAAATAATAAAAATAAAATTCCTCACATGTCACCTTTGGGATTTTGGACTTTTGAAAGTCTTGTGGCCAGTTAGCAAAAATAAGTTAAAAAAAAAAAAAAAAAGTAAAAACACAAGAATGAAAAATAGAGAGACAGATAAAGACAGAGGCACTTCATAAGAATTCACTGCCCAGCCGCAGTGAGGGTCACTCTTAAGTTTCCCCATCCCAGAAGCACAGCTGCTTCTGCGGTACATAATAGTCAAACTGGTAGCCCTTGCGGCAGCTTTTAATTCCACATTTGTACGGGCTGGCCTTGCCCGAGTTGTCCCGACTGCGGCAGAACTTCAGGAGACAGGGGTACCACTCTAGTCTTAGGCTGTACTGGCAGGCGCACGGCCTCCAGAGGTCCTCGCTCGCCTGGCAGCTCTGTAGGCCAGGGAAGTCACTGGCCTTTGGTAGGATCTCAAACATGGAGCCATCAGCACCTGTGGAAGGCAGTGACAGGAGAGTCAGAAAGAAAATTGGAGAACATCTGACATTACACACTAACTTACATGTAGGAAAGAAAACAGAGCAGGGGCTTTGAAAATCTAAATTAGGCATCACACATCTTGCCTATGTAGTCAAGAAAGCTCACCAAAAGCTGTACTACTACCTAGTTGATGGAGACATCCGGGCTTTCCTTAATGCTCACCAACCTTTTTACTACACAGTGCAGTCCATTCTGATTGGCAGCATTACACCAGGTGTGGCACCTGCTCTGCTGAGGACTGCAGTGCAGCAAAGTTGGCATAGAATATCATTGGCACACGGATGCCATTTGTTCAGGACATACTGTACATAAGACCAGAGGCATAGTCAGGGAGGGATTTAGACTTTGGACGCCTCCAAAAATATATTTTATGACAGTTCAAATATGTGGTGGGCATTTCAGTTCACTTTACAGATTAGACTATTTTGAATTAAGCGAATCGATCCAACTGATTCACCCATAATAAAAATAAAAAAAACCATTCCTTTACTCCTTAAATGAATTTCAAATTAAGGATTTATTTAATGACATTTTTCAATTCTATTAAATTAAACATACTGGTAATTCAATAAAATGATTGAAAGGACAAAGCCTGACAATAAAGTAAAAATGCATAAAGTTTTGCTGTGTGACTCGTTCTTGGGTAATGTTCGAGTGATTCAGTTTGTGACTCATGAACTTGAATTGTATGCTCCGTTCACAGCTAAATCGACAAGAATAGCAACCCTGTTTGCAGCTCAAAAAGACGAGAATCGTGCCCACCCCAGGTGTGCAGCTCAAATCAATGAGAATCCCACCCCCCGACCACGTTCTCGGCTCAATGAGTGAAAGCATTAAATGAGCCATAAAAAGTGTATGCTAAAGTAAAGTTGAAAGCAAATAATTGTTAGAAATTAAAATACTATTTAGGTTTCATTTTGTATGACTAAGTTATTGAATATAAATAGGGACATAAACAATGGCCGGTGAGAGCACAAACATGATATAAAACCAATTTATTAGGTACACCTGTTCAACTGCTTGTTAATGCAAATATCTAATCAGCCAATCCCATTGCAGCATCCATCCATCCATTATCCACTCTGCTATATCCTAACTACAGGGTCACGGGGGTCTGCCGGAGCCAATCCCAGCCAACACAGGGTGCAAGGCAGGAAACAAACCTCAGGCAGGGCACATGCACACACACCAAGCACACACTAGGGACGATTTAGAATCGCCAATGCACCTAACCAACTCAATGCAATTCGGCATGTAGACATTGTTGAGACGACCTGCTGAAGTTCAAACAGAATGGGGAAGAAGTGGGATTTAAGTGACTTTGAAGGTGGTGTGGTTGTTGGTGTCCAACGAGCTGGTCTGAGTATCTCAGAAACTGCTGATATACTAGGATTTTCACTCTCAACCATCTTTACTGTTTAAAGACAATAGTCCGAGAAAGGAAAATATCAAGTGAGTGGCAGTTATCTGGGCAAAAATGCCTTATGAATGCCACAGGAGAATGGCCAGACTGGTTTGAGCTGAGAGAAAGGCAACGGTAACTCAAATTAGCATTCATTACAACTGAGGTGTGCAGAAGAGCATCTCTGAACAATCAACACTTTGAACCTTGAAGCAGATGGGTTACAGCAGCAGGAGACCACAGCCGGTGCCACTCCTTTTAGCTAAGAACAGGCAAATGAGACTACAATTCACACTGGCTCACCAAAATTGGACAACTGAAGATTGGAAAATTGTTGCCTGGTCTGATGAGTTTTGATTTCTGCTGCAACATTTGGTTTGTGGGGTCAACACCATGAAAGCATGGATCCATCCAATAGACCACACCTTTGGGATGTGGTGGATGTGCAGCAGACAAATCTGCAACCACTGTGAGATCCATATCATGTCAATATGGACCAGAATCCCTGAGGAAACCTTCCAGCACCTTGCTGAATCTATGCCATGAAGAATTAAGGCAGTTCTGAAGGCAAAAGGGGTCCAATCTGGTACTAGCAAAGGTGTACCTAATAAAGCGGCTGGTGAGCATAATAATGAATTGTACAAAACAATTAAAACATTCTTCTATAAATGTGTTGTTACAGTATTGTACCTATATGATGTAACAAGAGAACGATCAATGATAATTCTTGTTTGTCGATAATGATTTAGTTCTAACTACTGTCACACACGTGTGAGTAGGAGGCAGCTAAAGGGTCTGAGTAAGTGTAATAAAACATCTGACCGGGGGGTGGCAGAGTGCGCTGACTGTTTTTCTCAGGTCCCTACAGTCCTTTCCCAGGAAATCCTGCAAGGTTCCAGAAGACGTCACTTTCGAAGCCGGCCCCTTTGCTGACGTCACTTCAGAAGCTGGCCCCTTTGCTGACGTCACTTCTGGTTCCGGCCATTCTGATGACATCATTTCCTCTCCAGACCTTTAAAGCCTCCATCTTGGGCTACTATAGTCAGTTCTGTTTTGGACTCTGTTATATGCACATTGTGCTTTTGATACAAAAAACCCTTATGCAGCTGGGAAAAACAATATACGGGTGGCTGCCCCAAACCTTTATAATGTCTTGGACTCTTAATTATGACACTACTAAGAATCATAAATGAAGAGAATAAAAATCAAGGATCAGGCAGGACTTGAACTTGCATTTTAAACATTTAAACAAAAGAAGCCAACAGTTTCACGCATGCGCTTTAACACTTCTGTTGAGTTTTTCTGAATCGATTTGTTCGTACTCATGACCTGATTCAAGGATTCACTGAAAAGAGTTGTTCAAAAACAAGAAGTCGCCCATCACTAGTTCCAACTGCTAGATCATTAATAGATTTAGGGTTCACATACAGTACCTTCAAATCTGTCTTGAAATTAACTCCTGGCTCCACCGCTCTATAAGACACCCTGGACTAGAAAGGCCTTGTGTGTTATTAAAGACCCTCTGCTATCCTGCAGTCACTTTTCTCCCTCATCCATTCAAGGCCATTAGCACTCTGACCACTAGATTTTATCTTTAGGTCAGCGAGGCTTAAACTAACCAACCACTGCATGAGAGTGCATGATGTGGGTTCTTGTATCTATCTGCTATAGTCTTTAGTGTATGATGTTGTATTCATTGTCTGCTGTTAGTATTGCACTACCATCACAAGTGTGTGGGAGTCATGAAAGGAAGATATGGACAGAAGACAAACTTGAGCAACCACCGGGTGGAGCAGCAGTAACACCATTAAAAGGAATGATGCCTCAAGGTGTGTTTGTGGTTGCCGTAAAACTACTATTTTATTTAGTGTTCATTTTCCTTTCTTCATTTTAAACCAAATTACTCACAGGTTTTGTGAATCACCAGTACTACTCCTCCGCTTTCCTTGCCAGTCACATTTTTCTTTTATATAGTGCCATGATCTTGATAGTAGAACATGCTACACTTAACTACAGTGCCAGTGAACTCAAACAGAATGTAGTAATGCCCTCTTGAGCCAATTTGAGTTGGTCAGACTTTACGGTAAATGTATGAGTAATTCAAGTAGAGACCTCCAGGGGGCAGCACAACACAGAGGCTGGACAGGGCTTTGGTTTACTCACTGGCTCTGAAAAGTCAAGTTTACTGGTAGCCCTCCTGGTAAAGACAGCCTTAGACCTGCTCAGCTTGGCTGTCAAGAATTTTCAAGCATAAAAAGGGACTTTCTAAAGCAGGGGTTCTCAACGTCAGTCCTGGGGACCCCCCTGTCGCTGCAGGTTTTTATTCCAACCAGCTTCTGTTTTTTTCTGGGCTAATTAAGTGAACTGATATTTCACGAGTTCTTTGTTTAGGGAACAATATATTAATTAGAAAACTAAGTTTGCTAAAAAAAAAAATATTAAAATGTACCAAGCAGTTATATATGAATAATGTATTTTTTTTCTTTTTAACAGTATTTTCACCTTGATTTTCATTTTACTTTTCAAGGTGTTCTTATTGTTTAATTAATCAATTATTTACTAATTAGTGGGTCTGACACTCAAGTAGTTGCAGCCTTTGATTATTCAGTGTTATTTGCCTGGGTGTCTGATCTGCTTGTTTTAAGCTGTCATTATTAGGATACAACTGCACAGAGAAAGAGCAAAGTATAATGAAATCAACAAAAGAAAGTTAAGCATTTAAATCTATAGCAAAGGCAGAAATATTTCTAAATGTCTTATAAAATGTAAAAATCATGCTGCTATGCTTTTCTGAATGTCAAATAAAAGAAAAAAAAATACCAGCTAATTAAATGAGATCAGTGCTATCAGGTGTTGTCACTGATTAGGAATCTGGTTGGAACAAAAACCTGCAGCCACAGGGGGTCCTCAGGACCGAGGCTGGGAAACACTGATCTAAAGCAATGCTTCCTCAGAAAAGAAAAACACACCTGCCATTCTGCTAGGTATCTATACAAATAATCAGCAAGGAATTTCTTACACACATGTTGACAGATAATAGATGGAAACGAACACACGGAAATGTGTACATGCCAGGAATAGACGGGCAGGCAGATGTGCAGATACACACACATTAAATCAGACAGACAGGCACACGCGCATACACACAGAAACAATGGAGACACACTACAGGCTTAGCACAGTCACACACAGAATGACAGACAGACAGACAGGCACACAAGCAGTCATGACACAGACAAACACACACACACCAAATCATAATGAATACAGAGAGACCAACATACAGTCACAGTGAAGACAAACTGGCAGACTTGCAACCACAATTGAAACAGACAGATGAACAGACTACAGGTGACAGGCATTACACAAACATGCTGAATGACACACAGACGGTCACACGTGCACAATAACAATGGAGACAGACTGGCATACATACTGCCACAATGGAGACATGCGGACAGATTACAGCCAGCCAGACAGACACACATGCAGTCGCAGAGCAGACAAACACCTACACACACCCCAAATCACAACGAAGACAAACTATCATGCACATAGCCACAATGGAGACAGACAGACTGATAGACAGACAGACCACAGATAAGAGGCATTGCCCAAACATGCAGAGTAACAGACTGACACAAAAAACCAAACTACAATGGAGACAGACTGGCATACATGCATCCACAATTGAGACAGACAGATGGACATACTACAGATGACGGACACTGCACAAACACTGAGCAAGAGACAGACACACAGAGGCAGACACACAAAAACAGACGCACATACATATTTAAGTCCAACTTAAAAGTGTAAAACGCATACAGATACTAAGAGCTACACTGATATTACACACAAACCAGTGTTTCTCTTTGTGCCAGTCCCAAGCCTGGATAAATGGGGAGGGTTACGTCAGGAAGGGCATCTGGTGTAAAATTTCGCCAAATCAATATGTGGACAACAATACAAATTTCCATACCGGATCGGTCGAGCCCCGGGTTAACAACGACCACCACCAGTACTGTTAGCCAACAGGGTTCTGGCAGAAATTGGGCTACTGTTGGCCGAAAAAGAAGAAGAAGAGGGGGGAAGACGTGTCCGGAGGCAGGAGGAGAGGAGGAAAGTAAAGAGAGTGGAACTGAGGGTGGGAACTTTGAATGTTGGCAGTATGACTGGTAAGGGGAGAGAGTTAGCAGATATGATGGAGAGAAGGAAGATTGATATATTGTGCGTACAAGAGACCTAAATGGAAGGGGAGTAAGGGCAGGTGGATTGGGGGTGGATTCAAATTGTTCTATCATGGTGTGGATGGGTGGAGAAATGGGGTAGGAGTTATTCTGAAGGAACAGTATGTCAAGAGTGTTTTGGAGATGAAAAGAGTGTCAGGCAGAGTAATGATTATGAAGCTGGAAATTGGAGGTGTGATGATGAATGTTGTTAGTGCATATGCACCGCAAGTTGGGTGTGCAATGGGTGAGAAAGAAGATTTTTGGAGTGAGTTGGATGAAGTGATGAACAGTGTACCCAAGGGACAGAAAGTAGTGATTGGAGCGGATTTCAATGGGCATGTTGGTGAAGGGAACAGTGGAGACGAGGAGGTGATAGGTAGGTATGGTGTCAAGGAGAGGAATGAAGAAGGTCAGAGGATAGTGGATTTTGCCAAAAGGATGGACATGGCTGTGGTGAATACGTATTTTAAGAAGAGGGAGGAACATAGGGTTACGTACAAGAGTGGAGGAAGATGCACACAGGTAGATTACATCCTATGCAGAAGAGTCAATCTGAAGGAGACTGAAGACTGCAAAGTAGTGGCAGGGGAAAGTGTAGTTAAACATCATAGGATGGTGGTCTGTAGGATGACGTTGGAGATCAAGAAGAGGAAGAAAGTGAGGGCAGAGCCAAGGATCAAATGGTGGAAGTTGAAAAAGGAAGACTGCAAGGTTGAGGTTAGGGAGGAGGCGAGACAGGCACTGGGTGGCAGTGAAGAGTTACCAGACGGCTGGGAAACTACAGCAGATGTAGTAAGGGTGACAGCAAGAAAGGTGCTTGGTGTGACATCTGGAAAGATGAAGGAGGAAAAGGAAACCTGGTGGTGGAATGAGGAAATGCAGGAGAGTATACAGGTGAAAGAAAAAGTGGGATAGTCAGAGAGATGCAGAAAGTAGACAAGAGTACAAGGAGATAAGGCACAAGGTGAAGAGAGAGGTGGCGAAGGCTAAAGAAAAGGCGTATGATGAGGTGTATGAGAGGTTGGACACTAAGGAGGGAGAAAAGGACCTGTACCGATTGGCTAGACAGAGGGACCAAGCTGGGAAAGATGTGCAGCAGGTTATGGTGATAAAGGATAAAGATGGAAAGGTACTCACAAGTGAGGAGAGTGTGTTGAGCAGATGGAAAGAGTACTTTGAGAGGCTGATGAATGAAGAGAATGAGAGAGAGAAGAGGTTGGATGATGTGTAGATAGTGAATCAGGAAGTGCAGTAGATTAGCAAGGAGGAAGTAAGGACAGTTATGAAGAGGATGAGAAATGGAAGGGCCATTGGTCCAGATGACATACCTGTGGAAGCATGGTGGTGTCTAGGAGAGATGGCAGTGGAGTTTTTAACCAGATTGTTTAATGGAATCTTGGAAAATGAGAGGATGCCCGAGGAGTGGAGAAGAAGTGTACTGGTGCCGATATTTAAGAATAAGGGGGATGTGCAGGACTGCAGTAACTACAGGGAAATAAAACTGATGAGCCACAGCATGAAGTTATGGGAAAGAGTAGTGGAAGCTAGGTTAAGAAGTGAGGTGATGATTAGTGAAAAGCAGTATGGTTTCATGCCAAGAAAGAGCACCACAGATGCAATGTTTTCTCTGAGGATGTTGATGGAGAAGTTTAGAGAAGGCCAGAAGGAGTTGCATTGCGTCTTCATGGACCTGGAGAAAGCTCCTCTCGAGGCACCCTGTCATATGCTGTGGTATTGTATGAGGAAGTTGGGAGTGGCAGAGAAGTACGTAAGAGTTGTACAGGATATATACGAGGGAAGTGTGACAGTGGTGAGGTCTGCAGTAGGAGTGACAGATGCATTCAAGGTGGAGGTGGGATTACATCACGGATCAACTCTGAGCCTTTTCTTATTTGCAGTGGTGATAGACAAGTTGACAGACGAGATTAGACAGGAGTCCCCGTGAACTGTGATGTTTGCTGATGACACTGTGATCTGTAACGATAATAGGGAGCAGGTTGAGGAGACCCTGGAGAGGTGGAGATATGCTCTAGAGAGGAGAGGAATGAAGGTCAGTAGGAACAAGACAGAATACATGTGTGTAAATGAGAGGGAGGTCAGTGGAATGGTGAGAATGCAGGGAGTAGAGTTGGCGAAGGTGGAGGAGTTTAAATACTTGGGATCAGAGTAATGTGGCTTGTGGAAGAGAGGTGAAAAAGAGAGTGCAGGCAGGGTGGAATGGGTGGAGAAGAGTGTCAGGAGTAATTTGTGAGAGACGGGTATCAGCAAGAGTAAAAGGGAAGGTCTACAGGACGATAGTGAGACCAGCTACGTTATATGGTTTGGAGATGGTGGCACTGACCAGAAAGCAGGAGACAGAGCTGGAGGTGGCAGAGTTAAAGATGCTAAGATTTGCATTGGGTGTGACGAGGATGGACAGGATTAGAAATGAGGACATTAGAGGGTCAGCTCAGGACGGACGGTTGGGAGACAAAGTCAGGGAGGCGAGATTGCATTGGTTTGGACATGTGCAGAGGAGAGATGCTGGGTATATTGGGAGAAGGATGCTAAGGATAGAGCTGCCAGGGAAGAGGAAAAGAGGAAGGCTTATAGATGTGGTGAGAGAGGACATGCAGGTGATGGGTGTAACAGAACAAAATGGAGAGGACAGAAAGATATGGAAGAAGATAATACGCTGTGGCAAACCATAACAGGAGCAGCCGAAAGAAGACGAAGGCAGACAGACAGACTGAAACACACACACTCATTAACAAAGAGCTGCTCTGATACACACACACACACACTTAGACTGACAGACAACAGTGCAGTCACAGACACAAAAAACACACATGCAGACAGGCAGACTAAAAGAGACACAGTCTGTTCAAACAGAATAAATGACAGACACACACCCATGGAGAGACACACCTGTAATCACACACACCCTTAATGCAAACATGAAGAGACTGACAGACACAGAGCTACAAACACACACACAAATGGAGGTAGACAGACTATTCATGTGAAGTGTATGAGCCCATCAACCAGGTGCCCAGATGCTTACAGGCACAAAGATCATCAGGAGTAGAGACGGAGTAATTAAACACCCACTGACAACACACACTATTTTATATATATATATATATATATATATATATATATATATACACACACATATACACACACACACACACACACACACACATATACATACATACATACATGTATCATTATGATGTTATAGTCCTGCTGTCAACCACACTACTTGGTCAATTATTCCATGTGTCTGAGGTTCTTTGCGTGAAGAAAGTTAAAACAAACATTCTGTAAGGTTGCCTGTCTTTGCTCCTGATCATCATTCATCATGGTGGCTATCAGCATCTCTGGACCCCTGGTTGTTGGGCTCATTCACACTGTGTACCTCATTAGTCTATCTGAGTGTTCATCTCTGTGAGTTTGTGTGTGTGTTTATAGCTTTGCTATGACTGCCTGTCTGCAGAGGGGATATTTGTAGCTCTCTGTGTACGTGTGACACCAATGTTGTCTTTGTGTGGAGATCTGAAGGTCTCTATTTTGGACAATCTCAATGAATAGGATTGATGAGCTTTGTTGGGGTGATTGGCAAGTTCTCATATTAATTGTTCTAATGTTTAGGTCCTCACAAGGACAGAGGGGCAGCCACACACACACACACACACACACACACACAAACGTAAACATGGAAGTAAACACAGACAACCAAAACAACACAAACTTTTAACTGATTCAATGAAAGACAGCCATGGAGCGTGGAGAGCTACAGAGAGACACCATGACACATACAAAACTACAACCATCCTCTGCAAAGGACAAGAGACAGACAGATGAAAGTGCAGAGCTACAGAACATACAGATATGGAAGTGGAAAGGCTGTGTTTAAAAAGTATCAGCCCACCAACCAGGTGCCATCGACACTGACATGTGGAATAAATGACCAAGTAGTGTGGTGGAGTGTAGGACTTTAAGGAGGACCTTCATACATTGACTTGGCTATTTTTGAGAATGTTGGTGAACAGGATGCATGAGCTTGTTGGGTTGAATGGCCTGTTCACATCACAATTTTTCAAATGTTCAGCCCCTCACACACACCTATACCAACATGGATTCAACACAACACAGACAATCAAGACAACACAAACTGCTAACTCAGAAACAATGAGACACTCATGGAGAGTGGCAGTGAGACACACAGACACAAATGTGCAGCAACACACACAAAGCTACAACCATCCTCTGGAAAGGGGACAGACAGGTGATGGTGCAGAGCTACAAACACACTCCACTCTCAGACAGACAGACAGACAGACAGACAGTCTCTCACAAACACACACACACACACACACTCTCAGGCTTTTAGATGTGCCTGACATACAAGGCACATGTAGATACAAATACAGACAACCCGACAGACACAGCCAGCGCCTCTGACCGCCCTGATGGTGCCATTACCTCTGTCCAGCCAGTACTTGACATCCACCTCCCGGGTGTAGATAGCCTCCTGTGCCTCGGCACACACATTGTGGATGTGGGCACTGAGCTGTGAAGCTTTGCTGAAGTTTACTGCCACATCCATGGTGAGAGGCTCCACTCCCCGCTGCTCCTCAGCGATTCGCACTGCTTGGGGATTTTTCTTTCAGTAGAAGAAAGAAAACACAAGTGAGATTCAAACAAACTGCTCCTAAACTTCAAGAAATGAAACAAGTTATGAAGGGACCACAGATAGTTTTAGGATACCATTAGGTTCACAAGTTTAGAAATTAGATTTACCTGCCGGAGCTTGGCCATGGACTCGCTGGGAATGATCTCATTGGGAAGGAGTCTCGTGAGGAAGCACAGTGCCTGATACTGGTTCTGTCCTCGCTCCAGCTCCCCGAGGATCAATGCACGGAACAGCTTCACGTTCTGCAGAGAAAAAAAAAAAAAAAGAGAAAGGAACCATGAAGAAAGGGCCATCTAAATGAACGAGAAACAACAGTCAGAGGGCACAGACTGAGGAATTCCAGCAGACCAGACCACCTAGGGCTCAAGGATCACCTAACTGTCTTCCTTACTGGACCTAGCATGATACACTATCAGCCCCCTTTCAAGTTTTCAGGGACAGAAAGTGCCTGAGGCCACACCTGGCATCACAAGTGCCTCTGCCACCATATTAATACCCACACTTAAATCAAAGCCACACCTGCAGCAAGGCTGCCTGCTAAGTATTACACATGCCAGCCTCCTCAGCTGGGATTCTGACCCACCCCTATGATCAGCGATGACAGGCAAACACATGCAAAGCTAATCAAGGAGATGACTGACACGGCTTATCTCCCTGGGTGCCACCAATTATGGCTGGAGAGCTTAGTGACAGACGCAAGCTTAGGCAAGTGCCGCGCTGACAGCCATGGGAACACAAGCCACCATTCACCTCAGTGGCTCATGAAGAAGTAACCCCAAGACGGCACCAGACCACTGTGGGGAAGTGACACTTTCTTTATCACACACAGACGCCATCCAGCCGCACAAACCACTGCGGTGCCAACCTCGCTTCCTGTGGCATCTGGCTGCTGCTCTCCAGAGGAAGCCCTCAGCCAATCAACCGTAACGGGTGGAGCTTTACAGTAAGGTGATTGTGCAGGTGTGCTGCACAGGCCAGTGTGTGAACACCCAACGCAATATGTCACAAAGGGATGCACAATGCAGCACTCCCTCCCACTCGAACAAAAGGGCAACAGCGGGGCTTAAGACGTCCACAGACTGGGTGGGAGCAAAGTTAAGTGACGCCGACACCGCAGCCCAAGAGCCGGCCGGCCGGCCTGATGAAAGCAGGAGCTCAATGAAAGGCCTGTTCTGCAAAACTCCCGGAGATGGGGCGTGAAAAAGCACACAAGAGCGAGCAGGAGAGCGGAAGCAAAATGAAAGGCTGGAGCCCATCCAAATCAACTCGCAGCGTGTCTACCAGGTAACTCGACTGCTGGTACAAAATGCGATAAGCAGCGGCAACCCGCAGATCCTGCGCCATTGGGATGGTGTCACGCACCACTGATTTCCATAATAAACTGCACCTGGCAGGTCTGCCTGATAGGAAATGGAATTCTCCAAAACAGCATCTTGGGGCAGGAATAGCATAACAGCCTCAGCTGCCGCTGTCAAAATATGCCAGTCTTAGACTCAACCTCTGGGCCTAACCTACTGTTCAAAAAACAAAAATAATAATAAACACATCACGGCAGCATGAGACAATCAGACGTGTAGAAGGTAAAGGAACAGACTGTCAAGATATGACAGGATCAGACTCCGGACAGGTACAGTTTTAGAATTACTGACACCCGGCCGAGGTGACAGAATGCAGATGACTGATATCTGACAGGATCTGAGTCTCATGAGACAGAATGGGAGGATTTAAAGTCCAAACTGCCTCATTGATACAAAGGATAAATCTTGCAGGATATCATCTAAAATGTTGTAGGAGCAGATTAACAAAAACCCAAACTATGAATTAAAGGGGAGCGGTGTATGTTATCAAGAACTTAAAAAAAAGACATCTACAAAGATGAGAAATATAAATGAGTAGAAGGATGACATGCACCGACAGGAAAACTAACAGCAGCTGTGCAAAAGATAGTGCAGAGACCACCAAAACCCCAGGTACAAGTCACAAGGTGAAAAGACTGTGTTATTCGAAGGGAAATACGAGGGATGTTCAAAAAGTTTCCACACTATTAAGAATTTCAAAAACAACTTAAATCACTTTTCTACAATGTCCCCTTCATTTGCAATGCAATTTTCCCAGCGTTGTACCAACTTTTTAAATGCCCAATTACTACTCCTTCCGCCATCACTGTTTCCAACAAAAATATAAAAGTGTGGAAACTTTTTGAACGTTCCTCGTACCTTCAATCAGCCTTCTGTCTTCCATAAACAATACAATTCCTTTCTTTGCTGTTCTTTTCTCCTCCTCAGATGATGCACAGAAGCTCTTTTTCAACTTGGGTCTGGAACTTTCTCATGGCAGCTACCCACGATGGCACCCACGTATCCCAAAAGGGCCACCCTTTGGTCCTAAAGCTCCCATGTTTCCCTGTTGGTGTACACATGGGAGTCCCACCAGAAGTTTTGTTTGAAATGTCACAATTAAGAAATATGGTTAGAATGAAAACCTGCAGCCACTGCGGCCCTACAGGACTGGAGTTTGAAAAGGATTTAGGGCAGTGGTCTCAGAGGTTCCTTCCTGTACGACAGCATTTTCCTCATCTTGTATTTATAATTGGTGTTCCTTTACACCCCCCCCCCCCACCACCATGTAGCACTTTTCTGCACTAAACTCCATATCCCACGTGTTCATTCAATTCTGAAGCTTGTCCTTCTTTGCTGCCTCCTCCGTGTCTGCCATTCCCCCAAGTTTAGTGCCATCTGTGAATTTCACAAGCTTGCTAGCTATAATGAAATGTATATCATTAATATTAAAGTAACAGACCATGGCCAGACCCCAAGGAATGCCACCTATGACCTTACTCCATGTGAGATTTACATCACAAAGATCTGAAGGTTGCCCAAGATCTGCCTGGGTTAGTCTCACGGGGCTAAGGCTGTAAATGAGTAACATCTGAGAGCAATGAACTCCCATGAGGCAAAAGGTCAAATCACCAAGATCTGGTAGCTTCTTTATTTCGTGGCATTCTGCTGATCCTAATTGCCAGAATGAGACTCCCAGTATCTAATGGTATGGACCACCAAAGTATGTCAGGAACAGAGGTACATATTGAGTTTTTCAAGGTCTCACACAAATAACAAAATATGTCAACCTAATGCAAGGTCTTTGAGATGTAGTAAGAAAGCTGGACTACTGGAGAAGACCAACAAAGAAATGTTGATAGTGAAACTGATAGAATTCTAACTAAAGAATACCTAACTTTGAGGTAAGGTTGTTAGTTCAGATAAGGAGAACAGAAGTTTCAAGATATGGTTGTTCTCCTTACTGATCATGGTGCCATGTAGATTAGCACATGAAATAGAATTTCACTTGACCCCAGACACGTGACAGTAATGGCCCTGTGCTAGAAAGGAATGTCAAAAGTAACCAACATTTGAAAGGATCAAACTTGTAGGAGGTAAAGAAGCAGACGTCTGATGTCCAACAGGATTGTGTTACAAAGTGGTAAACATGAGGATGACTGGAGATCTGACAGAACCAGATTCCACAGGAAGTAAATCAGTAGATCAGGTCTTATTACGGAGACTTGACAAGATTACAAGAATGCCAGAGTGTAAAGGGCACGTTAGCAGGATTTGAGTGTGTGAGACTCTCAAAAGTCACAGGTGGAGATTATCAAAATTAAATACAGCAGGTAGAGCCCAGAGTGGTAAAGGAGCAAATGACGAAAATCTGACAGGATCAGACACCTAACAGATAAAGGTACAAATTACTGGCAGGACATAAATAAGTTCAGACTTTTTAATGGTCTCAGGCTCTGAAGAGGAAATCTGAAAGGAAAGAGATATGTGACATGATCAGACTCCCTGGTGGTAAAGATGCCGATTACAGAGATCTGGCCGGAAGGTAAACTGATAATCTGGAAAGATCTAGCTGGCGGAGAGAGCAGAAGTCAAGGAGTGATAGGACTGACTTGCTTACACTTCATGGAGAGGTCTCTACTCAAAGATTAAATCTACAGATGACCAAAATCTAACAGGATCAGCCCCGAAAATGTAAATAGACCAAGACTGGGAAGACAAGTCTCTCAAAAGGCAGAGCCGTACACCTACTGTAACCCGAGGCAAAACAACAGGAAACAGTAATGATTTGGGGATTAACCTTACAGGAAGAAGTTATGGAGGTCTGGTGAGATCACACTGAAAGGAGGCCCAAGATGAAAGACTGGGAATTTTGGACTGAAATCATTTAAGACTTAAAGATGCAGATTACCAAAACTGGACAGTGGCAGATTCTCAAACAGAATCTCTTTAGATTATGGGGATCTCTCAGGATATAAAAATGGAAGGACACAGATGACCCATGAGTTCAGACGGTAATGCTTCAGGGTATTTACTCCTGATAAAAACCACAAACAGAGAGTAAATTTAAGGGAGGTTAAAGTAAAACTGAATGGTTAAAATGGAAGGCTTGACTGAAACAGAGGTCAAGAAAAAGCTGTAAACTCACCAAGATCAGCCTGCTCAGCAGAACACTGAAAAATACAAAGCTCAGTAGATTTTTAAGATCTCACCATTTTCCACAAATAACACAGATGGATAACATGACCTAACAGTATTGCGGTTCTTGGTGTTTAAGGTGCAGGAAACTGCAGTGTGATGAGATATCAGATGTTTGAGAACTGGAAGGTTCCACGTACAGAGATTCAGTTTTAAGGGAACAAAGCACATTTCTTCTTCCTGATCTCCCAGAGTATCATAGAAGGAAAGTCTGGCACAGAGCCCCGTGGGAAAACATAAGCTTTCAGAATCACACACCTACAACTGAGCAGAGACACCTTGTTTGGCAACTCTACACTTTCTGCGGTTTGGACAGCATTGATGAGTAAGTGTTTATAGAGAAGAGATGGAGCCGCCACTTGTTTCTGCACTTCTGTGCCCTGATGGCTTGAGCGCATGACGAGAGAGGGCGAACAGTTGACAAGTTGCCAGGCCTGCTCACAAAGACTCGAGTTTATTCAAGGAGTGAACAGCCAAAGAACTGAGCATCTACAAAATGAGGCACTTTGTCCCCTACAGTAATTTTAATGCGGGATGAACCATCAGGCATCAGTGGCCATAAATGGGAAGCTGCTGAACTGGGTGTAAGACAGCACAACTTCAAATGCAAGTCCATGACTTACCACAGTGAGGCGCATTTCCATCTCTAGAGTATGCTGCTCCTACAGCTGGTGACACATTACACGACTTCTAGTCAAGAGGGGATGCCAAACTTGATGACTGCAGTTGTTAACCTTGCTGTTGGAGGAGGTCAGATGCCTCTCCGTGGTCTCTTCAGCACAGTTACATATTTCCAAAGTATCGCAGGATCACTCATTTTTCTGATAGCCAATAATGTATGGCCTAATGGTGCCAGTGCTATACAAATGGTTTCCAGGTATGGTGAATTTAGCAGCAGTCTCCAAATTTTTTTTTCCATTTTGTTGTTGTAGGTAAAACACAGAGACATCAGATAGACGAGGGTTCAAAACACTCACATTTCTTATTCATCGTACTGCATTATGTGCATTGTACGTCCATCTGAGTGCTCATTGGTTGTCAGTCCTCACCCACGGAGAGCCCACCCCTACGACTAAAGACAATATGGGCCGAGTCACAGACTGGTTGGAGCGAGTCGCTGCATTGCTATGGAAGCATACGCTGACTGTTCATGACTCGCTAAAATTATGTGAATAAAGTCTGTGACTGTCTGGAAAAGTCATGTAATGTGACAGGCCCTTTACCCACTCAATCTAACATAAAGGAATCTCAGGACTGAAGCTCTCAGCATGCTGTATATAATTAAAAAGCATTGAAAAATGAAAGATTTCGCTCACAAATTGTTAGGTAAGGAAATCTCCAAATACAGTCTCTTACCCAGCCACTGTGGTGTGAAGAGATCTCCGATACAAGACTCTCGTCTTCTCTGTACGTGTAAGTGAGCACGTCTCTTACTTCTGCCCTATGAGCTAAACAAATCGATTTAAGGGGGCAGGAGTTTCACCTTCAGATGGACACAAATCAAGGTTTTCCTGCACTGACCAAAAATACATTTGAAAGGGTGTTAATTGCTCGGTTTGACTTGTAGTTCATGGATAACACAGAAGTGACACGACTGATGCATTTAAAATCAAGATGAGAATTATTCAAGTGAATTGAGACAGTTACTTTAAAATGAGTTTAACAAAAACACAGGGGCACAGTTGGAAATTTGTTAAGAGTACATTTTGCACAAACATTAGGATGTATTTCTTCACACAGAGAACTACGTCACCAAGAAGTGTGGTAGACAGTAAGACTTTAGGGGCCTTTAAGTAAATAGGACTTTGTGAGCTTTGTTGGTCTGAATGGCCAGTTACCATCAAGAGTTTTCATGTTCTAAAATCAAAAACTTGTATCCAACAATGAATTCCAACAACCCATAATAACTAATGCAAAACTCTGCACTAAAAAAAGAGCATCACACAATTTGGAGACATCCACCTTAATAAAAGGACAAGTCTCTTTGTGTGCATCCGGTTGCTATGTCTCTGTTATTCCAACAAATATTGCATCACAAACATTAGCACTGCTTTTACAAATCCCATACCAAATGGCATAAAACAGGAACATGCATTGTATTTATCATTCCTACAGGTGGTGCATCAAACATGAACACTGCTTTTACAAATCCCATACCAAATGGCATAACAGAGACATA
>JANRMT010062802.1:21566658-21585016 GCA_026402145.1 Polypterus bichir lapradei
CATTCCAACAGATGGTGCATCAAAAACACTGCTTTTACAAATCCCATTCCAAATGGCATAACAGAGACATATGCATTGTATTTGTCATTCCAACAGATGGTACATCACAAACACTGCTTTTACAAATCCCACAGCAAATGGCATAAAACAGAGATATATGCATTGCATTTGACATTCCAACAGATGGTGCATCACAAACACGAACACTGCTTTTACAAATCCCATAACAAATGGCATAACAGTGATGTACGCATTGCATTTGTCATTCCAACAGAGGGCACATCACAAACATTAACAGTGCTTTTATGTTTCCCACAGCAAATGGCACAAAAGAGACATATGCATTGCATTTGTCATTTCAACAGATGGTGCATCACAAACACGAACACTGCTTTTACATATCTCATAGCAAAAGGTGTATAACAGAGATATATGCATTGCATTTGTCATTCTAACAGATGATGCATCAGAAACATTAACAATGCTTTTATGAATCCTATAGCAAAAGGCGTATAACAGAGATATGCATTGCACTTGTCATTTCAACAGACGACACAACACAAACATTAATACTGCTTTTACAAATCCCATACCAAATGGCATAACAGAGGCATATGCATTTCAGTTGTCATTCCAACAGATGGCGTATCACAAACAGTAACACTGCTTGTAGAACTCCCATACCAAATGGCATATAACAGAGTCATCAGCATTTTCATTCCAAAAGATATGTAATGCATTTTAGTACTACAAATGTGCCATCTGTTGGAATAACAAATGCAATGCATTTTATTACTAAATGCATTATAAAACACATTCCAATAGATGGTGAACTGAAAACGTTAATGTTGAAATCTACATTGAAGGATGTATCCAGTTTACTAAATAAATGCACACTGATGGATTTTTTTTTTGTGTTTTTAGTGGCTGGAAAACAGAGAAGTGTGCAGAGCTGGTCCCTCACCCAGGCTAGTGACT
Organism: Polypterus bichir lapradei; assembly: GCA_026402145.1. NCBI lineage: Eukaryota > Metazoa > Chordata > Cladistia > Polypteriformes > Polypteridae > Polypterus > Polypterus bichir. The sequence continues at coordinate 21,567,637 of JANRMT010062802.1, forward strand.
GTCACTCAAAGCACCCGGGATGGAATCCAGCTCCAGAGAATTGAGAGTAAATTACTTTGGCCAACAAATGTTTAGAAGTCCTCGAAAGAGTTTTCCAAGTCAAATTTCACCCAAAGTAAGATGAGGTGATTAAGTCCATTCTGTGTCACTGCCAACCGCATATTTAAATATGATGAATATCTTCTGGTAATTGAGCTCCAGGAATGTCAAGTGAATCTCCGGTTTAGTAAAGACATTTTATAATCCAGTTTGTAAACTTTGTGTGAAGATTTACAATCCAGAGAACTGCTTTCTTAACAGCCAAGCTAATGTTAATAAATGACATCTGAATTAAAGGAACAGCATTTTATTTAATAGTCCATGTAACACATAATGGAGCGCCTTCACTCTAAACCAATAAGCTCCCCACTGAGCCATTTATATGATTCTGCACCACAAGACGGCTGGGCAGCACTTTGGTTGTCTGCCTTTTATGTTTTGGACAGGAACTGTCATTTGAATATGAAAATAATTCTATTACCTTACTTCGGTGATAGGGAGCACAGTGGCGCAGTGGTAGCACTGTTGTCTTGTAGTAAGGAGGAAAACACTTCAGTGGATCGTAAAGACTGCCCAGCAGATCATCGGCTGTTCTTTACCCTCTCTGGATGAACTGCACAGCTCTCGCTTCCTCAGGAAAGCATTTTAAAAGACTCCTCACACCCTGCTCATGACATGTTCTAACTGTTGCCATCAGGCACAAGCTATAGGAGCATCAAAACAAAGACTAATAGACTGAATAAGTTTCTACCCTGTTGCTATTCGGGCACTGAATGCCACCTAATCACCTCCAATGCAGCAGTGCAATAGATGACATCTTGTGCAGTAGTGTTCACGTGTAATTAAGGTCTCATGTTGAATGTTCGTGTTCTACCTTATTTCTTCTTATCCTTTTGTAATTATATTTATTTATATTTTGACACCGCAGGGACTGCACCTAATTTCGTTGTATTTGTTACAATGACAATAAAGATGCTCCAATTCTGACTGTGTGAAGGTTGCACAGTGTGCTCCAGTTTCTCCCACAGTGCAAAGACAGGCAGGTTTGGTGAACTGGTGATGCTAAATTGTCCCAAGTGTGCGCGAGTGTGTTCACATTATGAAGATTTATTCCTGCCTTGTATTCTATCCTTTCTAAGATAGAATCCAGACCCCTGCAACCCTGCTCAGGATGACACAGGTTTAGAAAATGGTATGGGTATGGTATGGTACTCCGGTTAGTGGGCCTGGCACACAGACACATGAAGAAAGTGCAAACTCCACAGAGGCAGCATCGCTAACCACTGACCCACTATATTACCCCCTTTTTTCCCCCTTAGTGAAATCTGGTAAGGTGATGACATCTCCAGAAAGAAACCATCTCACCACTACCTTTACAGTCACGGTATTTCAAAAGGATGTACTTTGTCGAACAGCCTGTAGGGTGATGAAACATTCAGGTCAAGTCCTTCACACTACCAAATCTTGATTTGTGCATCTCATGGCCTGGTTTATCCTTATATATAATTTGATACTATCTGTATGTATGGTGTTCGCGTCAATACTTCGTACGTATCGTGTTCGCATCGTCAATACCCCATATGTATGGTGTTCACGTCAATTTGATACTATCTGTATGTATGGTATTCGCGTCAATACCTCAATAACTCAATACAAGTTAGAACCATGCAATGGGACTCTGCCTCTGTAGTTAGAACATAACGTGGCGAACGTGGACACAGTATTGCACGACTGGCTAAGAATGTTCGAATGCTTCAGTGACGCCGCTGGACAGCCGAGTATAGCAAGTCGGTGTTGGTTCAAGCAGATAACAGTAAGTTCGGTTGGTTTATGGAATGTTGGCTTGGTGGGGCATACTTTCCAGGACTAACATCGTCGACTGACTTAAACCCTTCGACAGCTCCAGAAGCGTAAGTAATTTAGAACGTATCGCCATTTGCTTGGTACGTCGAAATCTATCTTTGGGCAGTTCGGTTTTGGCATCCGTGCTTCTGACATCTATTGGCAAACTGAGTAATGACGGCTGGGTATTAACAACGGTCACCGTTTAAATTTTAGCCGATCTCAGATCTAAAATGACCACGCCAACGTAATTATTACTCCGACTCTGATTAGAGTTGTAAAATCCGGTTTGTTTCGAAAATTTGTTTGCCAGAACAAATCAAATGAGGCGCGCTGAAGAGCCGAGTTCATGTCTCGCAGACCCGTTTAAACAGGAAGCTCTTCATTACATTGGCCGAAAAGGTCCATTTTAAGCACAAATCAGTGCCACGATAACAAAATCATTTCAAGGACTTAAAAAAAAATAATAAATAATTATTTGCAAAGAAAGTATGGATTTCACAAATGTAGAATTTGCAGCCGATTCGATCGGGGTCCCAGTCGCTAGTATATAGTAAAGGAATATTAGTACAAATTTTATTTACCCATTCAGTTGAAGAGTAACACAAGCTGGACACTGCTTCTTGGCCAAACTGTTCTACTTTACGAGAACTACGACAACAAACGTCTCAACTCAGACCGCTTGCAGAAATGGAAACTTAAGAGCAAGTCTTGCTGGCAAAATCTAGGATAACAAAAATCTTCACAGATTGCATTCTCATCCTAACAAAATCTGCAGAATGAGCCTCTCTTCTAAAATCCACAAGATAATGACATCTTGACAGTCCAGTATGTATAGTAAATGTCCTCTATGAGCAGATTTGTGACAGGGTAGAAGAATCCGGACAGAACCTTTCATTTGATCTCTGGTGGGCTACGGGAATTTTAAGGACAAATCTTATCTCAGGCCTGTCAGGGTTAGACAGAGAGAGAGAGAGAAAAAGGGGGAAAATTGAACAATAAACCTCTCACCTTGGGCCTGTGAGGTAAAGCAATGATGACAAGAAGCACATCTTTAATCGCCGGGGTGTCGAGCTCTTGATAAAAGCAAATCTTTCCCCATTTTTTTTACAGGATTGACATTTAGAGTTAGTAAGGTAATAATAATAAGAATAATAAATATTAACAATGCAGCCTAGTAGTATTCTAGTAGGATTGACTCCTGCAATGTGGTGTTCACTGGATGTTCAAACTGTTCTTTCTACAGCCTCCAGTTAATCCAAAATGCTGCTGCAGGAATTGTTACAAGAACAAGAAAATACAAACACATAACTCCAGTTCTTAAATCCTTACACTGGCTCCTGGTTAAGTTTAGGGCAGATTTCAAAATCCTCCTTTCAACATATAAAGCATTAAATGGCCAAGGGCCAGCTTACTTGTCTGAACTTATCATGACTTACAAACCTGAGTGCACATTAAGATGTCAAAATGCAGGTCTGCTTAGGATTCCAAGGATTTATAAAATAACAGTGGGAGGTCGAGCTTTTAGTTACAGGGCCCCTAAACTGTGGACTGGTCTGCCTGCTACTATAAGAGATGCCCCTTCGGTCTCAGCTTTCAAATCCCGGCTGAAGACTCACTACTTCAGTTTAGCACACCCTGACTAGAGCTGCTGATTAACTGTACAGACTGCATCTCTGTTGTTGGTTATTAGCACTAAAACATAAGTAACATGATAGTCAGAATTTGTTACTAACCCTCACCCATTCTATTTCTCTTCTCAGTACTCAAATGTGGCACTTGGTGCCATGGCCAACCTGCCAAGTTGTTTTGCCTGCCTAAAGGTAAAATCATCCATGATGGAGGATCGCAGGAATCGTGGGGTAGAGGGGTCCTTTCATCGGATTGGCTGGCCCAGCGCTGTTTCAGCTGTGGAATGGCCAATAGGGAGAGGCAGCTTGATGCCCGAGGTCTCCAGGACTCTGAACAAATCCAAATCATATTATGTGATATCATCTACTGTTAAATTCTGCTCCATACTTCTAATATTTTTATTTTTATATTGTATTACCTGTGTTCTGTTCGGTGTATTGTATTGGGTTCACCGACAAAAGCGCGATAGACATATGCGCCCCGACAAAACCGCGACCAACAAATGAGCGCCGACAAACCCACTAACTGGTTTTCGATAAATGCGCGCCGACAAAATCGCGAGAGAGGCCAAGAGAGTGGGACGCCCTTGCTGTAATTCTTCCTACGTATGCAGGGCGTGATCTTAAGGACTATCTGCGTGCCTTGCTGATGGCATGCTGCGTCTCATAATATTGACTTCTAAAATAAACATTATTATATATGCTTTAAACTAGTAATTCATATTTAATGAAACTTTTGCGATTTTGTCGGGGCAATTTTGACGGCGCGTTTTAATCGGCGCTATTTTGTCAGCGCTCATATGTCTATCGCGCAAATGACGGGTCACAATTGTATTGACCCCCTTCTTTTTGACACCCACTGCATGCCCAACCTACCTGGAAAGGGGTCTCTCTTTGAACTGCCTTTCCCAAGGTTTCTTCCATTTTTTTTTCCCTACAAGGAGGCCTGGCAAGAGGCAGGGCCTGTTAAAGCCCATTGCAGCACTACTTGTGTGATTTTGGGCTATACAAAAATAAATTTTATTGTATTGTAAGTGGAGTCTTTCCCTTTCCCATCCATAGGGCACTAAAATCGCAGTAAGTGAACTTTACTCTTACAGTAATGGAAGGTGGGAGTCCTCACCCTCACCACCACATTGTTGAATGCTACCGTAAAGGGTGATGGGATGAGTAAGAGAGTTCCCAGGTAAAGGCTTTCACAAGTTGGTCTGTAGCCAACAGGGGGCCTGTCCCGTCTTGAACATACCCATTTTCGAGCTCACCACCTTCATCAAAACAAAGTTCCGCAAAGACTGATAAACATAATCCATCATGAACAGATAAAGAGCAGTGGGACAGTTAAGAGGAACTGATCGCTCCCCAAAAAAAAAAAAAAAAATCTCTAAGGTGGGTGTGGAGGTCCAAAGTCTGTTTAGGAAAGTTTATTGCAGAAGTTGGCAGGAGCCCAAGGCGACTTTATTTACATGGAAGAGGAAGACCTACAGCCGGCCATAAATTGAAATGACAAAGAGAGTACTATGTAAGCTGCTAATAAGGACAGACCGGCACCTTCAAAGAGTCAACCTGTGCTTCGATTCAAAGCTATAAGAGCACAGCAGGGAGCGGACCTCCGTTTGATATGATGGGTCATCCAGCTGATAGAGAGTCATTAGGAGTGATGGCCCCACTTAAATGGTGATGAGCAGGACCTCCAGAGATAGAATAACAACACATATGACATGGTGTGGGAATGCCTGGGCCACTAGGGGGTGCTATAACTTGTTCTCCAGAGGTTTACATTCTGATGGAGACGCCGTGTCTTTAAGCTGCTGTTTTATAAAAAGAAAATAAAAAAAAAGCATGTGTCTTGCTATCTTCAGCAACAGTGGCCGGCTGTTTCTATTTGACCACTCCATGGCACAGGTTTTGACCTTAACATTAAACTCTTGTGGTGTTTGGACCCCGGTGTCTTCAAGGGTACAGTAGTTTTGTCCAGGAGTTGAAACACTGGATGCTGTTGCTTCACACCCCATGTTGAATACACACACACACACACACAAAGTGTGACCCTGGACAAGTCCACAGTAGCCAGAGTGGTGTCCTACGCTGCAGTCTCCTGGGAAAGCACAAAAAGAGCCCGATTCCTGAACAAAGTTATCAGGAAAGCCTGGATGAGCCCTGGACACATGCAAAGCGGTTGTGTAAAAGAGAATGATGGCAAAATTGGATGCCAGCATGAAAATCTCCACCAATCGCCTCCAGGAGGCGCTCTCTCTTTATCAACTTTTAGCTACAGGCTCATTCTGTATGTGCCACAGAGAGAGAAAGGCAGCCTGAATGGAAGATTGCAATGCTCCACAGGAGGTTAGTGGGAAGGATCCTGGTTGTCTACTGAAAAAAGAAAAAAAAAAACAAAAAAACACTGAGGCCAGGACTGAAGTGCCAGATGTGGCAGCATATGTTGGCTGTGTCACAAACTTGATCATGAGCCATAGCAAGGTTTGGGGCAGCCACCCGTATATTATTTTCCTGGCTGCAAAATTGCAAACAAAAAAGATAGCACTGGTGTGAAAAAATCAGAATCCCAAACAGAACTGAGGGAGCAGGGGAAAGGTAGAGGCTTTTAAAGGTCAGGATAGGAAGTGACGTCAAAGGGGCCGGGATCGGAAGGGTCTTCAACCATAGGTTTGAGCCTGGATATGACATCAAGGGGGCCGGAAATGGAAAGGTCTTCATCTATAGCAGTGCTTCCCAAACTCGGTCCTGGGGACCCCCTGTGGCTGCAGGTTTTTGTTCCAACCGGATTCCTAATCGGTGACAACACCTGATAACACTGAGCTCATTTAATTAGCAGATATTTGTTTTTCTTTTATTTGACATTCAGAAAAGCATAGCAGCATGATTTTTACATTTATGAGACATTTATAAATATTTCTGCTTTTGCTATAGATTTAAATGCTGAACTCTCTTTTGCTGCTTTCATTATACTTTGCCCTTTCTCTGTGCAGCTTTTCTGCTTCATTGTATCTTAATAATGACAATTTAAAACGAGCAGATCAGACACACAGTCAAACAATAGTGAATAATCAAAGGCTGCAACTATTTTAGACTCAGACCCACTAATTAGTAAATAATTGATTAAACAAACAATTAGAACACCTTGAAAAGTAGAATGCAAATCAAGAAGAAAATACTGTTAAAAAGAAAAAAAATACATTATTCCTATATAACTGCTTGGTACATTTTAATATTTTTTTTTTAGCAAACTTAGTTTTCTAATTTCTATATTGTTCCCTAAACAAAGAACTTGGGAAATATCAGTTCACTTAATTACCCAGGAGTTCAATTAAAAACAGAAGCTGGTTGGAACAAAAACCTGCAGCCACAGGGGCTCCTCAGGACCGAGTTTGGGAAACACTGATCTATAGGTTTGCACCCGGAAGTGATGTCACCAGGGCCAGGTGGAATTTCCCTTATATGGTCTGCAGGGAAACAAGAAAAAGAGTCAGTGCACTCTGCCACATCCCGGTCTGATTCGGAATTGCCCTCACTCAAGCCCTTTAGCTGCCTCCCATGCGCACGTGTGTCACATCTGTTACAGTACCTGAATGGCACCTATGGGACAGAGTGGTCTTGGAGGGCAACTGAAGGCTCAGGAGATCTGACAAACCAGAAGATACTAAAGGGAGATCTAACCTGGAGTACTCAAAGCCAATGCAAGGCTGCCTCTCACACTGGATGCGATACTCTGGCTTGGTATGAATTGATTCCATTATAGTTTCAAAGCCACCCCATGAGGAGGAGGAGGAGGAGGAGGAGGAGGCTAAACGGAGGACAACATGAAGAAGAGTGCAGGTGAACACTGAGCTGGTGGGCCGCAGAGAGAACAGGCTCTGGATGAGGAGACAGTGTGAGATGGCGAGTGAGAGGGGGAGTGCTTCGGTGTGGTATTGTCATAGACAAGTGGACAAGCTGACCCTCCAGGAAGACAAAAGTTCTAAAGCCATGCGGGCAAGCCCAGAAGGGCAGCAGTTTTGTCGTCTCCCTTTTCACTTTTGTCCTCTTCCCGTAGTCAACCCTTCTGATGGCTTCTTTTCTATAATAAGGACACAGTGTTAATTGTTTACCTCTCTGGTGCTTTTCCACCAATCAGAGCACCTAACTGTTTGCTCCCAGGTAAGGAGAGGCCTTCTCGTATCTTCACAGGCCTCAGGAAACAAAACCAGACAGACAGCAAAAGAGGCAGTCAGATGCTATAAAATGTAACTTCAGACTCAAACTGTGCGTGAAATCTTTCTGGGACCCACGGCACAATGCATATCCTCCCCCATTCCCCACACTGCTGCCCCCATGCCTCCATGTAAGAAGACCGCAATTGGCTCAGATAATGGAAACAGCAAATCATTCAGAGCCAACATCTGCTTCATGTCTGTGGCCGAGCGCTAGGAATTCTGTGGAGAGCCAGGCGCCACGTTCTCACCCCTGAGACATGTGGAGGAGGCATGCTCAGTGCTTCAAGAAGAGACTTGAGCAAGCACAACAATCTGTATGCCAAGCCAATGAGAAAAACCTCATGGCAGCACGCCAACCCAGCAAACTCAATCCTTGTCAGGGTCTTGGACCTGATCCCACAGTGTGGTGACAAACCAGTTCACAGAGGAATTCAGTGTCAAACCAGTGGATCAGCCCCAAGGCACCGTGTCAGTACCATACCAATGCACGGATCTCAAGTGCCCAGGAGTGCCAGTCACTTGTTTCTCATCCTGAAGATTCAGACCCCTTCACTTTTTACACATTTGGTTATTTGCAACCTTGTGCTAAAATGATTTAAATTTACTTTCCCCCCTCATCCAGCAGCACTCAATAACCCAAAAACCAGGATTTTTATCATTATTTGCCAATTTATAAAATGATAAACTGAACTGTCACATTGACACAATTGGACCCTTTGCTTAGCTGAGGTGTATCCCATTCGATTGACCATCACAGAGACGTTTGAAGTCCACCTGAATGGACCAGATTAGGGGAGACACAAACCTGACTACAGAAGGTCCTACAGGTGAGGTAAAACCAAGTAATGAGGTGAAAGGAATTGCTTGCAAAGCTGAAAGCCAGGATGGTGTCAAAGCACAAATCTAGGGAACGCTACAAAAAAAAAAAACAGAAAAAAAACCCCCACAATTCTACAGCATTAAAGGTTCCCCAAGAACACAGTGGTCTCCATAATACTTAAAAGGAAGAGGTTTGGAACAACCACGACTGTTCCTGGAGCTGGCTAATATTAAACAATTGTGGCAGAGGGGTCTTAGAGATGTGACCAAAAACTCAATGCGCACTCAGGCTGAGATTCAGCTAACCTGTGTGGAGATAGAAGAAACTTCCAGAAGGGCAACCATCACAAACCTTGGCTTTACATCTGAGGGGGTCAAACAGAAGCCCTTCCTCAGTAAAAGACATGAAAGTAGTTTGGAACAACCACGACTCTTCCTAGCACTGGCTCAAACTGAGCAATGGCGGCTGAAGGGCCTTAACAAGAGGGTTGACCAAGAACCCAATGGTCATCTGGCAGAGCTCCCGAAAACCTGCGCGGGAGAAACTTCCAGAAAGACAACCATCACTGCAACTCCACTGATCTCAGCTTTATGGCCGAGTGGACAGACGGAAGCCCCTCCTCAGTAAAGGACACATGAATGGCTGCTTGGAGTTTGCAGAACTCTCAAACTGTGTGAAACAAGACCGTCTGGTCTCATGAAACCAAGATTGGGCTATTTGGCCTCATTTCTAAGTGTCATGTGTGGAGGAAGCCTGGCACCGCTCATTAACCTGTTCAATGCCACTGCAATTACAAAGCATGGTGCTGGCAGCATTAGGGACCGGGAGAATCACCTAAGTCCAGGGAAAGCTGAATGAAGCAAATTACAGAGATATCCTTAATAAAAACCTTCCCCAGAGCACTCTGGACGTTACGCTGGGCAGAAGGTTCATCTTCCCACAGGATAAAGCAAAGACAACACAGGAGTAGCTTAGGGACAACTCGGGGAATGTCCTTGAGCAGCCCAGCCAGAGTTCAGACTTAAACCCAATTGAACATGTCTGAAGAGGCCTGAAGACAGCACTCTACTGATGGTGTCCATCTAACCAGGACGAATTTGAGGGGATGTGCAGAGGAGAATGGCAGAAAATCCCCAAATCCAGGTGTGAGAAGCTTGTCCCATAAAATCAAGAAAACTCCAAGCTGGAAGTGCTACCAAAGAGGCTTCAACAAAGTACTGAGGAAAACCTCTGGATACTTGTGTAATTTTTTTTATTGTTAATAAATTGGCATAAATGTCTAAAATTCTATTTTTTTTTTGCTTCGTAATTCATGGGTACTGAGTCTTTATTGATGAAAGCAAAAGAAATTAAACGAATTTAGCACAAGGCTGAAACATCACAAAATACGAACGAAGTGAAGGGTCTGAATGCTTCTGAATGTGCTGTCTGTGAACCTCATGGTCACCACTCAAGTCCAGTAAACCAGCAGCATGCCAGTGTGAGGATCCAAATGTCCAAACCATTCAAGCATGCCATCTAGTCGCAAGTGTGCTGATGCCAGCCTAGTTCAGCTAGAGGTTTACAGGATTAAACCATGACATGAGCCCCATGTAACAGTGCATGCCAGTAAATGCATTCAATGCAGAGGCCTTACTTGCCAACATTCCAGTCTCTTGTTAGCTTGCTGGCTCATTGTAAGCCCCAGTCGTCCAGTGCCCCGGCAGTATGCCATGCTACTGTCTTTGTACCAGTCATGTAAACCCACTACAGTACTTTGATGCCAAGATAATCTTAATGCATCACAACCATGGCAGTACTCTAACACAGCACAACAAATCCATGTCATCATACCAGCCTTGACAGTACAACCACCTACTGCCAACCGATTGGACCCTTGCCACCACTCCAATCTCTTGGGGTCCATCAATACTCTTTTTGAATCGTCAAGGCACCAGAAATAGCAGAATTAGAGGCAAGGCAGTAATTGGCACTGGATATTCCAGAAATGAGGCACCTAAACAAAATGAAGAACATGGCACTATACCCTCAGCACTTTAGGACCCAGCAGATGGCGGATCGAGAAGTCAGGAGGTCACAAGCAGCAAACAGTGCATTTGATAAGGTGGGCAGAAATGTCCACCGCAGAACACAGTGACAGTCTGGACTGCAGCTGTCACAGGTCTTCAGACTAAACAAGCGAGACAGCCACTAAATGACAGGACACGGGCACTTCCTGCTGCCTGTGCAATCCAGTGCTGGGCAGAGTTGGTGCCATGTAAAGCCATTCAATGCTCACACTGTTTTGGACCACCAACTCATTAGGAAAGTCCCAAAAACAAAGCTTGTGTAAAATGACATGTCTGCTAAATCTCTGATCTGAAGTAACAGAATGAGCCGTAAATGAAAAGGAACCTGCGGGGCATTAGACACACAGGCTCATATCACAGGGAGAGCAGGCGGGTTCAGGGGCAATCACTTGTTATATAGTGCCTTTTTATTGTGGATACAAATGAAGCAAGACAGGTCAAGTCACTTAGATTAGATAAACTTTATTACTCCTATGGGGAAACTCAAATGCATACAGCAGCAGAAACACAGGCTTTGGGTGGAAGCACTGAATTGCCTGATCGCAGTGGGCAGTAAAGACCCCCAGAGGTTCTTCTTAACACATCATGGTGGAATGAGCCTGTAAGCAAAAAGTGCTCTAAGAGAGAGCACCTCCTGGAAAGGGTGAAGGAGGTTTTTCCAATTTTGCCATCATTCTCTTTTCCACAACAGCTTTGCGTGTGTCTGGGGTTCATCCAGGCTTTCCTGATAACTTTGTTCAGGCATTGCACTCTTTTTGTGTTCAGGACACCACACTGGCTACTGTGGACTTGTCCAGGGTCACACGTTGTGTCCGACATGGGGTATGAAGCAGCAGCATTCAATTTTTCAACCCCAGTGCGCAACTACTGTACCCTTGGAAACACAGAGGTCTAAACACCACAAGATTTTAATATTAAGGACAAAATCTGGGCCATGAGGTGACCAGCATGCTGGTTAAATAGGAACAGCCAGCTACATTTTGGAAAACAGCAGCTTAAAGACACAGCGTCTCCATCAGAACGTAAAAATCAGGAGAACAAGCACAATCGAACAGACTCAACGTCGGCCCCTGTCCTTTATTTATATGGTGCCTTTCTTAGACTAGCAGAAGACACTAAACAAAGACAACATGAACACCAGGAATTGTACATAGCATGAGAATCCATCGATTCCATTTAAATTTCGGGGGCCTTACAGAATATTCTAGTGGGTGCAAGACAGAGTATGTGACTGCTCATTGTGGGGAGCAACTGCTCGTTCTAGTCCAACTTCGAGACTAGGGCTGCACAGTATACTAGTACTTGACGAGTATCGAAGAACCCTAATTTTACAACAGTGTGGTACCAGCATTTCAGGGTTTTCAGGACCAGAAGGAAGCGTCAGGTTTCTTTTCAATCCCTCGCCACTCACCACTGCAGTTGTGGAAAAAACACCCATCTTGTAGACTTCACAAAATTAACTGATGGGACTGGAACTTCACAGGGGACTCCAATTACTGCTTCAACACAATCAGGACTTCATGACTATCAAGAGGGAAGCGTTGCATAAAGTGTATTTTTACATTGCCGGTCTTTAAACTTTACTCTTGACAAGTTGGTTTTAACTTTAGAGCTTGATAGACTGCAGTTGTTTGTTCTTTTTTAATGTTTTTCTGTTTGCTGTAATACTGCATTGCTCTCCACGGTACTGTACTTCTGTTTCAGTGATGGTAAAGCTATTAGATATGAACCAATATACTGTAGTCTGCACTATGCAAGGAGCTATAAAGATGGCACATGAAGAGCACTCCGATATTTTCTACAGCTCCGTCCCATTCGTTTGCGATCTGGCAAATTGACGACCACTAAAAACACAAAAGCTGCTAAGACCCTGTGCATTACCCTTAGCGACCATGTCACCTGCACCCAGTGTGCCAGGGGGCTCCACCCCTCCTTGACCATCCATGTTCAAGTGTGCCGCTCATCTCTCGACTGGACTGCCGCAGCTCCCTCCTGGCCGGCGTCCCAGAGCTTGTTGTCAGGCAGTCCCGGCTCATTCAAATTTCAGCAGCCCATTTGATTTACAACGTTCCATCACCTTCTCGAGTTACAGCACTCATCCCACTGGCCAGCTACCAGCGTTAGTCTGCATCAAATTCACAGCCTTGGCAGTGGCTTATTAGGATATGAGCGGATTGGAAACCGGTGCACCTTTAAGGCCACAGCTACCCTGCACATGCGCTGCCTGCCAGGTCTCTGTGGTCAGCCTCCATTGGGATGCCTTTGTTGAATGAATGCAATTCAACTGCTGGCCATTTCCCAGCATGCACCGCTGGCACAGCTTCATTTCATAAGCAGGACGGCTTACTTCAAATAACCAAGAAGAATGAAAAATCCACATGTAGCTGTTCAGACCTAACTTCTCAAGTTCATTTCCTAATTGTGGTGTATGTCGTGGGGAAGCTGGAGCCGATCTGAACAAGCATCGGAGGCAAGGCAGGAATTACCCCTGGACATCTCAGGGTGAACAAAACACACAGATCAGGGGCCAATTCACTTAACCTGCATCTTATTATTCATTATTGCTGTTCACATATTTGTCTGACGCCTTCATCCAAGTGGACTTATAACATCTGAGATACAATAGGAGTACAGGCAGGTGTAGTGACTTGGGTCACACAGTGTCAGTGGCGGGATTTAAACCCATGACCTCAGGGTATGAAGGCCAAAGCCTTGACCACTACGCCACAATGCCTCTGTGTCTTTGGACTGTGGGAGGAAACTGGAGCACCTGAAGCAAACCCACCGGAACACGGGGAGAACATGCAAACTCCAGACAGAGAGTACCTGAGACATGAACCCAGGTCTCTTAGTTACCTGGCAGCAGCACTACTACTGTGGCACTGTGCCACCCTGCCTCTTAAATGCAACACCCTCACTGCTCCCACTTTTGTTCTCCTGTTTATCAGTTGCTTTGCCTTTTAATTTTTTCTTTCACTCAGGGCATCTCTTGTGCTTATGCCCTGTGTTAGTAAGACTTTAAAGTTTTATCTAACATAACCAATCATGCATTTAATGACCTGCTAGTCCAGGACAGGGAGGTCATGTCCAAAACGATATAAGAAAGCAAGGCGGCAACAAACTCTGGACTGGCAGTCAGCACATCGTATGATGGCGTATGTGCGCCTGTGCCCTGAGGTTGTCAGGTAAGCAAACACTCAAGTCTTTGTTACGGTAGAAGGGGGGGCATGGGGGGGGCACGGGGGTCCCCCTCTAAAGAATAAACAAACCACCTACACCGCCACCGTGTAACTCCACACATCAGTTATTGACTAACGCACCGAGGTTTACTGCTTATTAGTACAGTTTGTTCCATCACATTTGTCTCATCTTCATACACCCATCATTTATAAAAGCGTCCGCCAAATGACACGAAAAAATCTTGAAATTGCAAAGGAGGTCATTTGTCAAAACCCAGACATCTCTCAAAATGGGCACAAGTGAAATATGAAACAAACAGCCTTGCCAAGTGCAGCTCAGTCAGTCCATGCCACAGCTCTGACATTAAGAAGCCACTGTGAGTTTTGAAGGATTGGTGGAAAAAGACTAAACGAGAATGCCAAATAACAGATTAAAACATAACATGATATCCGGTCTCAGAATCGGTCAAATCCAAGTGTGGAGCAGAGGAGTGAATGAAACACCACCTGCTCGCCTGTCCGGGTGTCAAGTTATAACACCACACTACACTTTGGAAAGCTTATGAACTGCTCAAGCAGGATCTGTTCAGTCATGGGAAAGAGAATGATACGATGAGGAAAATCCCGCCAACAGCCCCATGCTGCAACACTGTCTTTAGGATGAGTTTGGCAAAGTACAATGTAGATAGACATCACTCTGCTCCACAGCGCCATGGTGCCATTCTGGGCTCGGTACTCCTGGGTGCTCAGACTCTGCTAAAGATGACAGATCTTTAATGGCAACATAGTGTCATGTGGTTCCTCACAGCAACCACTCCTCGACAAAGAACCACTTCATACTGAGCAGGGGTCCTAGCTTTTGAAACGGGTTATGTGGGCTTTGGAAAGGCAGCTAAAACGTGGACAAAACAGAAACCAGGAAGGTCTTGAAGGCTACCTTACAGACTGTGACAGATCAAGACAACCTGAACTTCGTTTGTGTGGCTCAAATAAATAAATAAATAAATAAAAGGTGTTTTTGGAACCTTCATGTGGATGGTTTTTCTTTGGTTCCTCTATGGCATCACTCTGAAGAACTGCTTACAGCCCAGACACAGACTGATCCATTGCCAGTTTGCATGCGGTGTGAATCTGCCGTGCAGTGGACTGAAATTCTGGTCAGGATGTTTCACAATGCATGGGTGATGCGTGGGCAATGCCCACCCAATTAATAATAATTTAAAAAAAAATTCAGTAAAAATAAAGTTTCATGTTATTTTGACACTTAGTCGCTCTCCTTGGGTACCAAATACCCACCCCAGGATGTCATCCTAGTAACACCACTGTGCTTCTACACCAACTGAATTATCACTTGGTGGGCATTTTCAAATCTTACACTCTTAAAAGTAAACGTGTCAAAATGGTTTTCCACATGGATTTAATAGGGGAGCCATCCTCATGAAGGTTTCAGAAAGGTTTGTTTATTTACAAGGGATATCCAGAAAAAAAAGGTTACAACAGCTGTTAAAAATCGAAAAATGAATATATTTCAACCAAATTTACAGGGTATGTTCCAAAATATGTGTTTATTTCTCAACATAATCGCCGTCAACTTCGATGCACTTCTTCAGCCTGGGCACCAGCTTTTTTTATACCCTCGTCGAATACGCTCCGCTCCACCTCCGAAAGCCACTTCTCCACTGTCTCCTTCACCTCCTCATCGTTGGAAAAACGTTTCCCACCCAAGAATTCTTTCACAATTCTTCCACAAGCTGACGATGGATCTCGGCCGCGGATTGGCGACGCAAAGTGAGGAACTTGATGACCGAACGAATCTCGCATCGGCGGTAGGTGGAGCAAACGGCCTCAGCAGAGGTTGACGAACTCGCTTGCTGTGATGACATTTCACAACTGACTGACGCGGTCCCGGGCTTATTGTGACCGTTAGGACCCCCCTACACGCAGGTATGCCAACCTTCGAAAAAAAAAAAAATTCCCTGCACCCTCCAGGGCACTTGTAACCTTTTTTTCTGGATATCCCTCGTACATGTGTATTTAGAGGCTCCATAAATAACCACGGATGGGTGGCAACAAATTTGGGAAACGCCAGTGGGTTTACAATTTTAAATGGACTCTCGCTGCACACAGTCACACAGGCTACATTCAGGTGTTCTTGATCTGCTGTATCCTGCTAGCCTAATACATATTACAGATTTTTATTTTCTCCCCTTATAAGGAAGCTTCCTAAATCCCAAAGGAGCCATTATGATATGGAAAGATCCCTTCCAAGAATTAAAATGATTCAATAAGGAACAAAACTACCCAATAAAAAGAAATATTAAAGAGCCAGGATTTTTAAGAGTGCACTCAAGTCCTTGTGGTTCTCCTCAACTGTTTTAAAAGAAAAGAATATGCTGCTGGATTGAAGCACTGCTTATATGTCGTCCAAACTGGGATGGCTCCTGCCTTTGTCCTATTTACTGCCAGGACTGGCCCAGCGCCCTGCACCCCTGCAATGGACAAACGAGTTCAGTAAGCAAACTGATAGAACAATACAGCGAAAACGAGTGAACTAAAATGTGGCCTACCATCCTGACTTGTGACCTCTGCTGTTGGAATCAAGAATTTTCCAAAACTTTTGCCGAATGAAGTAGGTTTTTTTTATATATTAAAAAAAAAAAAAAAAAAAAAAAAAAGGCAGATTTGTGCCCCATGATGAACCAACTGGTGAACTATGGACCTTGCAATGCTGAAATGGATAAAACTGGCATGAAAGTGAGTGCATGAATTGGACACGATATTGGGTAGATGAACTGATGATGGTGCAAGTAAGGCGTATGATGGGATGACATGCATAACAGGGATGGTTCTGTTTTGTGTCCATGGCTGTCGCAAACCCTACAGGTGCCACAGTGTTCCTTCCATGTGATGCCAAAGGGACATCTTTTTGGTTCCCAAAAATAACCATCCCCATGAAGGCTCCAGAAAGAACCTTTACTTAAGTAGATCTACAGCATGCTCCAAAACTAATCACGTATAGATAACAGATTTGTGAAATACCAAAGATTTCATGATTTTAAAGGACTCTTACTGCAGACAGTCACAAAGGCCAAATTCAGATTTTCTCGATTAGTCAGTATTCCCACCTCAGAATTAAATGGTTCTTTATCAAGAAATGGATCTACAATAATAATAAGTTACATTTATAGAGTGCCTTTCACAAACCCAAGGTCGCTTTACATTCTGAGTAAACTAAAAAAAAATTACACAGAATTCAAAAGTTTGTAGAAGAGGAAAGTTTTCAGTTGAGATTTAATGGTGCAGAGAGAGGAGCAATCTCAGAGAGACGGAGAACAACATTTCCCAGCATGTACTGCTGGCCCAGCTTCATTTCATAAGCAGGACGGCTTACTTCAAATAACCAAGAAGAATGAAAAATCCACATGTAGCTGTTCAGACCTAACTTCTCAAGTTCATTTCCTAATTGTGGTGTATGTCGTGGGGAAGCTGGAGCCAATCTGAACAAGCATCGGAGGCAAGGCAGGAATTAACCCTGGACATCTCAGGGTGAACAAAACACACAGATCAGGGGCCAATTCACTTAACCTAC
>JANRMT010062802.1:21595341-21608924 GCA_026402145.1 Polypterus bichir lapradei
ATTGGCACTGCACTTTTATATATATATATATATATATATATATATATATATATATTTTTTTATTTATTTATTTATTTATTTTTTTTTTTTTTAATTACACCAGAGAGGTTTTACATATCTTTAGGAATGGCGATACTCGTGAATGGCGTCCCGTCCAAGAATAAGTGGCTCCCTTACGGTCGCAACTGTCGAGCAGGTGTCTTCTCCTCGCACCCAAACATTGGATGATAGAAAATGGACAGAAATGTGGATGAAAAAGACGAAATGAGACAAGGAGAGGTACAGTGCATGAAGCATAATCAGAAAAAAAAGGTTTAAAAACGAGGGTGAGCATTAAGGTACATTAACGCCTTCTTCTTCGTTAGCTATTCACATAAATATAAACATATTTAACTTGACTTGTTATTCTTTGAAATTCTATCCCTAATACACGGTTGTCTTTTATTTAACTCGAGTATAAATAAACGAGAACAACTAATGGACACTTTTTAAAACCCTTTAGAGTAACAAGCACGTTTTAAAAAGCCACAAACGCGCAGTTCAAGTCCGACACAACACCACAGCTCAGCTCAGCTCAGCCCAGAGCACTTTAAACACTTTATGCCCCCTAGACACACATCTTCTGAAAAGGACAGACGAGAAGGCAGACAAATAAATGAGTCTGACTGACCCCCCTTACAATCCTCTGTTGACGAGGCGGCTTGATTAACTGCTGCTAAAGTTTGTTGACTCCTAAAACCCCTGGACTAGCGGGGGGGCGCTAAGCCGCCCACCTTCTCGGCCCTTCTAAACGCTTACCTGTTTAAAATCTGCGATGAAAGTGATTAAGGTGCCGTCTCCTTCTTTGAACTCCAGACTGATAAAGTCCTTCTCGCTGTCCGCCTCCAGTATCTCCTCGGTGACCTGTCCATTGGTCAACCGGACCCGCACTCTCAGTTCAGAACAATTCGCAGCCCAATTCAGGAGGCAAAACGCAGCCAAAAAGTAAACGAGCTGAACTGAAGGGGGTCGAGTCCGGGCAGTAGACATTCCGGGAATAAATTAAAAGAAAAGAAAAGAAAAAAAAGTGATGGTGGGGGGGAAAACCTATGGGGGGAGGGAGGGCGAGCGAGAGCGTGAAAAGAGCGAGTCCTAGAGACACAAAGGGGGGCTGCGCGACTCCTAACTTCGTGGCCGTCTCCCACCAGCCGGGCCGCTTCGCTTCACGGCATTAACAAGAGGCTCCCACGCGTCCATCCCACCTCTGTGTGAGCGCACGGCGCTGCTTTCAGACAGGTCGTATCGCGCACAACACCCCCAAAGTTTTCACTCTTTGTGCCTCTCCGGAGGCTCGTCCCGGCGAAGCATTGAGGCTACCTCCACGTTGGACTTTTCTTCCTCGGGAGCTGATGCGCGACTCGCAGTGGTATCGCAGGTCCGCCGCTCTCACGTTCAGTTTCGATCTTTCTTGTTTCTCTCCTTTTTAATTCAATCCCGTCACTTCCTTCAGAAACACATCACAGCCCGCAGCTCCGACTTCCCAAGTTACAGGGGACAGCAGGACAGGCAGCGCTGCGCTTTTCTTAAAGGGACCGCGCATGTGAAGAAGACGCGGCGCCCGCGGCAACAGTGGGAACGGCGAGACCCTCGAGGGCACAGGCTAGTGGGCAGCGTTAACGTGTTGTTAACACTGCCGGTTCAAAAAGACAATTTTCGGTGAGGAATGTGGTAACATTTTTAAGACGAGAAACTATTATTATATACATTTTATGCAGAAAGTACTGAGACCCCTTCGCTTTCTGCACTTTATTGTGCTGGAGATTTCATTTTAAATATGCCATCTACACTCAGTTATCCATAATGACGAAATGAAAACAGGCTTTCAGAAAAGTTTGCAAATAAAACATAAATCTCATTCCAATAAATATACACACCCTTTGCAGTGGCACTTCACATTCTTGTGTCAGAGTTGCTCTTCAAAAAATGACCCATCCGCATGACGGTTCCAAAAGGAACCATTTATTTATTTAGATCTGTAACCGGCTCCATACAGTAAAAAACATGACCAGAAGGTAACAGATTTATGAAGTACAAATGGGTACTGATTTTTATTTTTTAATTTTAATTTTAAATGGATTCTCGCTGCATACAATAACACAGGCTAAAGTTTTCTTACTCCAATAGTGTCCTGCAGCCAAATAGATAGACACTTTATTAATCCCGAGGAGCAATTCACACACTCCAGCAGCAGCATACTGATAAAGAACAATATTAAATTAAAGAGTGATAAGGATGCAGGTAAAACAGACAATAACTTTGTATAATGTTAACGTTTCCCCCCAGGATGGAATTGAAGAATCACATAGTGTGGTGGAGGAACAATCTCCTCAGTCTGTCAGTGGAGCAGGATGGTGACAGCAGTCTGTCGCTGAAGCTGCTCCTCTGTCTGGAGATGATCCTGTTCAGTGGATGCAGTGGATTCTCCATGATTGTCAGGAGCCTGCTCAGCGCCCGTTGTTCTGCCATGGATGTCAGACTATCCAGCTCCATGCCTACAATAGAGCCTGCCTTCCTCACAAGTCTGTCCAGGCGTGAGACGTCCTTCTTCTTTATGCTGCCTCCCCAGCACACCACCGCGTAGAAGAGGGCTTATTACAGATGTTGAAGGATGCTAGCCTTCTAACTAAGTATAGTCGGCTCTGTCCTTTCTTACACAGAGCATCAGTATTGGCAGTCCAGTCCAATGTATCATCCAGCTGCACTCCCAGGTATTTATAGGTCTGTACCCTCTGCACACAGTCACCTCTGATGATCACGAGGTCCATGAGGGGCCTGGGCCTCCTAAAATCCACCACCAGCTCCTTGGTTTTGCTGGTGTTCAGGTGTAAGTGGTTTGAGTCGCACCATTTAACAAAGTCCTTGATTAGGTTCCTATACTCCTCCTGCCCACTCCTGATGCAGCCCACGATAGCAGTGTCGTCAGCGAACTTTTGCACGTGGCAGGACTCCGAATCGTATTGGAAGTCCGATGTATGTTGGCTGAACAGGACCGGAGAAAGTACAGTCCTCTGCAGCGCTCCTGTGTTGCTGACCACAATGTCAGACCTGCAGTTCCCAAGACGCACATACTGAGGTCTGTCTGTAAGATAGTCCACGATCCATACCACCAGGTGTGAATCTACTCCCATCTCTGTCAGCTTGTCCCTAAGGAGCAGAGGTTGGATGGTGTTGAAGGTGCTAGATAAGTCCAGAATCATCATTCTTACAGCACCACTGCCTAAACATTTCAGTTTTTTTCTCTACATATTAGGAAGTTTTTCAAAGCATAAAGAACCTGTCCCAGAGTGGAATGGCGCTCTGTCAATAAATGGTTTAATGAGGAACCACACAGCATAATAAAGAACCCATATGTGTGCAGATTGTGCTCTGGTGCATCCTGTTGGCTTTAATTCTCTTTGAGATGTGTCTAGAATGTGAATGGAGTCCACCTGTGGCAAACTGAATTGGTCATGGTTTAGAAACAAACACACACTTACTGTATGCAAAGAAGGTCCACAAATCACACGTCAGGACAAAAACCAAGTCATGTATTCCAAGGAAGTGTCTCAAACTGTGGTGAGACATTGATCAGGGCAAGGAGATAAAACCTAAGCTTGGACTTTTCCCTGGAGCATAGGGGTCTGAATAATGGGGAAATGAAAGATGTTTGGAACCAACGGGACTCTTTCTAGAGCTGGCTGTCTGGCCAAACTAAGTAACCAGGCAAGAAGGGCCTTGGTCAGGGAAGGGAGGGAGGGAGATGTGGGGCCCTTTCTGTTTGGTATGTCGGATTTGCTGATCTCATCGGCAGACCCTGTTAATTTAAGGAACTGAAATTCACAGGTCATGTCACATTTAGTAACTGACCTTCCAGAAGAGTTGTGCTCGTTCCTTTTTGTGACAGCCAACAGCGTGCTGCCTGATGGAGCCGGTGCTGTACGAAGGGTTAACAGGTACGGTGAGTTCAGTTGTAATTTCGGCCCTTGTCTCCATTCTGTTGTGGTACGTAAAACATGATAAATCAGACAGACAGACAAGCTTCTCTTCTGTTTGTGAGCTCCACAACACCTGTGCTTCTAATTCTTCTTGCATTCTACGCTTCCAAAGAAGCATTTATTGGTTGTCAGCTGCCAGGCACAGAGAGCCCATCTCTACGACTAAAGACAGAATCAAACCTGCTAGAGGGGCGAGTCGTGGATAAGTTGGAGCGGATCACCGGGTGGGTCACATTAAGTGACCGGCTTCATGTGAGCACACCACCGACTGCCCGCAGCTCTGTAAGATTACGTAAATGAAGGCTATGACTGCATGAAAATCTCTGGAAAAGTTGCATAATGTGACTTGCCGTTAAGTGGAGTCTGAATACTGTCACCATCTTGGGGGGCTCCTCTGGTGCAGCTCATTTTTTCAACCTTAGCCCGCAGGCACAATGTCAGATTGATTGCCTTGGCCCGCTGTACGAGAGTGCGGATGTGCGTTTGCCTGTGTCCTGTGATGGAATGGCCTTCCTCCCACTGAGGCCTGAATTAAAGCTTCAACTCTCTGAAGGAAATTCATTTCTCCTCCTTGCACTTCAGTTTTCTTTGCACGTGTCAAAGCCGTGCCTTTCAGGTTCATTGGTGACACAGCACTGGCTGCAAATGGCTGAATGTGCCCTGCGCCACCCTGGCACTCCAATGTGACTGTGAGCTGGATTAATCTGGATCAACAATGGACAGAGAAGACCTTGGGGAACACTTCATTTATTAAACCCCCCAATGGAAGTAGCATTCCAGCCTTCTTGGTTTCTGGTTCACTAATGACATTGATTGGAAAACATCTGCCATTTTTATTAATTCATTGTGTGAGTTTACGCTGTGATGGGCTGGCTTCTCCTCCTGGGGTTGTTCCTGCCTTGCACCCAATGCTTGCTGGACAGGCTCCAGCTGCCTCTCAACCCTGCCCTGGATCAGCAGTTTTAGAAAATGGATGGAAGGATTTCTATTGGAAATGAATTTCAGCAAATTAACATTTTTATTATACTATATCAGAAATTGGCAGTAAAACTAATATTGAAGCTGAAGCAGTTAAAATAAATTCACAAGTTCACAAAAACCAAAACTTCAGCCTCCAGAGCATAGACTGAGGAACATAGGAATGGGACAGCCATCCATCCTTTATCTGACCCAATTATCCAGTTGAGAGTCATACCTGAACACAGTTTTCAGATCATTTAAAAGATCGTATATAGCGCCTTGCTGGCTGAAGAGTTTCGTGCCTCCTAACTCCTATAAATCGGCACGTTTACCCGGCAGGACTGTGATTTGAGGTCTTACAGGTGTCTGGTCGAGCCTTACTGATTGCGGCTTTCGGTGGGACCGCCATCTTTCTCAGTGGTTAATTAATGTCTTTCAATGACCCGTTTGAGTAATTAGCCTTCCTTTTTTCCAGTTTCTTCATTCAGAAGGCCCCAGCGGAGTGAGTTCCTTTTTTCTGAACATGTTAGCGCAGATTGGCTTTGCTTTCCTTTCTTTTATTTTGGATCTCGGAATTGTGTGACCACTCACAGTTAATCTCCAATGCTGAAAAGACACAGAAACCGAACACAATGCGCACTTCTTGAGAACAGACAGCGCATTGTCGTTGTCGCTTAGAGGCCGGTCACTAAAAGTTGGCCACTTCTGTCTAAGAAAATTCAAAACAAGTCATCAGCCTGAAAGTGAAGGAACTGAACAACGCCCTGCATGCGAGAAAAGCGCTGGAATCTGCGTCTGAGGAGGGTGTTTGTCGGACGAGCCCACTTCACGCCTACAGGTGTCTTTGAACTCGGAAAGAAGGCAAACCGAGTGAAGCAAATGATTTGATTAGTCATCCACCCACATGCCCACCCACTTTCTGAACTTGCTACTTCTATAAGGGGATGGGGGTCCCAGAGCCTACCCCAGCAGCATTAGAGGTAAGGCAGGTCCCCACCCTGGATGGAATATCATGATGCATGGACACTCATTAACACATTTAGCTGATTAAGATGTTGCATCAACCGGGCCCACTGCTGCACATATGTCCTATATAGCACCTTTCATATTGGGCACCAGCTAACGTCTCGTACAATATTATACTTCACATATCTGCAAAAATGGAGGCAGGCAGATAATGTGACTGGCAAGCTTGGACTGGAGTAGTTGCTAATCTGCAATATTCATTTTGGATAATAGGGGGCAAACCCCAAACTGAGACCACAACCACACCATCACAAGTGCTGGGCTCAAAAAGACTTCTTATTTTTTCCTAATACCTTTTCACAGGCGTCTTCTTCACAATGCAATCCACTACAAAATCCTCTGCCTTTTTCTCCCCATCTCCTCCACCAGCTCCCCTTCCAGGTCAGACTCGTCTGGTCGAGGAGGACAGGCTTCTTTTAATGCTGGACTCACAGTGATGTTCTCATGATTAGGACCATCTGTCCACCTGCTCATCCATGCCATTATCTAATCAGCCAATCATATGGCAGCATTGCAGTGCATCAAATCCTGCAGATTCAGGTCAGGAGTTTCAGTTAATGTTCACATCAAACACCAGAATGTGTTCTCAATGATTTCAAATATGTCACAATTGTTGGTGACAGAAGGGCTACTATGTTCTATAGTTTACTTAGAATTGTGCAAAAACCAGAAAATATCCAGTGAGTGGCAGTTCTGTGGACAGAAACACCTTATTAATGAGAGAGATCAAATGGCCAGACTGGTTCAGGATGACAGAGAGGCGACAGCAACTCAGATCACCACTCTGAAAAACTTCTCAGAATGCACAACACATTGAACTTTGGGTTGGGTGGGCTACAACAGCAGAAGACCACATTGGGTAACACTCATCAGGCAAGAACAAAAAATCTGAGGCTACAGTAGTCTCAGGCTCAACTGAAAACTGAATAGCTGAAGACCAGAAAAATGTAACCTGGTCTAAGAATCACAGTTTCTGCTGAGGCACACAGATGGTAGGGTCAGAATTTGATGCCAACAGCAGGAATCCTTGAACCCAGCCTGCCAGTTTAGTGTCACTGATAAATGTGACACACAATTTGAGTTGAGTGTGAGAGGAAACTGGAGAACCATAAGAAAAAATCATCTGGATAGTAGGAGAGGGTACAAACTCCACATGGATTGTGACTGAGGCGGCACTCTAACCATGTGCCACTGTGCCCAAATTAGGGAGCATAAATTTACTCTTAGTACATGCATACAGCTCTGCCAGCTCCTCATGTACACACAGAGTATTAATGCAACATCACGGCTTTTCTTGGGAAGTATTTATTTGCAAATCATCTGCAGGAAGACTGCACAATCACTGCTTTAATAGTTATTTAAACACCTTAAAAATGCCCTGTGTCATGTGCGTCTTTATTCCTGTTACTAGCTGTATTACCCATCTAAGATGTGTTGTAACAGAAGTCACCACCGTAGACTTCAGAATTAATGTTTGCAGTACACTATGCAATGTGTAAGTCTCTGTTATATGTCATTTGGTATAAGACTCCTAAAAGCAGTGTTCAAAGTTTTTGATGCGTCATCTGTTGGAATGGAGACAGCAATGCATTTTATTACTACAAATGTTTGTGGGGCACTATTATTTTGGAATGACAGAGAAACAGCAACTGGACATACACACAGACAGACACACATACGCTTGTCTTTTTATTAGGGTGGATTTGGTTCACCGTGCTGGTTGTGGGTTTAGTTGTCTCTTCTGACTGACTGTGTGGTCCTAAAAAAATGTCAGATATATGCAAGGGATCTCACCTTACCTCTGTACTCGTAATGTCCCTCAAGATGGTGTTCAACATTCAAAGGCACTACATTAAAACATGGCTTGTTTTTAATTTATTTATCTTTTCACACTGGGCTGTCAGGTCATCAGCTCAGGTCCTGATCCCAACATGGAGCAAAACATCACATGGCTTCTAGTTGCAGGGGATGTCAGACCTGACAAGTGTAATTGCTGATCTTGTTGATGGAGGATGTTAGATTACACGACTAGAAATCACACAGCATGGCAAATGAGATGACTCTGCAATGACTTTTCAGCACAACTTCACATTCCTAAAGTATCCCCCCGTGCTCCCCCTTTTCTTCTTACGGCCAGTAACGTGCTTCCTGACACAGATGGTGCTATACAAAAGCTTTTCAGTTATGGTAGCTTCATTATCTTGGCCTTTTTTTTATCCAATGTGTTATGAACACGAGGCGTGACACAGATGAGCCGCTCTTCTTTCTGCCAGGTCCAGAACACTCACGTTCCTTATCCATCTTTGCTGCAGTGTACTTCTGGCCGAGTGCTCATTGGCTGTCAGCTCTCGTACGCACACAAGTCCACCCTTCGGCAAAATCAATCCTGTTTGATTCTGTTGGGGGTGAGTCTCAGACTGGTTGGTCTGAATTAATGGGCATGTCAGACTGCAGTACATGACTGCCAGTCACAAGAGTGCACTGCTGACCGCCTCCGACCGGTTCAGATTATGTAAATGAAGTCAGTGGCTGAAAATTGCTGGCAAAGTCGTGTAACGTGACAGAGCCGTTAGCTAGCCAAGTCAAAGCAGAGCTCCAGGCGCTCACGTGAGTAACCCGCCTCTGACTGTGAGGGGGTCTCTTCTTCAAAGCAAACTTGTTCTTTTTGAGACCTTCACAACATCCATCCAATAGCAAAGAAGATAATCTTACAGGGATTTGGGCGAGGAGATTGAACAGAAAGTAACACTACACAGGCAGGAAGAACAAAAGGACATAATCAACTGACAGCCACGACGCCGGCAAAGAGTCGAATCTGAAAGCTAAAAGAAGAATGAAGTCGCTTGAGAAACTGGTTTTCTGTCGCCGTTGACATTTTCCTTTATGTACAAAAATGTGCAGACAATCAAGAGAGTATACGGCTAGCCCTTAAATACGATTTCCTTTGCCCTTGCACACCTTCACGACGTCACCCAGCAGGGTGGATCCTCTGACCCTGAGGGGTTCCTCCATAGTGCCGTCAGCAGTTTCTTCAGGTGTTTATGTTGCTTGGCATTTCAATGTCTCCTTCTTCTTTTAACTTGTGGCAGCAGAACTCAGTTGGGTAACTGGCTAAGATGGGTAGGGCGTTCAGAAAGGTCTCCTTGGTCAACACTGTTTTCCTCAACTGTTAGGCAGAACACCAAAGACAACAGCAGACTGGTTACAGAAAACCTTCATTAAGTTTACCAACTTTCAGACATAAAGAACATTATATTTTATCTCCAAAGCTTCTAATCTTTATTATTTGCCCGGGTATGTTTGTAGAATGAGTTAAGGAAAGAAAGCAAAAATTGATGTGTTTTTAAAATGGTGACCCTGTTGTTAATGCTAGCTGTCCCACTCATCATCCACCCGGCCTCTCTATCAAAAGTCACGGCTCTTGTGAGTCAAGGATTTGTTGTTTTTGGGTCTGATTGAATTCCAGAATTGCAGTAACTCCTCGCTGGGTTGTGACCTTGAAGGCTGTCATGTCTGACTCATCCTCTTATTTGAAGGTGGACGGTCCGTAATGTTTAAATTATGAAGAAAAGCCGGCAAAGTAGGAGTGAAAAAACAACCCTTTGATTCTCCCTTGTGTTGCTCTGCACTTCTGCTCTTGATCAGGCTTCACCCAACGGCCCCCTACAAAAAGCACCCGATACCCCTCTTTATATTACAGTAGATAGAAGCAGCATGTGGTGTTGTCCGGGTAAGTTAAATGAGAAGCTCTGGTCATTTGGTCTGCTAGCTTGGCTTTGGTCTGTTCAGATGTCTGAGCCAGTAGGGGCTACTGATGAGCAGACAGAAAAAAAAAAAACACTGGGACCCCCAAAGTCAAATTTTTTGGTTCCAAATAAATCACAGTGAGCCACTAGGCAAAACTTGGTGCAGGTCAGTCAAAGGGTGTAGCACTGAATAGAGAACACAGAGACAAACAGACATTTTACTTCATATATTCTTCTTCTTCCTCCTCTTCATCGTTTGCCACTTCTATGTGCCTGATCAATCTTTTCCATACAGCTCGGGGCTACATCTCCTCCTTGGTCAGACCCTAACCCTTCAAATCTTCTTTTACTTTATCCATCCTGCTCCACTTTGGCCTCCCTCACTCTCTCATCGCCCATTCCCATCCCTCTCTTGTCCACATATCCATTGCCTCTCCTCATCACAAATCCATACCACTTTCCTCTACTTTCTTAGCTATCTCTCCCATTGTTTTTGTACCTCTGATGGTCTCATTTCTTACTCTGCCCTTCTTCATAACTCCACACACCCATCTTCACCTTCTCATTTCTGCCACATCGAAACTTCTCATGGATTATTATTGCTGTAACTTTATTGTTAACTCCCTTACCTTAAGTTTTTTATTTAGTTATTATTTACTACAACCACATTTTTAAAATTCTATTAATGATTATTGCTATTTCTAAAGTCATTTATTATTGCTATTGTCCTTTTATTCTTCTTCAAAGCACAATCAGTGGAGTTGAGCAACTAAGCATTTCACTGCACATTGCACTGCACATATCATTTGTATGTGATAAATGAAATTTGATTTATAACTGGACTCCATAATTAAAATTTTTGGTATCAGACAAAGTCTTAAAAATTGAAATGTCCATGCAAGCCATAATGTCTTCCATACTGCAATCTGAAGGCATCCTAGTTTCAGCACCATCATGTCCTTCTGATCGACGTGTTTCAGGATCTCCCCATCCTCAGTGTCAAACATTTCAAATTGTTATAAAACAGATCTGCCAACTAATGAAGTGAAGTATAAGGCCAGGATATTTAACAGGCACTGCCATTTGACACTTACTATACACCGAGTTTGTGACACCGTGTCTCTTAGACTTGAAAAGTCAAGTTCTGATGCAGTTTTTTTTTTTTTCCACAATGCCACTTATATAATACTGGGGCTCTTAATGGGAGATCACATCCATCAACAAAAGTGAGTTGGCCTCAATTTATCAATCATTAACTATGTTAGATCTTTAATTCTTAAATCTTGCATGCTGTTGTTAAAATCCATCTTATGAAAATACACCTTGAAAGTACTGAACTCATCACTACCAACTGCCAGACAGTGTGTAGAAGCCATTAGGAAGGCTAACAGAATGTCAGGTTATATAGCGCCTTAATGTGTAGAGTACAAGTCACAGGAGGTTACGCTCAACCTTTATAACACACTGGTGAGGCCTCATCTGGAGTACTGGGTGCAGTTTTGTTCTCCAGCCTACAAAAAGGACATAACAGTACTAGAAAGGGTCCAGAGAAGAGCAACTGGGCTGATTGAGGGGCTACAGGGGATGAGTTATGAGGAATGATGAAAAGAGCTGAGCCTTTACAGTTTAAACAAAAGAAGATTAAGAGGAGACCTGATTGAAGAGTTTAAAATTATGAAGGGAATTAGTCCAGCGGATCGAGACTGTTATTTTAAAATGAGTGCAACAAGAACACGGGGACACAGCTGGAAACTTGTTAAGGGTAAATGTCACACAAACATTAGGAAGTTTTTCTTTACACAAAGAGCGATAGACACTTCGAATAAGTGACCAAGTAGTGTGGTAGACAGTAAGACTTTAGGGACTTTCAAAACTCAACTCGATGTTTTTTGTTTTTGTTTTTTTTTTCTTTTTTGAAGAAATAAGTGGATAGGACTGGCGAGCTTTGTTGGGCTGAATGGCCTGTTCTCGTCTCGAGTGTTCTGATGTTCTAAAGGACAGAGGGTGACTTCCTCCCAAGGCTTTGTGTTCCCCCAGTACGCTGGATGGCAGTCGCCTCCTGATCCATTTGGACACCTGCAGGGCTGCATGGGAGTTGTAGTTTTGCTAAACAGCCCTGTTGGGGTCCCCAGGAGCCACTAGGGGGTGCTGCTAGGAGCAGACTCCCCTGATAAATGTCCCGAGAAGAGCGACTGGGCTGATTGAGGGGCTACAAGGGATGAGTTATGAGAAAAGATGAAAAGAGCTGAGCCTTTACAGGAGATGAAGAGGAGACATGATTGAAGTGTTTAAAATTATGACATTATCAACTGCTCGACAGTGTTCATAAGCCTTTAAGAAGGCAAACAGAATGTCAGGTTATATAGCGCCTTGATGTGTGGAGTACAAGTCACTGGAGGTAACGCTCAAGTTTTATAACACACTGGTGAGGCCTCATCAGGAGTACTGGGTGCAGTTTTGTTCTCCAGCCTACAAAAAGGACATAGCAGTACTAGAAAAGGTCCAGAGAATAGCAACTGGGCTGATTGAGGGGCTACAGAGGATGAGTTATGAGGAAAGAGTAAAAGAGCTGAGCCTTCACAGTTTAGGAAAAAGAAGATTAAGAGGTGACATGACTGAAGAGTTTAAAATTATGACATTATCAACGTCCAGACAGTATTCAGAAGACATTAAGAAGGCTAACAGAATGTCAGGTTATATAGTGCCTTGAAGTGTGGAGTACAAGTCACAGGAGGTGATGCTCAAGTCTTTATAACACACTGGTGAGGCCTCATCTACAAAAAGGACATAACAGCACAAGAAAAGGCCCAGAGAAGAGTGATTGGGCTGATTGAGGAGCTACAGGGAATGAGTTATGAGGAAAAATTTAAAGAGCTGAGCCTTTACAGTTTAAGCAAAAGACGATTAAGAGGAGACCTGAGTGAAGTGTTTAAAGTTATGAAGGGAATTAGTCTAGTGGATCGAAACTGTGACTTTAAAATGAGTGCAACAAGAACTGCAGTCATCCCACTAGATAAGAAACGGTGTGACCTGAAGACATTCATTCATTACAATTTATCAGATGGAGCCAGAATGTCCAGAGAAGCAACTCAAATGAAACCCTCCTACACAGCTTCGTGTTCTTATTCCTTTTTCAGTTTTGTAGGTTTGCTGCTATTAAATGTGGATTTTGTTATGAAACCCAATGCTTAGTTTTGTCCTGCATCCTTTAGTTTCACAATATATAAACTAGTGGTCAAAAGTTTGGAATCACTCCAAACTTTTCATGTTTTCGATAGATGTTGACACCTTTTTATCTAGGTAACATTAAATTAATTTTATTTAATTTACTAGTGCTACTAATGGCCATTACTGGTTGAAGTAACACATTTTTACTTTATTATTCGCATAAGAACTGCAAAGCCCCATTTTCAGCAGCCATTCCTTCAGTGTCCTAATGGTCAGCTCCCTTAGCTTATCTTTAACTAGTCATGTATAAATGCGCCTCGGTTATTAGAGAAACCTTTGTCACTGTGTGAAAACCTGATATTCTGTTCAATAAAGCGAGTCTCTTGTCTTTCCATAGGTTGAAAGGTCCTGGCATTCCTAAAGTTCAAGTCTGGATTCAAAAATGGGTAACACCTAAAATCCCTACTTATTCCACTTTGCTGCCCTCCAGGGATGCAGCCCCCTTACAAAACCCCTTTTAACCCTTGATCCCTCCAGGGTCCAGCTTTGTGTATATTGGAGGGCTGCAGGATCCTCGTCACTCCATTTTAAAATCTAATACCTCCAGCAAACCACTTTGTTGCATATTGGGGGGGCTGTAGGGTCCTCATCATTGCTCATTGAATCTCAC
>JANRMT010062802.1:21623924-21643345 GCA_026402145.1 Polypterus bichir lapradei
TATCTATCTATCTATCTATCTATCTATCTATCTATCTATCTATCTATTATATAGTGCCTTTCACATCTATCTATCTATCTATCTATCTATCTATCTATCTATCTATATAGTGCTTTTTTATTTATATCTATCTATAATGTGTGCTGCCTTTTCTACAAATGCATTTTCTCTTTGTCTTTCTGTCTTGTATTGTGCCTTTTCTATAAGTCTGTCTTGTTACTTGTTTATTAAAAAATCTACACACGCACAAGGAGAACCTGCACACATTAGACAGAAGGCACCTCAGCTGAGATTCAGGCCAAGAAATCAGATAGTTCAATGTACCCAAAGGTAGATTTTATATATCCATCCATCCATTATCCAACCCACTATTTCCTAACTACAGGGTCACGGGGGTCTGCTGGAGCCAATCCCAGCCAACACAGGGCACAAGGCAGGAAACAAACACTGGGCAGGGCGGCCGCAGGATTTTATATATGGTGTATGTAATGCTAGCTGTCCCCTGTGGCTTCACCCTCATAGTTGTGAACCAGGACAAACTTTAAAAATCAATAAACAAACAAGTATCACTAGGTAAGCGGAGGCAAGGTCTGCTCCAAAACGTGGCGAGAGGAAGACGGACTTGAATGGCGGCTGGCACGTGAGTGAAGAGGGCCTGCACGGCTCCCCACTCCTGACATCACACTTCCCCCTCCCCTCAGCCTGCATCCTGTGTCTAGGATTAGCACGAATAATCACTGCTGTAAGCAAACTATGATACTTAGCTTGATGAGTGAAGCTGCAAAATCAGCCGGAATGTTGAAGCAAATTATAGAAAAAAAACCCGATCTAAATCCGTGAAGGAGTTCTCTCATGAAAGCGGACAGACATACAGACAGACAGACAGAGAGATGTTGGATTTTATATATAGGGAGATGTGCTGTACTAATATAACTTGTAAAGAATTTTGTATGCATTATCTGATAATAGAAAAGTAAAGATAATAACACTTACCGCAATGGACTGTGGACTCTGATGACCTTACACACGTTCAAAATATTTGTCATTTCTTTTCTAAGAAGTAAAAGAAAAATGAAAACATTGTCACATTTCAAGTTTCTTGCCTTCAGGGTGCTTCTGTGCTTAATGTGTTTTTTATCAGACTCCTGTGTTCGTTTTAAGGCTCCTTGCCGTGGTGCGCCCTGTGACGTGCGCTATATATAAATAAACATTGACCGATGGATAGGCTGAGGCCATCTGTGAGCCTGACCTGGATTAAATGAACTTGAGAAACGTCACCCAACTGTGAAAGTCACCATATGAAATGAAAGTTCATTGACCGAGTTAGGAATGCACTGCAGCTTTAAAAGACACCGTACAGACTAAAGACTAAGCGGTTCACTCAGAGAGTGGTCCGCATGACTGTTTTCAAGTCCTGTCTGAATCTTTACACACGTCTAATGGGACTGAGCAAAGGGAATGACAGCAGGGGGTTGTAGAAGTTGGAGGGAGCGCACATATTGGATTGCTTTGAAAATCTGTGACCCCCAGTTTAACTCACGTACCTCTCTGTCAGCAGCCATTCCCACTTTGTAGGTCTTTTAATGGGTGGCTATGACAGCAAGGTGCTGCGCAGAATCGCTAAAGGATTGTGGAACATTTAACATCACACTGTGCTTCAGACAGACACCAGCATTGTCTATTTAGCATCACCTGAAACTTCCTATTAAATGGGGTACCCCAACCCTTGCTATGTTATATCCCATTTTCCACAATGGACAGGTTCTCTGTGTCTGTGAAGGTTTTCTCCTGGTATTTCATTTTGTTCCCATAACTCAAGAATGTACTTGCCAGGTCATTGTGACGCCACCCTAATGGTCTGGTGTGACTGAGTGTGCCCCCTGATAAACTGGCTTCCTGCCATGAGAGCGAGACCATGACCCTGTAGTGGAAAAAGCATCTTCACAGAATGGATGGATGGTGATTGATCTACACTGAAAAAAGTATAACATTGATGTTGTTCATTCAACGTACATTTTCTCTTTCAAGCAACTTAAGATTAGTCATTTAGTGTTGTAGCTTGAAATATTTGGTTTCAGATCTCAATCAAATGTGTTTGTAACAAAGTAAGTTATGGTGGAGGGAATAAACATAAAAATCCTATTTCAGTTAACCTAATATTTAGGTTGTTCGTGTGCTGTGTGGGAGGGCCGTTTGTTTATTCTTCCGGTCGAACTTTCCAGTGTGCTGGCTTTCCAACTGCCAGAAAAGAAGAACACTTTCCTGAGTGGAGTGGACGTGGCTATGCAGGTCTGGTCATTTTCAGCAGCAGACTTTAATAACAGAGGATTTCTGGTAAGTAACCCTGTTTCTCAACTGTTAATTTTAAGTATAAGAACTTGTAATAAAACACATCTTCAAGAAAGCTGTAGAAACATTTAATAATTTTTGTTGTATATTTAAGATTTACACTGCAAAAATGCTTGTGTGTTTGCACTAGATTTTTAAATAAATGTTAAAAGTACAGCATTGGAATGTGTTATGTTCATAATATTTCTAATAGCATAAAAACAGGTTACGACCAATAAACCATTTTAAATTGTAACAACTTAAAAAATAGATTTACTTCAGTATAAAACAAGTGAATTACACCCAATCACTCTAAATAATTTGCCTCAACTTAAAAATTGTGGGATCAATAAGCTAAAAAGAATTACATTGGTTCAGACTGAAAATATTAAGTGTGAATCATTACCTTAATTATTTTAAGTTGAATGGAGGTTATACTTTTTTCAGTGTACACTGAAAAAAAATTGTGAATGATTCACACTTAATATTTTCAATCTGAACCAATGTAATTCTTTTTAGCTTATTGATCCCACAGTTTTTAAGTTGAGGCAAATCATTTAGAGTTATTGGGTGCAATTCACTTGTTTTTTTTTTTTACTGAAGTAAATCTATTTTTTAAGTTGTTCTTCTTTTTTGGCAGTTGGAAAGCCATCAAACTGGAAAGTTCGACCGAAAGAATATATAAACGGCCCCCAAACACAGCACATAAACAACCTAAAATATTAAGTTAAATGAATTTTTAGGTTTATTCCCTCCACCATAACTTAATTTGGTACAAAAATTTTTTTTTACTTTGATTGAGATTTGAAACCAAATATTTCAAGCTGCAACACTAAATGACTAATCTTAAGTTGGTTGAAAGAGAAAATTTACGTTGAATGAACAACATCAATGTTATACTTTTTCCAGTGTAGGGGAGGCCTTCTGTGAGGGCCTGTGTCACATTTATTTTATGCTCGCTGTCTTTTTCTTCTGTTCTTTGCTGTAGAAGGTGAGATTTCTGTTTCTGTTTTCTTGGTGTCACACACTGCTATGCACACCATGGTCTGCTATGAACAGAGGAGACTCCCTGTTGCAGGTGGGATAGATGGATGGAGATGGACAGGTGTTGGCAGGAACACCTCCTAGTGGCCATCACTTGCATGGGCCTCAAGTAGCTCTTTGACTTTTTACCCCCTGAGGCCACAAGAGCTAAATGACTCTTGTATTCATGCCATTTTATAATTCTCCTAACAGGCCTTTGATTTGAGTCGCACCTTCTGCTCCCTGAAGAACCTGCAGATGTGGCTGCAGCAATTCAGGGTACCTCAGGCCACAATGGAGCAGCTGCCCTGCTCTCTTTCAGTGCTCCTCTTACTCCCGGAGTGCCTTGTGCTTATTCTTTCTTCAGAGCAGACCAGCCGAAAATTCTCAACCAGGAGTCTTTCAGTGTTCTCAGCCTAGAAAGCCAAGGAATTTCGAAGCCTGCCAAAACTGATATAAAGAGACTGGGAGGCCAAGCAAACAGCAGACCACAGAAAGGGAGGCGTTTCTTTCCAACATCTGCTTGGCCAAGCCAATAAAAGACAAATTTTCCATTTCAGCGGCAGGAAGAGGGTAAATGAAACCAGGTGGAATTCCTCAGAAGGATGAGCGTGGGCCGCAAGAAGGTAAGAGAAGTAACATCTGACAATGTGGCTTTTATTATTTCCATTATCTGGAAGACTTAAGTGGTGTTTCTACTTTGCAGCCCCCTCACATGTTCACATTGCAGCTTTGAGTCGATGGAAGAGCCAGTGATCTGGAAGTTCTTGAATGAATGTGTCCAGGCTTCAGCACTGCGGTGGTGCTCTTCTCTGTGGATTAGGCGTCCAAAAGGAAAGAACAGCAGAAGCAGGCAAACTTCAGCACTCCCAGGGATGTGCAGAGAGCAGGGGTTCTTAAACTTTTTAATTTGAGGACAACAAATAAGAAAATCAGTACCATATTGTGAGTTGAAAAGAGAATTTTTACTATGATGACAACAGAGCCACAAAAATAACAATAGCCATATTGAAAGTTTTTGTTTCCATTCAAGTATATTTATCACATGGATTTTGCTAAAAGAGAAGAATGGAAAGCAAACATCCATCCATCCATCCATCCATCCATCCTCTTCCGCTTATCCGAGGTCGGGTCGCGGGGGTAGCAGCTTAAGGAGAGAAGCCCAGACTTCCCTCTCCCCGGCCACTTCTTCCAGCTCTTCCGGGAGAATCCCAAGGCGTTCCCAGGCCAGCCGGGAGACATAGTCCCTCCAGCGTGTCCTGGGTCTTCCCCGGGGCCTCCTCCCGGTTGGACGTGCCCGGAACACCTCACCAGGGAGGCGTCCAGGAGGCATCCTGATCAGATGCCCGAGCCACCTCATCTGACTCCTTTCGATGCGGAGGAGCAGCGGCTCTACTCTGAGCCCCTCCCGGATGACTGAGCTCCTCACCCTATCTTTAAGGGAAAGCCCAGACACCCTGCGGAGGAAACTCATTTCAGCCTCTTGTATTCGCGATCTCGTTCTTTCGGTCACTACCCATAGCTCATGACCATAGGTGAGGGTAGGAACGTAGATCGACTGGTAAATTGAGAGCCTTGCCTTACGGCTCAGCTCTTTTTTCACCACGACAGACCGATGCAGAGCCCGCATCACTGCGGATGCCGCACCGATCCGCCTGTCGATCTCACGATCCATTCTTCCCTCACTCGTGAACAAGACCCCGAGATACTTAAACTCCTCCACTTGGGGCAGGATCTCGCCCCCAACCCTGAGAGGGCACTCCACCCTTTTCCGGCTGAGGACCATGGTCTCGGATTTGGAGGTGCTGATTCTCATCCCAGCCGCTTCACACTCAGCTGCGAACCGCTCCAGAGAGAGCTGAAGATCACGGCCTGATGAAGCAAACAGGACAACATCATCTGCAAAAAGCAGTGACCCAATCCTGAGTCCACCAAACCGGACCCCTTCAACACCCTGGCTGCGTCTAGAAATTCTGTCCATAAAAGTTATGAACAGAATCGGTGACAAAGGGCAGCCCTGGCGGAGTCCAACTCTCACTGGAAACGGGCTCGACTTACTGCCGGCAATGCGGACCAAGCTCTGACACCGGTTGTACAGGGACTGAACAGCTCTTATCAGGGGGTCCAGTACCCCATACTCCCGGAGCACCCCCCACAGGACTCCCCGAGGGACACGGTCGAACGCCTTTTCCAAGTCCACAAAGCACATGTAGACTGGTTGGGCAAACTCCCATGCACCCTCCAGGACCCTGCTAAGGGTGTAGAGCTGGTCCACTGTTCCGCGACCAGGACGAAAACCACACTGTTCCTCCTGAATCCGAGGTTCGACTATCCGACGGACCCTCCTCTCCAGAACCCCCGAATAGACTTTTCCAGGGAGGCTGAGGAGTGTGATCCCTCTATAGTTGGAACACACCCTCCGGTCCCCCTTTTTAAAGAGGGGGACCACCACCCCAGTCTGCCAATCCAGAGGCACTGTCCCCGATGTCCATGCGATGCTGCAGAGACGTGTCAACCAAGACAGTCCTACAACATCCAGAGCCTTAAGGAACTCCGGGCGTATCTCATCCACCCCCGGGGCCCTGCCACCAAGGAGTTTTTTGACCACCTCGGTGACTTCAGTCCCAGAGATGGGAGAGCCCACCTCAGAGTCCCCAGGCTCTGCTTCCTCATTGGAAGGCATGTTAGTCGGATTGAGGAGGTCTTCGAAGTACTCCCCCCACCGACCCACAACGTCCTGAGTCGAGTGGTGGAGGGGTTTGCGTGTCTCAATGATCCTAGGAGCTATGTTGTCTGGGGCTTTATGCCCCTGGTAGGGCCACCCAAGGCAAACTGGTCCTAGGTGAGGGATGAGACAAAGAACGGTTCAACAAACCTCCAATGAAGAGTAAAAACTGTGGACGACGTTTTCCCTTGCCCAGACGCGGGTCACCGGGGCCCCCCTCTGGAGCCAGGCCTGGGGGTGGGGCTCGATGGCGAGCGCCTGGTGGCCGGGCCTACACCCATGGGGCTCGGCCGGGCACAGCCCGAAGAGGTAACGTGGGTCCTCCTTCCCATGGGCTCACCACCTATGGGAGGAGCCAAGGAGGTCAGGTGCAATGTGAGTTGGGTAGTGGCCGGCGGCGGGGACCTTGGCGTTCTGATCCTCGGCTACAGAAACTGGCTCTTGGGACGTGGAATGTCACCTCTCTGAAGGGGAAGGAGCCTGAGCTAGTGCGCGAGGTTGAGAGGTTCCGGCTAGATATAGTCGGACTCACCTCGACGCACAGCTTGGACTCTGGAACCAATCTCCTTGAGAGGGGCTGGACTCTCTACCACTCTGGAGTTGCCTCCGGTGAGAGGCGCCGAGCAGGTGTGGGCATACTTACTGCCCCCCGACTTGGAGCCTGTGCGTTGGGGTTTACCCCGGTGGACGAGAGGGTGGCCTCCCTCCGCCTTCGGGTGGGGGGAAGGGTCCTGACTGTTGTTTGTGCGTATGCGCCGAACAGCAGTTTGGAGTATCCACCCTTTTTGGAGTCTCTAGAGGTGGTGCTAGAGGGCATACCTTCTGGGGATTCCCTCGTTTTGCTGGGAGACTTCAATGCCCACGTGGGCAATGACAGTGAGACCTGGAAGGGCGTGATTGGGAGGAATGGCCCCCCCGATCTGAACCCGAGCGGTGTTCTGTTATTGGACTTCTGTGCTCGCCACGGATTGTCCATAATGAACACCATGTTCAAGCATAAGGGTGTTCATATGTGCACTTGGCACCAGGACACCCTAGGCCTCAGTTCGATGATCGACTTTGTGGTTGTGTCGTCGGACTTGCGGCCATATGTCTTGGACACTCGGGTGAAGAGAGGGGCGGAGCTCTCAACTGATCACCACCTGGTGGTGAGTTGGCTTCGATGGTGGGGGAAGATGCCGGTCAGACCTGGTAGGCCCAAACGTGTTGTGAGGGTCTGCTGGGAACGGCTGGCAGAGTCCCCTGTCAGAAGTAGCTTCAACTCCCACCTTCGGCAGAACTTCGACCACGTCCCGAGGGAGGTGGGGGACATTGAGTCCGAATGGGCCATGTTCCGTGCCTCTATTGTTGAGGCGGCTGACCGGAGCTGTGGCCGTAAGGTGGTCGGTGCCTGTCGCGGCGGCAATCCCCAAACCCGTTGGTGGACACCGGCGGTGAGGGATGCCGTCAAGCTGAAGAAGGAGTCCTATAGGACCTTTTTGTCCTGTGGGTCTCTGGAGGCAGCTGATAGGTACCGACAGGCCAAGCGGAATGCGGCTTCGGTTGTTGCTGAGGCAAAAACTCGAGCATGGGAGGAGTTTGGAGAGGCCATGGAGAACGACTTTCGGACGGCTTCGAGGAGATTCTGGTCCACCGTCCGGCGTCTCAGGAAGGGGAAGCAGTACAGTGTCAAAACCGTATATGGTGGGGATGGTGCGCTGCTGACCTCGACTCAGGAAAGCAAACAAGCACATTAAAAAAGGATAAGTGTCTGTGTGTCTGTGCAGTTTTCGTGTCTCTGTCATTCCAAAAGATGGTGCATCACAAACATTATCACTGCTTTTATGAATAGCAACTAAAGGAGACATGTGCACTGTATATTTAATTCCAACAGATGACACCTCACAAACATTAATACTTCTTTTATGAATCTCATACCAAATGGAAAATAACAGAGATATATGCATTGAATTTTTCATTCCAATCAGATGGCACCTCACAAACATTAACACTGCTTTTATGAATCCCATACCAAATGCCAAATAACAGAGACGTTTGCATTGCAGCTTTCATTCCAACATATGGAACTTTACAAACAATAATACTTCTTTTATAAATCTCATACCAAATGGCAAATAACAGAGATATATGCATTGAATTTTTCATTCCAACAGATGGCACCACACAAACATTATCACTGCTTTTATGAATCCCATATCAAATGGAAAATAACAGAGACATAAAGTATGCATTGCATTTTTAATTCCAATAGATGGCACCTCACAAACGTTTGTAGTAATGCATTTCATTAATACAAAGTAGATGTGCTACCCGGTTAAGACGGGCTGAACTCTAAATAACCCATGTAGACCTCAGTGCCAACATCAGCAGTGCATAGTCTATTGAAAATATTGTATTATAATAATAATAATAATAATAATAATAATAATAATAATAATAATACATTTTATTTAATAGGCACCTTTCTTAATACTCAAGGTCACCTTACAATTAAATTAAACAACATTAGTAAAATAAAAACAAAGAGAATGATAAATCAAAATGCAATAATAAGCAGACAAACAAAGATAAAAAAGTGCAAAATTCACACTAGGTATGCCAGTTTGAAAAGATAAGTTTTGAAGACAGTTTTAAAATGTGTTATTGAATTGAACAGACGAGTATGACAGCGAAGAGAATTCTCGAGTTGAGGAGCACCAGGAGAGACGCTGAAGCTCCCATAGCACTGAGTCTGATGTGTGGTACAGAATGTCGAGCTGCAGATGAGGATCTGAGTGAACGAGAGAAATCTGTAGGAAATCAGTGAGGATTTTCTAATGCATATAGTCATAAAATGCATTGCATTTGTCATTCCAACAGGTGGCACATCACAAACATTTGTAGTAATGCATTTCATTAATGCAAAGTAGCTATGCTATCCGTTTAAGACGGGTTGAAATCTAAGTAACCAATGTAGACCTCAATGCAAACTCTTGCAGCACTAATTTAGTCATTAAATGCTTTACATTTGTCATTTCAACGGATGGTGCATCAGAAACATTAGCACTGCTTTTAGGAATCCCAAACCAAACTTCAAATAACAGAGTCATAGTAACCAGATGGACCCACAGATATACAGACACTTGTCCTATTTTTAAGGTCAATAAGTTGATTTCTGTCCATCCGACATGTTGGATGTGTTCAGCGTTAATGTTTGCAGTCCAGTGTGTCCGTCCAGTTGCCATTTCTCTGTTATATGCTATTTGGTACAGGATTCATAAAAGCAGTGGTAATGTTTGTGATGCAACATCTGTTGGAGATCAGAGAAAAAGCAACCAGACAGATACAAAGACAGACGCTTGTCATTTTAATAACGTAGACTAGCTGTGCTATCATCAAAAATAGGCTGAAATCTAAATAATCAACGTAAACTCAGCATTACATTAGTATAATGTTAACAGCTTGTGCAGATCATTAAACTGTTTGGGTACTTGCTGATCCATAGCTGATATCCAAATATACAGCAACAGCGGACAACGTAATCCATCGGCCATCTGTAATGAAGTCATTCACCATGTCGAAATCGGCTTGTGTTCGGGATGTTTCTTCAGTTATTCCTGTTCTTTCCACTTTTAACTTTTCTACCCATTCATAAACTTTTCATTGAGTTCTGTGGTTTTAACTTCCATACTGAGCCAACATCCTTCGATGAATTTCAGCAGGTCTCACTCCCTTGGCCAACAATGGTGCACTCCCAAGGAGATTGTCCCTGTACTGTACAATTGACTTTGGCTTCAATTAGACTAACTGCAGAGTTCTGCACTGTGCATCTTCAAATTACCCATAAGCCATTGTGAGTGCATTGTATTGCGTCAGCTGCTGTCAATTGTGGTTACTGTTTAATTTTCAAATTGCCTTTCATTTTTTTGATTTACTATCATATTTTCATAACATAGAAATGAAGGCTTTCTCTGAGGCATCAATCGTATTGTTTATGGGCTTTGTGTCAGATTGCATTCTACCGGAAAAAAACAGCTAAATAGAGATATGGTGTATCACTTGGCACAGAATCCGTGCTTGGACTTACACACTTACATCATTAGGTGGCCCATCATAAACATTTTGGGCATGGACCCATACACTGGCCTTGAGGAGTACAGAGGGGTTTATGAGGTCGGAATGGAGGCCACCCAGAGCACTGTGGCTGTAGCCAAATGTGATCATCTCAACCTGCCACCAGGAGGCTGAAGTGCTGGACCACTCCTACAGTTTCAGGATTCCCTTGACCTCTCATTCTCAGGATAGTCCTAAGGCGAAGAATGGAGATCAGAGAGAAATGGAGATCAGAGTTATGAAGGCCCATGAGGGCAGCTTACTTATTTTCTGACAGGGTCAAAGGTCCCCCCCACTCCTTCAGTTATGGGGCTCAAGGGAAAAACCCTTTAAAGGGGTCTTAGAGAGAAGAGGGTGCCGCGCTGCAGCTGTTAATGTTTAGGGCTTGTTGGCTTCACAAGCAGCACAGAAATCTCACATCTGGCTGCCAGTTTTCTGCAGACACGACGATTCCCAGGGCGCGAGAGGAGAATGAGCAAAAAGAGAGAGGCGCTTCAGACATATACACGCTGAAGCACGTGCTGAGGGCTCACCGCACGCTTGGCAGGAGGGGTGGGCATATTTTGGGCTTCCTAACTAATTCTAAGCGGTGGTGGTGATGGGGAGCAAGGGTATCAAGGGGCAGCAGAATGGAGGGTGTGCTCTTTCTGGTCTCCTCCTCGCTTTGTGACATGTCACAGGCCCTACTATGCATTGGAAGCTTTCAGTTAATCACGTCCAGCCAGGTTCCTACCAGGTGATTGGGCCTAGCATGTCAGATACATGCAGTGTGGCCAAACACACTATCTGCGGGAATTCTGTCTGCTCTATGTTTGAACAGATTGCATAAATGGTCTGAACTCGATGAGCTCTAAATCTGTGCAAATGGAAATTCCTGCCGATTGTATAAGAATTCCGTCTGCTAGACATATGTAGGATGGACGGTCTAATAAAACCACAGTCTGCATAGATGTCATGTCAGATACACAGTTGTCTACACTCGGTCTGCACAATCTGCTCTGTGACTGCACACACACAGTAGGATGTCAGATACACGGCTGTGCTCTGTGACTGGACCACTGCAGTGCCACGTACACCATTGTCTCCCTGTTGGCTTGTCGGATGGACTGTTTGTCTGTACAATCTGCATTGTGACTACACTGATGGTATATTACACTTATTGTCGTCTGGACAATCTGCATTGATGGAAGCTCAGACGCACTGTCATTGACACTCGGTCTGCACAATCTGCTCTGTGACTGCACACACACAGTAATATGTCAGATACATACACATACACCATTGTCTGCCTCCACAATCCACACACAAGGCTTGTCACCTATGCCATCTGCCTGCACAACCTGCATTATAACTGCATTGATAACAAACATGTCAGACACACAAGCTATACTGTGGCTGCACAGCCAGTAGGCTGCATAAACTGTTGCCTGCATGGATGGCGTATCGAATATACCGTCTAGACTCCATCAACGCAACCTGCATGGCAACTGAACTGATGGAAGGCCAGATATGCCATGGCCTGCACTCCAACCGCTCCATCTGCATAGATGGCATGTCAGATATACAGTTGTTCACGCTCAGTCTGCACAATCTGCTCTGTGACAGATACAGTATGGTAGTATGTCAGATCCACGGCTGCAGTGCCACATACAGTACACTGTTGTCTGCTTTTACAATCTATGCACTGATGGCTTGTCAGGTGAACTGTTTGTCTGCATAATCTGCATTGTGACTACACTGATGGCACATCAGACATATTGCTATCTGCACAATCTGCATTGATGGAAGGCCAAATATATCGTGATCTGTGCTTCATCTGCCCAGTGTTTATGGAGGCTATGTCAGATGCACTGTTTGTCTGCACAATCTGCTCTGTGCCTGTGCAGATAATACAGATAATCAGATTCATGATTGTGTACTGTGATTGGACAGCCAGTGAGCCACTTATATTACTGTCTGCACTCACCCTTCACAAACTGCTCAGATGGCTTGTCAGATGCCCTGTTTTTTCTGTACAATCTGCATTGTGACTACACTGATGTCATATCAGACATACTGTCTTCTGCACTCTCTTGGAATAATCTGCACAAACGGCGTATGAAATACACTGTCTGCACTTTGTCTGCACTTGTGGGTATAGTAATAGAAGATCAGATATGCTGTTTGTCTGCATATTCTGGACAGCAATTGCACAGCTGATATGTCGCATTCACTTCCCTCTGCACTCACACTTCACTATCTGAACCCTGATAATATAAGTGCATACGCATTGTAAAGGCACGGGTGGAGTGTCAGACACACAGTTTGCAAAGTTATAGCACTGATGGTACAAACATTGTCACCCTCACTCTATAGGTATAGTTGGCACAGAAGGCATGTTGAATATGCTGTCTGCACTCTGTATGCACTGATGGGCGTTCAGATACACAACAGTCTGCATTTCATCTGCCCATTCCGTATGGATGCCATGTCAGATGCTCTGTTTGTCTGCACTCAGTTTGCACAATCTGCACTGAGACTGCGCCAATGGAAAGTCAGATACATTATGAATTGCACTTCATCTGCCTTGTCTGCATAAATAGTATGCCAAATGCAGTGTTTGTCTGCACTCAGTCTGCACAATCTCCACTGTGACTGTACAGGTGGCACGTCAGCTTCACGGTAGAGCACTGTGATTGGACGGCTGGTATGCCACATACAGTACTCTCTGCACTCACCCTTCACAATCTGCACAGATGGCTTGTCAGATGCACTGTGTGTCTGTACAACCTGCATTGGTACATGAGACACACTGTTTTCTGCACTCGCTTGGCATATTCTGCCCAAATAGCATATCGAATACACTGTCTGCTCTCTGTCAGCACATGCGAGTACACTGAGGGAAGAACAGATACACGATTTGTCTGCACTGTGACATTGAGGCTTTGTGTCTGCACGCAGTGCTGGCCAGCTTAAGATCCAGTGTTCAATATACCTACAGAACCTGTCTGTAAGAACTCTATCTGCATTCTGTCTGCTCAGACTGGATAGCAGATACAAGATCTGCCATGCAAGACCTAAAGTGGATTTCAGGTGTTCATTGCTTGCATTCCATCTGTTGGTTGGATGAACAGGCAAAAATCCTGATTTGCAGTTCACTATAAGAACTTTGACAAATGAGAAGATACCATTCAGAACATTGAGCTTGTTTGGTTGAGCTGTCCCAACATCTCATCCAGATACTTCTTAAAGGTTGTCAAGGTTTGTATTTCAACTTCACGTCTCATTAGTTTGCTTCAAATTCCCACAGTTCTTTACATAAAGAATTACTTCCTGGCTTCAGTCCTTAAGGCCCTTCCTCTTCAGTTCCACTGTTGTCTTCAAATATGGGATTATCAGTGCTTTGGAAAATTCTGAAAACCTGGATGAGGTCCTCGTGCAGTTTCCTCTGCTCAGACTTAACAGTTTTAATCCTTTGGGTCTGTCGCAGTTAGGACATGTCTTTAAGTCCTGAGATGCTCCTGGTTGCTCTCCTCCGCACAGTTTCAAGTTCTGCTATGTCTTTCTTGTAGTGTGGTGACCAGAACTGCGCACAGGAGTCCAGATGTGCATTATATAGTCCCTCGATTTATAGTCAACAGTATTTATAATATAATGTAACATTTATTCATCTTTTTAATCACTTCTGCACATTTCTTAGACGATGAAAATGTTGTGTCAACATAGACCCCTAAATCCTTTTCAGAGTTTGTTTTCCCGCGGGACTGCAGCTCCCATCTTGTACAGTGGAACCTCATGACCCAAAGTAATTTCCCCCATAGCATACAATTAATCCGTTCCGGACCATACGAGCTGTATGTAGATATTT
Source organism: Polypterus bichir lapradei (assembly GCA_026402145.1). NCBI lineage: Eukaryota > Metazoa > Chordata > Cladistia > Polypteriformes > Polypteridae > Polypterus > Polypterus bichir. The sequence continues at coordinate 21,637,940 of JANRMT010062802.1, forward strand.
TTTTTTAAAGATTTTTAAGCACAAAAATAGTTAATTATACCATAGAATGCACAGTGTAATAGTAAACTAAATGTAAAAACATTGAATAACACTGAGAAAACCTTGAACAGTGAAATTAACATTGCAAGAGTTCATGCTATAGCCTTACAAACCGCTCGCTGTAAACACTTTTTTAATGAGCTTTAAGCACAAGGAAAAAAAATGAACATTTGAAAAATCTGTAATTTATACAAAAACTAACCATAAACAACCAAGAAAACTAACCTTGCATGAGTCAAGTTCAGGCATGAAGGAAGTGAGGAGGAACTGGGTGGAGAGGAGATTACAGTTTTGAGGTAAAGTCTGTGAAGATGCGGGTTTGCTGCATGCTCCCATCTTGCTTCTGGGAGCCCTTAAACCCGTCACCGCTGGTACTGTTACCGATGAGCACTACAGTGCGGCACTACAATGGATGGTGCAAAAAGTGCCAAGTGCTTTTATTAAAATCAACAAAACAACAATCAAAAACAAAGTCCAAATTAAAGTGCAGTGCTTTCAGAATCCTTCAAGAAATAAATGATCCCATAAAAACGGAAGTGAAATGGAGGTTAAAATCCAATAGAAAAAAAGTCTTAATTAAATACAACAAGATTAAAACAATGCTCGAAGCAGTCTCTTTAAAAACAAGCCTGGTGCATTCTTTAACTGCCTTCTCGGCCGTACTGCCTTCCTTAAGCGCTCTCTCTCACTCTCTCTCGCTCGCTCGCTCTCTGGTGCTCTCTCTCTCTTCTCTCGCTCGCTTGCTCTCTCCCACTCTCTCTCTCTCTTGCTCGCTCACTGCACAGGGAATGCACAGGGAGAGACTGAACACGTGCAGAAATCATCGGCGCGTACGAACCGGAAGGGAAACTGGCTTGTTTGTCACCCGAGTGTGTGGTCGTGAACAAATGCAAAAGTTTGGCAAACTTTTTGGTCATAACCCGATTTGTACATGTTCCGAGACGTTCGTGACCCGAGGTTCCACTGTATTTATAAATGATGTTCCTTCTCCTATTTGTCGCACTTCACACTTTTCTACATTAAATTCTATTTCCCAAGTGTTCACCCGGTTCCAAAGCTTACCCAAGTCTTCTTGAGTTATGTTTGCTGCCTTCACAGTGTCTGCTATTTCTCCAATTTTATAATCATTTGCAAATTTCAGAAGTTTACCAGCTATATTACAATGGAGTCAATGTCATTAATAACAATCAGAAAAAGTAACAGACCCAGGACAGACCCCCGAGGGGCTTCACTGACGACCCCACTCCATTCTCCTCTTCTCTGTACTCTTTGGCTCCTGCTGGTTAACCGACTTGAGATCCAGTTTTGTAGGTTACCACTGATGGCTGCTGTCATATATCAGGCAAGGTTCCTCCCCTGACTGGGGTTCAAATGCTAGTTATTTGATTTATTTGTATGTCTTACCATTTCTTTTATTTATGATTTACAGTATTCCTTATGTTTTATGTATCTGTATCTAACCTTGTATTGTGTTCCATGTGTTTTGTGGGTGGTCCCACAAAAGGTGGGGTCACCTGCCAATCATTTCCAGGAACTGCCCTCTGTTGTATAAATCTGGAGGGTCTCCCGCAGTTCCTGGCAGTTCATTTTAAACGCACTTAAGAGTGACGAGTTCTTGTGCTTTTTGTGAATTCAAATGTGCTTTGTGGTTACTGGAATTTTCACATTACACTTTCTATTTCAACTGTTCTTTGGATTCTGTATTGCGACTTTTGAATTGCCTTATTATTTTGGACAAATCCTATTGCCTTTGTGCTCCACAGAGCTTCATGACTATTGAAGAATATTTTTTGCACAGAATAAATCTTTCATTTTATAAAGATTCTATAAGGCCCTTTTTGTGTCTAGCCAGGGTTTTTGATGGGATTTCCCCTCTAGTGGGCATTTTTGGAAGTACTTTGGGACTTCTGCAGTTTCTAGTTTTAAAATGAATCTTCAGTGTAGAACTGAGTCAAAGGCTTTTTGAACATCTAAGTAAATTCTGCTGCTTGCTTTGCTTTTGTCAACTTTTACAGTTGCCTGTTCAAGAAAATCGATTTGGCAAGACCTTCCTCTCATAAACCTAGCTGGCTGTGATTTAGTAGGTTATAATAACTATTCAGACACGCTGTTCATTTTTCTGCACCTTCTCTTGGCCAACTGTAATAAGATATCACATGATGCCACTGCAGCGCTGCCAGCAGTGATTATGCCATCAGACACAGAGTTTTCTTCAAAAGGCCTCCCTGTGGTTTATCAAAAGCATGAAAAATGTGTAACATGTGGAAAAACGATGTCTAAGCTTTACGACGTGTGTCCCGTAGCTGCTGGGCTCCCATTTGGAAAGGGAAGGCTGAATGAAATGTGAGCTATGGAGAGGTCTGGCCAATGTTCTCTACACACAGGGTCTGATTTAAAGGATCAGAAGATGTAACCAGGCGAATCAAGCATCTTTTTGCCTCAATGGGCAGCCGTTCAGTCAGCAATGAGCTCTTCAGTCCTTGTCTTGTGCCCACCCCTCATCCTCAGTCATCAGTCAACACACACCACCGCCTATGAGAGCCAAAGCTGTGGCCAACAGGGAGAGTGAAGGCCACGGCTCTGTGGCTACCTGACACCCCAGTGATAAAGTGGGCACTGTGGGCTCCATGAGACAATAACAAGGAAACAATGTCTGGTGGCACGTTTGTGAAAGTGTTTGCAACAAAGATGTCACAAAAGAATACACATTAACAGAATGATTTCTAGAATCAGACTGCAAAAGACTTTGGCTGAGTGCTTCGGTAACATAATATGTACGAGAGCTCAGTGCTATCATTTTGATTGAAGGGATGGACACAGGCAGAAGAGACAGCAACATGTCACAAGACAGGAGCTGTGAACAGGAAAAAAGAAACTACTGAGAAGATGGAAAAAGAAGAAGGTTATACCCAAGTGTATGCCACAGGTGCCTTGTGTGCCCTGGCAATCCTTGGTCAGCTAGCAGTGAACACTCGAAGGTTCACAATGATGGCCGAGCTGCTGTCAGCTGTTATCAGTCTGTCAGGTCAAGACAACTGACAACAGGGAAGGTCCTTCTATTGTCTGGAGATGACATCCTGACAGCCTACCTAAAGTTAAATTTGTCGACCTACATTGGCAACGATAACTGGCAGTGTGCTAAAAATAGAAGGCTCCATATTAGCGATTAACAAGATCTTTGTATAGGAATCTTTGTTAAAGAGTAACATGAAATTAAGATGGCACGACTTCTGCAGCACAGGGCTCCATGACAGCTTCTTGAAGTGCAAGATGGCCGAGCGCTTTATATAATAAGCACTGTTCTGTTGAACATCAGTGCCCAAACACTGTAAGCAGTGTGACGATGCGGGTTCGCCTAATGCTCCCATCTTGCTTCCGGGAGCCCCAAACCTGACACAGTCGGTAATGTCACCGATGACTTTGGTAGTGAGGCACAACAAATGGAGCAAGAGGATGGGGCAAAAGTGCCAAGTAGCTTTTATTAAAAACCAACAAACAAAACAAAGTGTCCAAATTAAATAAAGTGCAGTGCATCTCAAAGGTCTTCAAATAAATAATCCATAAAATGAGTGAAGTAGTGGAGGTTAAAAACACAATAGAAAAAAATCTTTAAAAACAACGAGATTAAAACAATGGCATGAAGCAGTCTCTTTAAAACAAAGCCCGGTGCATTCTTCTTCTACTACTGGCAGCTCCCCTGCTTCTCCCAAACAGGCCTTGCAACAGGGGAGTCACCCTAGCTGTAGCTGACCTTCTTCTACCTTCTGATCTGGAGGCTTCCTGATCCCTGGCTTCGGTTCAGTCCTCTCCAGACCGAGACTTGGCTTCCCTCCAACGGCCAGGATGCTCACGCTGGGGAATCCACCTTCCAAGCCTCCCAACTCCCATTGCCTTCTCGGCCTTACATGGCCAGCCATCCTTCTTCTGGTCACTCCCGCTACTCCATAAAATTCTCAGTGGGAGCGACCACTACCAACTGTCCTAAGTGTCGGCCAAACACCCCGCTAGGGCTCCCTGTCCAGCTGCCTGCGAGCCTGCGCACGTTCACTCGCTCGCTCTCCTTCCTCTCCAACCTTCGTCTGTCTTTTTTCTTTTTTTCCTCCCCTACTAGTTGCCTCTCGCTTCTATTTATTACGGGGACGTGGATCAGCTGTGGCAATCAGCAGCCCCCAGGAACAATTACGGATGCGGACGACTCCTCACCTGTGCACTTAAGCAAGGACTGCCAGCATCACAAATCACCCCAGGAACCACTTCAGCCACACACCACCACGACCCTTGCTAAGCTGCGAGTACGGCTATTATTTATTTTTAAAAAGTGGCATTTTGACATGAGCTGTGGACCCGCTACACCACAGGCAGGGGCAGCCGGCCTGACGGTCCCTCAATGGCACTTTACCGAGCTGTGTGGCTCCTTGTAGGACCCTTGCTTGGTAAACAGCCATTTCATTCTGGGAAGAGCTCTGTGCTAATTAAATCTGTTCTTTGAACTTTAAAATGGACAAAACAGAAATCTTAAAATAAGTACTGTGTCTAGTCAAACTGGGGTCCTAAGTGGAATCTTCTTCTTGGCCCCATCACCAACCAAACTCCCCAACCGATCCCTCCCTAAATTGGTATTTCTTATAGCAGCTTTCATTTAAACAATATATATGCAGTAATAATAATAATAATTCATTACATTTATATAGCACTTTTCTCAGTACTCAAAGCGCTATCCACACAGGGAGGAACCGGGAAGCAAACCCACAATCTTCCACAGTCTCCTCACTGCAAAGCAGCAGCACTACCACTGCGCCACCTGTGAGGACAATATATCTATTGAGATAAAGAAGAGTCTTCACAAAATAGAAAAAGGTTTGGGGATCGTCCCCATATATTGTCGTCCAGACAATTGAAATAAAGAAGCGACTCAGAATGACTTTGCAGTACAAAATCAATGAATTACTGTAGACAAGATGGCGTTTATATAACAGAGTGTATGATGGGAGAGGAAATGGTTGGCAGGAAGTGACGATTGGAGGCGGGATCACGGAACCAGCGTCATCAGGAGTAGACAGAAGTAATGGATTGTGGAACCGGAAGTGACATCATTGGAGTGGACCGGAAGTGACGTCATTGCGGCCATTTTGAAGCCGGAAATGGAGAGGTTTTATTTTTCTTCCAGTTTTCTGCAGGTAGAAAGAGATTCAGGTAAGTACCACGTGATATTCCCTTGTCTCGCGAGATTTCACTCACCTTTAGGCTCTTTGACTGCCTCAAACTCGCACGTGTGTGACACTATCTATCTATCTATCTATCTATTATATAGTGCATTTCATATCTATCTATCTATCTATCTATCTATCTATCTATCTATCTATCTAT
>JANRMT010062802.1:21643745-21660113 GCA_026402145.1 Polypterus bichir lapradei
ATCTATCTATCTATCTATCTATCTATCTATCTATCTATCTATCTATACATACATATATACACATTAATCATAAAAAACAAAGAGACACACATCACAAAATTAAAATGTAACTTTTATCGTTTTTTAAATAAAAAAGTAAATGCTTAGGTGATTCTTCAGTCTCTTTGCTGAATATCACAAAGTGCATGTCTACATTTTCTGAAGGTAAAGTCACCTGTGAGGTTACACGACAGCTTCTGTCCGATGTCTGAGCTGATGATAGCCATGCTGCTTACACATTCTGGTAACATGGACCACCTCAAGTATGTCGAGACAACTTTAAGTTTGGAAAAACGTTTCTAAGCAGATTCAACTGAAACTGGGAGGGTGGGCAATACGTAGATTTGGACTTTACAGAATATATGCTGTTATTGATGTTCACCGTATCAGACACCATATGTGTCTTGTTAATATTTACTGTAGGGTGTGGATGTGCACTGCTACAGGTACTTGGGAGTCCACATCAATGACAACCTGGACTGGTTTTAAAACATGAAGGAGCTATATAAGAAAAGGCAGATTAGGCTCTTTGTTCTTAGGAGACTGTGCTAGTTTAATGTGAGTAGTGACCTCCTTCACATCTCTGTGAAGGCCAGTGTGGTGTGGTGGGCCAGTAACATCACTTTAAGAGATCCCACTGAATTAAGCTGATTAAGAAGACAGGCTCAGTTATGGGGTGCACTCTGGACCCCTTAGAGCACGGGTGTCAAACTCCGGTCCTGGAGGACCACAGTGGCTATAAGTTTTCATTCTAATCTTCTTCTTCTTTAGTGACCAGGTTTTGCTGCTAATTAATTTCTTTTGCCTTAGTTTTAATTAACTTGACTCAGGCTTCCGTAACTAGCAGCCAAACAATAATGAGACACATAACAAGCTGCCACATGACCAGCTCACCTGTGCGCATCACACAATATCTGAAAATAAAGAGAGGTGAAGGTCTCAGTAAGGTTGATCTCTCCGGTCTCCAAAACATTTTGACGATGTTCTTAGAAAAAATCCAGGAAAACAACAGTTTTGGAAATGTCTGCTGTGGCAGAATGAGAGCAGCAACAAGCCATGGAATTAAATAATGGGTTTAATTAACAGAAAGAATCATCTTCTAGTTCAGACATTGGTCAGCTCGTTTCATGTCTCATTTCATGTCTCATTTCTGTTTGGCTGTTATTTAATGAAAAAAATAATAAATTCAGAGGACTGAATCCTTAAAAACGGGGCTATTAAAATGAAGGGAAAAGAAGTTAATTAGCAGTAGAAACTGGTCACTGATTAGGAAAAGGGTAACAATGAAAACCTGCAGCCACTGCGGCCCTCCAGGCTAAGAGTTCAACACCCCTGCCTTAGAGATAGCAGAGGAGGAAAGAATTAAAGAGACATAAAGAGCAGTGCTGCATATCCTCTCTGTCACACACCAACACTGAGGACTTTCAGCCAATGAATTATTCAGTAGAAGTGTGTCAAGAAACACAATTTATACCAAATGGCAATACACCTGCATAAAGCCTCATTGGGACTGCAACTGAGAATGCAGACCTTTTCTTTCCTTTTAGTTATTCTGATGTGTATTTGAGAGAGATCTGTTGTTTGTTATAATATAATATAATATAATATAATATAATATAATATAATATAATATAATATAATATAATATAATATAGGGCAGCACGTGGCGCAGTGGGAAGCGCTGCTGCCTCGCAGTTAGGAGACCCGGGTTTGCTTCCTGGGTCCTCCCTGCATGGAGTTTGATGTTCTCCCCGTGTCTGCGTGGGTTTCCTCCCACAGTCCAAAGACATGCAGGTCAGGTGCACTGGCGATTCTAAATTGTCCCTAATGTGTATGCTTGGTGTGTGGGTTTGTTTCCTACCTTGCGCCCTGTGTTGGCTATGATTGGCTCCAGCAGACCCCTGTGACCCTGTGGTTAGGATATAGTGGGTTAGAGGATGGATGGATAATATATTTATTTACTGAGCTTCTGTAAAAACTATAAATGTTCTGTCTATTATACATACCTTTCCTATCTATCTATCTATCTATCTATCTATCTATCTATCTATCTATCTATCTATCTATCTATCTATCTATCTATCTATGTCAGGCTGTTACACTCTCTAATTATGGTGCCAGAGTGTGGCAATCCGCTGGCACATCTACTTTCACTGTATTCTGAAGACGTGATAATAAGGACCTTCTAAACTATATATGTAGTAGCAGTAATGGTGGTAGTACTACCTGCAGTACTGTCATGTGTACAGAGTACGGTGTATTCTTACTTTCATGTCCAATGTATGTATTTCAATAGCAGACCTAAACAAACACACCTCCTACAAAAAATTGAGAAATGTACAATTCATCCACCTACCCGTCCATCCATTTTGAAACCTGGATAATCCATTTCGGGATTATCTGTCTGCCAGTCTTAATTTTTCATTACACTATTATTCAGTTGCAGCAAGCCATTTTACACAGCAATAAAATAATACTGTGTGAAATACACAAATGTATTATTACAATGAAATCACCACAGTAAAACAGACAAAACCGTAGAAACGCATTCAGATTCTTTTGGAAGGGCAGCAGGTGACTTTGTGCAGGAGAGGATTTGGATGGCAGGATCTCAGCACCTGAGCTCGACAATTATTTTATTTGTTAAACTATGTGCATGAGAAACTACTTGTTTTGTGACTGAGACACATTAAAATGTCTCCCTAAAAGTATTCCAAGCCAGGGTGGTGGGGAAACAGCTGTATTCCAGCATGATAACAATTGCTCCATGTATGCCATGCTTTAATCCGATACGTTCATGTAAAGAAGGTGGGACAGGAAGGAGATTCCCAGGAAGAGCACATCATGGAGCACTAAACTAAGAACACTATAAACCTATAAACATCAATATACGCTTGTGCCGGGTTCAGCACTCTCAGTGGCAGGCCAAAATAAACAAATGTTGCAACACTTAAACTCAATGATGCCCCCTAGAGGCTGGAGTCCATTCTTCCATATTTCTCTATTATATAAAAAAATCCTGTGACGAGACAAGACTTTGACATGAGATTTTTTCAAGTCCCGCCTTCCTCTCAACCACATTCAAACACGCCTACGGCCCTCTCACCTCTCATTCGTGTGAATGCTTTTGACAGACACAGTTCCTGAGCTCTCAGCTCTTATAAATTTTTACGTTTTCCTCACTTTAAGTTCCCAATAAAAGAAGACTTATTATGTCCAAATCTTATTGAAGAATTTCTTCACAAAGGGTTATCAACAGTAAAAATGAGTACATGGGCAATCCTAGCACCGAGAAATGATGAAGTCAAACAATGTCAATCAGCTACACGGCAAATTGGTTAAATGCGTATCAATAGACTGTGCTGAGACAGTTGGTGGTGATGGTGTGGAAGATGAAAACATCAACTTACAATATCACGAAGAATATCTACAACCGTAAACACCATTTGGTCTTCCTCGGCATGAATTACTGTTGAAAGAAGGATGTGTCCAAGACAGGTAACGTAGTACATCTTCAGGGGATAACATTAGACAACAAAGGAGTTCTTGATATGCCATTCGTATTAAAATGTTAACAGTTTCCTGTTAGAATAACTTTTACAAAGACAATTAACAAATCTCAGAGCCAAACATTCGAAAAAGTCTTTTTATTTAATAGAGGGAAAGAAACGAATTTCACTCATGGGTGTTGTGTTGTCACGATGAAAGTCCAAACACAGAATCAACATTAAGTGCGATATTGACGAAAAGTTAATTCAAAAAATTGTTTTTATTAATGTTTTGCAGTTAAAGTGTAAGTTTAAAAAGTTTTTGCGTGTTAATTTCAAAGCCAAACAGAATGAAATTGTATTACGCAACAAATAACTTTAACACAACATGAAACATAATTTACTTACTAAATTATTACATTTTACTATTTTTTAATATGGTTAATTACTTGCTGCAATGTAAAATAGTTAGTAAATTGTACATCTGCATCCCCATATGCAAGCAGCAGAACCGCAAAGAGGCTTGGGCATAGCACAGGCACATGGGTTGGTGGGTGAAGCGAGCAGAGGGCAAAGCCTACTAGTTTTAAATAAATGTAAGGTCACTGGAAGTCAGGGCTTCTCCAGACAGTAACAGGGCACAGGAGCTAGCCCCCCATACAGGCCACCAGTCCATAAAAGAGCCTCAACTTCATATCCTACGTGGATGGTGACCAGGGTAGGATTTGGAAGCCCCTCCAGACAGGGTGTTCTCTGCGTAAGCCCACTGGAAAGGTGCAGACCCACAATGCAGGGTGAGAAGAGCTCAGGCTGACCGAGATGGTGATGTTTACAGATGAGTGAAATTGTCTCTAAAATGTGACGTGCAGGCAATTTTACAACTGTGAAGCACAAAGGCCACTAAAAAGAATGTTTTGGGGTTTGAAAGTTTTTTTTTGAAAAACAAGGAATGTTGCTCCCTATAGCCTCGTTTACACTTCCACGCTTACCTGTGCTCTTTTCTGCAGCTGCATAATGCATGTATGTCACACACCTGTCAGATGAACTCTATTTACTGTATGGCTCTCACTCCCACCTCTGCCAAGATGTGCTGTGCGTTTTTTAAAAATGTGACATAATGACACACTTCAACACACCACTGCACATATTACTGTGTGTTATCCACACCAAGATCTCATTGTACAGGAAGCTTCCCCAGTAACCCCTGTAAAGGACTGCAGTGCATGGCCTGGAATCCCAGCTGGGATTGGTCCCATTCCCTTACCTGGCCAATGTAACAGAAACATTGGGGTAATCTCTCCATTTCAATGCTATATGCTCCCCTGACCCGCTACATGGCAGCAGCCCTAGGCTTTGGGACTCTTTCAGATGCCCGCAGGGAATCTTGGGGACTGTAGTGCAGTGAGTCAGCCCTGCTGGGGTCAGTGGGTGCCGACAGAGGGTGCTGCAGAGAATTACACTGCCTACTTTATGGGACTTCTGAGTGACCCAGAAGTGTGTCCATCGGGCTACGCTTTGGCACCAGAAGAACTCCTGGGTCCTAGAAGGAGCTGCTCGACCTCATCCACGCAAGTTGGAGATGGCTGTGGAGGACAGACAAAGTTCTCCTGGGAGGTGTGGAGGTGAAGAAAAGAGAGAAAAGAAAAATTGTACTTTGCTTTATGCCATTTTTAAAGCCTTTCTGTAAGTTGTTATTATTAATAAACCTTTTATTTATATTGGGACTTGTGCATCTGTGAGGTTGTATCTGAGGTTTGGGGTGCTTCAATGCCCCCCTAGTACCCTACAATCCCAATAGCCAGTCAAGTCAGTCAGTCATTTTCTAACCTGCTTAGTCCTGAACAGGGTTGCAGGGGTCTGCTGGAGTCTATCCCAGCTAGCATAGGGTGCAAGTAAGGAACAAACCCTGGACAGGGTGCCAGTCCATCACAGGGCATACACACACACAAAGCACACACTACGACCAATTTCAGATCACCAATTCGCCTAACCTGCATGTCCAGAGCACCCGTAGGAAACCCATGAAGACACGAAGAGAACATACAAACTCCACGCAGGGAGGACCAGGGACAAGAAGCCTTGGTCTCCTTAGTGTGAGGCAGTAGTGCTACCAATGCACCACCATGCCACCCTAGGCAGGGTGGCGGATGGCCAGGACCCATGCCCGGCCAGGACGCCTAGAAGGACCAGGAGAGGGATTATACCTCCCCTGGGACACGAGAGGGCTGGTCTGTACGTGGAGCACGGGAACGGAGCATGGAAGCTCAACCCCATTGGGGCCCATGGCCACCACAGGGGGGCGCCCAAAGGATTGTGGAGCCCTGGGTGTCAGCACTTCCGCCACACCCGGAAGTGCCACCGGAAAATCATCAGAGAGCACCTGGAGCACATCCGGGTGATTATAAAAGAGGCCACCTCCTCTGATTGAGAGAGCCAAGTCGTGAGGAAGAAGGAAACGCTCGGGAGGAGAGGTGGAAAGGCAGCAGGAGAAGTCCGGAAGCGAGAGAAAAGGACGGAAGAAAGGTGTTTGATGCAGGGGCACAGTGTTGTGTGCTGGACTTTTAGAAGTAAAGTGTGTGTTTTATGGAACATTGTGTCCGTGTCCGTCTGTGCCGAGGCTGATCTACCACAGCAGCTAATGCTTATTCCCGTTTCTTGATTCCTGCAGAAGAGGTTGACAATATAAACCCTCCAAGCACAGCAGAACTTTGAGTTTCTTGTTTGTCTCTGATGTGCCTTTAGGACTGCGATTGCCAAGATTGTCATCATAACTGGCCAAGTGAAGATCGTTCTACCAGAACACATCAGGAAGCTCAAACAAAATGTCTGTGCATGACAGGAAAGGAAAGGAGTCCGGTGAGTTTTTAAAATTTTTGTCCCTAGACATCTTTAATTACTAAATGAGAGGCAGACACATGTGGAATGAATGCACGTAACACTTCCAGACATGAACTAGACGCATTTCTTCTTGTGTCAATAGCACAAAAATCATCAGAAGCGAAAGACCTTTAGTTTCATAAATTTGTTGCGAAGTGAAATTTCACTGCATGTTCAATTTTGAGGGAGTCGTTTCGCTCAGCACTACTGGTGTTGTTAGTCTGTTCCAGAGCGTATGTGCGTGTCGATCTCAGACACTCTCCCACAGCAAAGTCTGATTCAAACAGCAGTTTTGGGGCATGGCATCCAGGCCATGTATGAGGTGCGATCCCCTGAAAATAAAATGTAGAGTCATCAACACCATCTGGTGAAGGTTTTTGCCTGTCTCCATACCTGTTTCCCACTTTACTGATTTTTCAGGTCTCGCTGCTCTGGCCGACATGTAATTTCAATGTTTATGCCACACTGGTGCATCTTTAGCAGAATCCTTACAAATTACATACTGATTTGTGCTCAGGGGCTCTGGGTGAAGTTAAAAGGCACTCTGCACGGCTTTAATTGCTGTCATTTTGTTTAAAGTTTATAATTATGGTGGTTATGCTGCGCTGTGGCAGCGGAACACATAACTTATAATTCTCTTTTTTTGTTCATTTCTTTTTTTTGATATTGTTTCCAACTCAAAGGGGAAGCCAAGGGATGATGATTCAGTCACGATTTATGCTGCTGGTAGCACAGAGGCTCACTTCACATCAGGATTGTAGGAAACACCCTAGAAGATGGCATTTAAGGACAATAGAGCATCAGCTAGCCGTTTACTGACATGTAACAAAAATGAAGCCTTTGTTAAAGTCCTGCACAAAGGGACATACGGAAACACGAGAGGTGGCACAATTTCCAAGCGCTTTGTAGGCCACACAAACAAAGCCTTTGCTAAGCTCTGGGCACATAGCAGTAAGTGTATCTCTGGCACTTGTAAGTCTTGGAGCCGTTGTTCAGCTCTTGTTCCATGGCAGTAACTGGCCAGTAGATGCACTAGGGGCATCTAACACTATCATTATTGCCAGAAGCGATACAACAGTGGTGGGTCTCATCAGCAATGGGGATGAGTCAGCTTACAGGATGGAGATGTGACAACTGGTGGACTGCTGCAAGTGCAACAACCTGCCTCTTGACATGGACAGAAGTGATGACTGATGACCTATGCTGTCCACACACATCGAGAGGGCCATGTTGTAATTGGTCAAGAACATCAAATTCCTTGGTGTGTACCTGGCAGCACGGATAATTAACACCACCAAGAAGGCACACTAAGCGTCCCCACTACTATACCCACATGGCACAGAAAGTGTCCTCACTTCTTTTGACAACTGAAGAAGAAAAGTCTACCTGCCTCCCTATTCTCACCACATTCTACAGGGGTACCATTGAAGGTGTTCTGACCAGCTGCATCGTCGTCTGGTTTGGGAACTGCAGTGCCTCTGAATGCAAGATTGGTGCACACAGCAGAACAGATCATTGGAACCTCTCTACTCTCCATTGATGACATTGTATCTGTAAAGTCTACAGCATTATGATGGACCACTGCTACTCTTTCCACGGTCTCTTTGTTCATCTTCTAACTATCAGAAGCTACCACGGCATTTCAATCAGTCCTGCCAGGTTCTGCAACAGCTTCTACCTCTTGGCTGTCAGGAACTCTGAACTCTGTGTTGTCCTCCAGCCCTCAGACCTGCTCCTAGTAGTTTATTCATATACAGTCCACCCGTTATTACTGTTGTCTCTATTATTATTGGTGTTGTGGCGGGCGGCCGGAACTCTTGCCCAACTGGGACGCACAGAATGTGGAAGGACCGGGGGAGAGAGTATTTTTGGGACAGTTTCTCCCCAGGCCGACAGGGGGCAGCCCCCTGGTTTCCAGCAGGGCCACGGGTCATCATCAGCATGGGAGATTAATCCTGGTGGAACCTGTGGGCGCATGGACCTTTCCAGGGCCTTATTTGGCCACACTTCCAGCACACCCGGAAGTGTGGCCGGAGGAAGCTCATTGGGCACATGGAGTCCTTCCGGGTGCCCTATAAAATGGGCCAGTCCCACCATTCAAGGAGTAGAGGCGGAAGGACTGACAGCAAGGAAAGGACTGAACTGTGTATTGGGTGTTGGGTGATTGGTGCACTGTGCTCCGGGGAGCAGGGTGAAACGCTCCCCAATTGTAAATAAATGGGCGTTTTGTGACAAAATCGTCTCTTGCCTGTCTGTGTCTGGATTAGGGTGGCTGTACGCCCCCAGTGGCTCACAGTGTATATGCTGCACTGCAGTCTTGGGGAACTTTGCTTCATGCAACTGTATGCTGCAATAGAGTGTGTGGCTAGTATGACAATAAAGCCATTGGACTTGGAGGTCTTATTAAACAGCACTACGTGATTCATAGATGCACAAGAGGAAGGCCCTAGCTGGTCTAAAGTATCATTGGAAGCCTTATTAAGACCACACAACTCTTTGTTACATAACTGACTAGTAGATGTCCTACAGGAAGCCTCAATTCTACTTTCGTCATTGGTACTCTTATTAAGCGTCTGTTAAGCTTGCGTTACATCAGACTAACAGTTGCACAAGAGGTAGACTCAAAGTGCAAAATACCATTTGGCGAGGATTTTAGGCCTTTAAACAACAAACCATTTATAAACACAGTTTCACATTCTACTACAATAAACCCAGGATAAAATGAAAGGAGGGAGAAATACAAAGAGTACATTGTGGCAAGAGAGGAGGAATGGAGATTGAGACGAGTGAGTGAACCTTAAGAGAGTAAGGAGGTATGCCCAAACTTGATATACAGCAGGGAAGATAAGCATTGAATGCGTCAACATTTTTCTCGGTAAATATATTTCTACCAGTAATGGCGCACTGCTATAACGATAACGTGCAGTGAATACACTTGACTTGATCATTCCTAGTTTTCACACTCTTTCTCTGTCTGTGTTTACCATTCGTTTGCTCAGAGATTGATGCTCTTGCTGCTTCCTGAGCAGCTCTTCTTTTCTCCACCCTAGCTGCCCGCTTCTTCTCTTCTTTCGTTGCATTAAAACTGATTAAGTCAGTGCAGGTCTGACATTGTGGTTAAGGACTTTGTTAAACGGTGCGACTCAAACCACTGTGAACGCTGGCCCGGACACACACAGACGGACAACATAGTTCCACCCAACACACGTTTATTTACAAAGTCTATTTACAACTAGTGCACTCACAAAATCCCAGTGCCTCTTGCACCGCTTCCCCACAATCCAGGCCTTACAGTCTCTGTGCCTTTCCTTGACCGCCTCCCGTCCTCTCTCCAGCTCTGTCCTCTTCCACCCGACATCCACTGCCAACTGGAGGGAGGCGGCCCCTTATATGGGAACCCGGATGGGCTCCAGCTGCTTCCCGGCAATTAGTCCTGGTCACACCCCAGTGTGGCGGAAGTGCCGGCTGCGCACCCGGAAGCCGTCCGGGTGTCCCTTGTCGTCTTCCCCCCAGCACTTCCTGGTGTGGCGGAAGTGCTGGGCTCCAATGTTCCTCAGGCACCTGGGCGCCGCCTGGCGGTGGCCACGGGTCCCTACAGGGCTGGGCTTCCAAGCCCTGTACCCGAGGCCCCCAACATAACCAGGACGGACACCCCCTCGCGGTCTGGAGGAGGCACAAGCCCTCCTCTGGTCCTCCTGGGCATCCTGGCCGGGCTCCAGCCCCGGCTGGGGACCACACCACCTACAACTGAACACCAGCAAGACCAAGGAAAAGGTGGTGGATTTTAGGAGGCCCAGGCCCCTCATGGACCCCGTGATCATCAGAGGTGACTGTGTGCAGAGGGTACAGACCTATAAATACCTGGGAGTGCAGCTGGATGATACATTGGACTGGACTGCCAACACTGATGCTCTGTGTAAGAAAGGTCAGAGCCGACTATACTTCCTTAGAAGGTTGGCGTCCTTCAACATCTACAATAAGATGCTGCAGATGTTCTATCAGACAGTTGTGGCGAGCGCCCTCTTCTACACGGTGGTGTACTGGGGAGGCAGCATAAAGAAGAGGGATGCCTCATGCCTGGACAAACTGGTGAGGAAGGCAGGCTCGGACAGTTTGACATCCGTGGCAGAGCGACGGGCACTGAGCAAACTCCTGTCAATCATGGAGAATCCACTGCATCCACTGAACAGGATCATCTCCAGACAGAGGAGCAGCTTCAGTGACAGACTGCTGTCACTGTTCTGCTCCACCGACAGACTGAGTAGTTCGTTCCTCCCCTACACTATGGTAAGTAAACGCTAACGTTATTCAAAGTTATTGTCTGTTTTTACATGCATTTTTATCACTCTTTAATTTAATATTTTTTTTTGTATCAGTATACTGCTGCTGGATTATGTGAATTTCCCCTTTGGATTAATAAAGTATCTATCTATCTATCTATCTATCTATCTATCTATCTATCTATCTATCTATCTATCTATCTGTCTAACAACCAAAGTAATCCACGCATACAAAGAAATCAAAACCAATAAGTCGACAAATGAAGTTATGTGTAATAAAGTGGAATGTAAATTGAAGATGCTTACTGAGATTTTTTTAAATATTTAGTAGAAAAGCCTTTGTTGGTAATGACAGCTTCAAAACGCCTCTGGTATGGAGAAACGAGTTGCCTGCATTGCTCAGGTGTGATTTTGGTCCATTCTTACACACAAACTGTCTTCAAATCTTGAAGGTTCCGGGGGTCTCTTCTATGAACTCTGATCTTCAGTTCTTTCCATAGATTTTCAATTGGATTCAAGTTGGTTGATTGACTGGGCCATTCTAGCAGCTTTATGACAGAGTTTCCTTGGCTGGGTACCTTGCTGGAATGTCCCCCCTCATTTCATCTTCAGCATCCTGGTAGATGGCAACAGATTCTCATCAAGAATGTCCCGGTACATTTCTCCATTCATCCTTCCTGCAATTATATGAATTCTGCCAGTACCATGCGTTAAAAAGCAGCTCCACACCATGATGTTCCCACCTTCAAACTTCACTGTTGGTGTGGTGTTTTTGGGGTGATGTGCAGTACCATTTCTTCTCCAAACATGGTGTGTGCAATGACATCCAAAGAGTTTAATTTTGGTCTCATCCGACCAGACTCTATTCTCCTAGTATTTCACTGGTTTGTCCAACTTTAAATGAGCTTCATCATGGTTTTTCTTCAGCAGTGGAGTCCTGTGAGCGTGGGTAGAGGCCATGGTGGCTGAGTGCATTACTTATTGCATTTTTTGAAACAACTGGGCCTACTAATTCCAGGTCTTTCTGAATCTCTCCATCAGAGGTCCTTGGCTCTTGGATGACTCTTCTGATTATTCTTTTGACTCCTCTGTCAGAAATCATGCAAAGGACACCTGGCCGGTTTATGGTCAAATTATGTTCTTTCTACTTCCACTTCCACCCCAATGGTGAAGTTTAGAAATATATCTGTCACCAGTGCCATCAGTATGTTTTGCAACAATAAGATTGCAAAGGTCTTGAGAGAGCGCTTTGCTTTTACCCATCATGAGATGCTTCTTGCATGACATCTTGGTAATGAGAAACAATTAGGACTAAAGCAGCTGATATTCACTTGCACTGATTGGGGGCTATCAGGATTGCTTTATAAAAATACTGACAGATATCAGCTGGTTCCTTGGCTCTTCAGACCTTTTTGCTCCTCCTTTTCTTCATGTGTTCAATACTGATTCCCTGTGTCATTCCACCTTATTACACATAAGTTCATTTATGGACTTATTTGTTTTGATTTCTTTGTATGTGTGGATTACATGGATTGTTACTGACATCTGATGAAAAATTCATGCATATAGCCCCATTAGAAATATATACTGGTTAAAAAAATTAAATGAACACCTTGTAATCCGAGTATAGCATCAAGTCATTGACACTTGTGGGCTATTGTTCTGATCAGTTAAGTAGCAGAGGGGGTTCTTAATCAGTTTCAGCTGCTTTGGTGTTAATGAAATTAATCACAGGGGCACTAGAGGGGTAACAATGAGACGACCCCCAAAACAGGAATGAATGGTTTAACAGGTGGAGGCAACTGACACTTTTCCATCATCATCTGTTTTTCACTAGTTTTGCATTTGGCTATGGTCAGTGTCACTACTGGTAGCATGAGGCGATACCTGGAAAAGGCACAGGTTGTCCAACTCCAGGATGGTAGGCACATCAATATGTGCCTTTGCCAGAAGTTTTGCTGTGTCTTCCAGCAGAGTCTCAAGGGCATGGAGGAGATTCCAGGAGACAGGCAGTTACTCTAGGAGAGCTGGACAGGGCCCTTCGTAGAAGGTCCTTAACCCATCAGCAAGACTGACTGGTATCTGGTCCTTTGGGTAAGGAAGAACAGGACGGGCACTGCCAGAGCCTACAAAATGACCTCCAGCAGGCCACTGGTGTGAATGTCTCTGACCAAACAATCAGAAACAGACTTCATGAGGGTGGCCTGATGGCCCGACATCCTCTAGTGGGCCCTGTACTCACTGGCACGCCAGGCACCGTGGAGCTCGACTGGCATTTGCCATAGAATAACAGAATTGGTAGGTCCACCACTGGTGCCCTGTGCTTTTCACAGATGAGAGCAGGTTGACCCTGAGCACATGTGACAGACGTGAAAAGGTCTGGAGAAGCCGTGGAGAACGTTATGCTGTCTATAACATCATTCAGCATGACCGGTTTGGTGGTGAGTCAGTGATGGTCTGGGGAGGCATATCCATGTAGGGATGCACAGACCTCTACAGGCTAGACAACATCACCTTGACTGCCATTAGGTATCGGGATGAAATTCCTGGACCCATTGTCAGACCGTATGCTGGTGCAGTGGCTCCTGGGTTCCTCCTGGTGCACGACAATGCCCGGCCTCATGTGATGAGCGTATGCAGGCAGTTCCTGGAGAATGAAGGAGCTGATACCATTGACTGGCCCCCACGCTCACTCACCTGACCTCAATCCAATACAACACCTCTGTATGGGACATTATGTTTGGGTCCATCCGACACCTCAGACTGTCCAGGAGCTCAGTGATGCCCTGATCCAGATCTGGGAGGAGATCCTCCAGGACACCGTCCGTCGTCTCATTAGGAGCATGCCCCCCCGTTATTGTCAGGCATGCATACAAGCACATGGGGGACAAACAAACTACTGAGTACGATTTTCAGTTGCTGCAATCAAATTTCTGCAAAATGAATTAGCCTGCCGCATCATTTTTTCACTTTGATTTTCGGGGTGTCTTTGAATTCAGCCCTCTGTAGGTTTGATAAT
Source organism: Polypterus bichir lapradei (assembly GCA_026402145.1). Lineage (NCBI taxonomy): Eukaryota > Metazoa > Chordata > Cladistia > Polypteriformes > Polypteridae > Polypterus > Polypterus bichir. The sequence goes on from JANRMT010062802.1 coordinate 21,657,449, forward strand.
TTTCATTTCCATCAAATGATGTGCCACCCTTTTGTTCCAAACACACCACCCAGTCCAGATTAGTATAGATAGCCAGCAGGATTTTTTCCATTGAAATCTGATGTGATTTTCAAAGTGTTCCTTTAATTTTTTATTACAAATACCTCATATACACAAGCGCAAACAAGTTGTTCCTTCTTTCTTTCTCCTCCTCTCCTCTCTCTATTGCACTGCTCTCCTCCAGTCCAGCATTGCTTTCCTGTCTCCCAGCTACGACTCATCTGGACAAGGCAGTGCAGTCCCTTTCATTTGGTATTAGGGCTCTGACCCATTTGAAGCACTTCTGGGTCATATGGAAGCCCCGAATAACAAGGAGTGCAACTCCCTGCAGCGCCCTCTTGTGGCATCCTTGGACCCCAGCAGGGCTGCACTACTGGACTACAATTCCCAGAATTCCCTGCTGGTGTCTGAATGGGTACCAATATCCAGGGCTGCTGGCATATTGCATCCTGGGGGAATGAACATCCCTTAGAGCTAGTTCTTCCCTGTCATTCCCTTCCATCCTGGTCAGAGAAGGTGCTACAAATATATAACCTAAATATATAACCTTCCTTTCTTTTAGCTGGGATGTCTGTCCATCCACCAAGAAAGTCTCGTTTGGGTTAAGCACGCTTCTCTCTTTTGGCCGGGATGCCTGTCTGCCCACTTGGGGCCTCCTGTCCAGGTAAGGAATATTTCCCTCTCCTGGTCAGGATGCCAGTCCATCTCATGTGGCAAACTAAATAAGGAGAAATCAGAAATCTTAGTGATTGGTAAAAATGGTGTGATATATGGCCGGCAGTGTATCCCGGCCAATACCCCCCACGCTGCTAGGTGGAGTCCTCCCTGCAACATGGAGGTCCCCCGAATTCCAGCAGGGCATCATGGATATTGGAGTTACCCTTCACAGCCCTGCTGGATACCAAGGGGACCGCCAGGGGACGCTGCAGGGAGGGATTTATATTTTAACTATAACCCGGAAGTACTACATCATCATGAGGACGGAAGAAATAAAGTACTTCTGGGCTGAAGAAAGAAGAGCTTTGCTCTGACCCGGAAGTGCTAGGATGGCACATGGACTGAGGTGCAGAGGCACTTCCAGTCAAGGTCTTTAAAAAGGACTGTGGGAGATCCCAGCGGTGGGCCGAATTGGGAGGAAGGGTGACTGAGCTGCTGGGAGGTGTGGAGGATTGTTATTATTGTATTGAGAATTGATTATTGTGTTTATTATTGAAAGTGTAATGGCGGTGAAGGTGCTTTGTGAACTTTATTGTACAAATAAATTAATTATTTAGACTTTTATCTGGTGTCTGACGCATTGTCTGAGGGTTCAAAGGGACATCAGCACCCCCTATCTGTCACAATGGATATACTGAGGGTATTAGAAATAAACTTGATGCATATGGATTAAAAGTCAAGATGGAGGTAAATGATTTAGGGGTAATTATTGTCTTAAATGTTAAATCACTTATTATTCAGATTACTAGGACAGCATGTTTTTACTTAAGAAATATAACAAAAGTTAGATCCCTTATAACTTTGCAAGATGCTGAAAATTCAGTTGACTAAATTACTGCAACGCACTCCTCTCAGGACCACCCAAAAAAGACATCCGTCTGTTACAGTTAGTGCAGAATGGGGCTGCCAGAATCTTAAATAGGAAAAGAAAATCCGAGCACATCACACCAGTCTTAGCGTCGTTACACTGGTTACCCGTGCCATTTAGAATTGACTTTAAAATACTGCTTATGGTTTACAAAACCTTAAATAATCTGCTCCATCCTATATTTCAGAATGCCCCTCACCTTCCTTCTAAATCGTAACCGTAGATCTTCAAATGAGTATCTGCTTATAATTCCAAGAGCTAAACTTAAAAGAAGTGGTGAGGTGGCCTTCTGCTGTTATGCATCTAAAATCTGGAATAGCTGACCGATGGAAATTCACCAGGCTGATACGGGGGAGTATTTTAAAAAACTGCTGAAAACTCATTATTTTAACATGGCTTTCTCATAGCTTCATTTTAGTGTAACCTTGATATTCTGTATATGCATTTAATTATCATTTTTATGATGGCTCCACAATCAGTACTAACCCCTACCTCTCAGTTTTTCTGTGGGTGGTGATTTGCGCCAGCACCACCTGATTAAGGCACCATGCATTGATGGATTGAAGGCCAGAGGCCCACATGACCATCATCATCTAATTCTTCCACGTGAAGCCTGAAAGCCATAAGGACTGATTGAGATCATTGATGTTAGGTAGAATACCTAGTGGGGGCTCTGTGGTCTTGTGGCCTTGGAACCCCTGCACATTTTTGTTTTTTCTATCCTATTCATTGTTAATTAGTATTGCCTAATTTTATTTTTATATATTTTTTTCATTCTACATCCTTTAAAGCACTTTGAGCTACATCATTTGTATGAAAACGTGCTATAGAAAGAAATGTTGTCAATCCTGTCACCTTAACCCTTAATCACCATTTGTATAAACTGAAAGGTTCAACTCCTTCAACCTCACCTCATAGCTCCTACCTCCCAGTCCTCTAGTCAGCCCAGATACTCTTCTCTGGACCCTCTCTAGATAGATAGATAGATAGATAGATAGATAGATAGATAGATAGATAGATAGATAGATAGATAGATAGATA
>JANRMT010062802.1:21660590-21695681 GCA_026402145.1 Polypterus bichir lapradei
AAAGAAAGAAAGAAAGAAAGAAAGAAAGAAAGTGTTGAGTTTTAAACATACCTTTAATTAATCATTTAGAAGCATTACAATACTACAATAAAGATGGACAATGTCATGAAGTCCGGGTATTGGCAGGTGAAGATGGGGAGGGACAGTATTGAGAAGATGGCCGTCATCACCCCGGGAGGACTTTTCCAGTTCAAACTGATGCCCTTTGGCCTAATTAAAATGCTCCAACATCATTCCAAAGGCTGATGGAACGGGTCCACCAGGGACTCTTCAGGATGATGTTCTGCCTCACTGACATCATTTGTGTTCCCCCATCTGTCCAACAATGTCTGAAGGACTTAGACATCTTCTGATGACTTCACAAGGCTTATCTTTCACTAATTCCTCCATGACCATCAACAGCATTTGCCTCATGCTAAACTTTTAATTTCCCCTTTTTTCCTGTTTCTGTTGTACCTTTAAAATCTCTCTATTTGTGTCTTTATATATGTTTTATTTATTTTTTTGTTTTGATGAAAAAATCAGCAGTTAATGCCCCCCAGAGGCCACAATGTATAGATGTGTTAAATGAGCTGAGACCAGTTTGCCTTACTTACCAATCAGCTCCAAAAAGCAGCGTCACCGTGCAGTCACAAAGCCACTGAGTTGAAGCCTCCGGAGTTTCGGGAGATGCAGCTGGTACTGCGGGCAGGCAGAGTGCTGAAAGCCGATCGGCAGGCCTGTCCCAGGAGCGCTTGCTGCCGTTCCCTGTCAATGGGTGAACAGCAGGTCAGTAAAGATCAAGTTACCATGGTGACCTTAACCTGAGCTGCTTTCAAAGTAGGACTCGCTCAAAGAATGGTGCAAAGACTGAGAGGGGGAGCTCGGCCACAGTGAGCCCCTCATTGCTGCACGGTTAAGCGACACAAAGGCAACAGCAGGCCTCTTGGGGAAATGAGGAGCTGCTGAGAAATCAAGAGTTTGGAGAAATCTGAGCTAATTGTAGCCATTGACAGGAGTGTACAGTTAAAAGAAGTGGTGAACAACAACCCACAAACAAGCATGGGAGGTGTACTGTACCTGAAATCCCACTCCCGTCCCTCATGAGTTTCAAAAATGGAAAATGTATCCCAAGAAAAATAGACTGGAAGAAGCCCACTGGAACACTTATCCTCAGCGCAGGCTCGTGAGACTTTAGGGATAGCGTGGCATTCCCAAGTAAAAGAAATAAAGAGAAAGTGAATTAATGTGACCCCCCCCCACCCCCATTACTTCACAATAAGCAAAACGGTGGCATTCAATAATCAAAGAGGCTAGGAATGGAGACATTATCTGCTTTGTACACACATGCCCACCGTCCTGCCCTGTGTTCTCCTGGAATGGCTGTTCAAATCTGGGTCCTTAAGTAAAAAGAAGAATGCGTACAAGAACTCACCTCAGTGCCTAACTCTGCAGTTGGCTTGCGTTCAGGGTGTGTGAGCCACCACTTCCACAGCCTCGTCCTCCATCTGGGGATTCAAAGCAATAAGATGTAAAGAGAGTCAGCAGGCAAAAACTGCCAAGTTCACTGCCAGAGGGCACCACCACATGGCCACAGTCTGCTAAAGGCTTCCTCAGGAGGAGTACTCAGCCCAAGAGAGACTTGCAATGTCCCTAAACACCCTCAATCACCCACCTGATTGTCAGCCTGTCTCGTCTCACCGGCCCCCCCACCCCACTCCTTTGTGCTGTTATAAAAAGCCACTTAATTATTGATTTGCAGCACACTTGAGTACTCTCAGCAGGATTTGGAAGAGGAGAGCAGGTACAGACAGGTGCATTTCCGGCTGTCTTCCAGCTCATTAGTGCTGCGCTAAAACGTCAAACATTATGCCCCCCCCCCCCGCCCCAAATGTGCTGGTGGTGGTGGTAGGGGGGATCTAATTAGCAGGGATGAGATCAGAGTTGAGGACGGCCTTTCATGTTCCTCAAGCAGAGCTGAGGCCTGAGCAGGGATCACAGGCAGCTGCTGTTCTGACGGCAAAATAAAAACAAATTAGTCGAATTACAGAGCTAGTCTTGGAGCGCAGCGGCCGTCTCTGCTCACACATACATTCGTACAAAGGCTGGCTCACAATTCCCACTTCACGTGAACACGCATGCACAAATGTCTGCGTAGACACAAGATCAGGTCCAGGCACAGAATTAGAAGAATGTCCCAAACTTTTCAATTCGCCTTCCTTTGCTTTTCATTAGTGTTGTCAGACACGTGCATTTTACAGGTTTGTGCTGAACCAAGGAGGACAAGGACAAGAACCTGACACTGCCAATAACTTGTGACCCTTAGAATGGAGGAGGAGGAAAACACAGGAAGACTGGTGAGGTCACTTCCTTTGTACACAGGGACACGCCCCCTTCTGGTCTCAGCCCTATTTAACTGAAGTCAGCATTCACTATCAGACTGTCTTCTGAGGAGACTGGAGCTCCGGACCTCTGAAGTTCCTTTATTCAAATATCAGGCATTTCATCAAAGCAACTTTAGTGCTATGTCTTCTCATCCTTCAGTGAACAAAATTAAATGGAGCATCTTCCAGGACCACCAGTCATCATTTTGTAATTTCGTTCTTCACTTCATGGTGTACTTCAACGCATGTAACAAATGAAATGATGGCTATAACATCACCAAGAGTGGCGTTTGGGGGTGGCAAGTGGGGCGACCACCCCAGGCGCCGCACCTAAGGGGGCCCTGTGTGTCCCACAGGATTTGTCAAGTTATAGCCATCCATCCATTATCCAACCCACTATATCCTAACTACAGGGTCATAGGGGTCTGCTGGAGCCAATCCCAGCCAACACAGGACACAAGGCAGGAAACAAACCCTGGGCAGGGCGCCAGCCCACCTCAGTCAAGTTATATTCTCCAGTTATATTTTGATAAAGTCTGTAAGTTATCTTGCAAAAATTTAGCTGAATACTGTAATGAGAAAATCCGGTGTATGTTAACATTATTTTTATTAAATTTGCAAGTAAGTTTATACAGTCCACACATAACGGTAACAGTGTTTGAAGGTCCTGCACACCCTTAAGGCCACCTCTGAACATCACATCTGTGGGAAATCAACTTTCTCCTGATAGGGCAACTAACAAACATGAAATAAACATTTTTAAATGGCCAAGACCACTTTGTGTCAAAACATTGATTTACAACTGAAGGTTTTGGAGGCAAATAAAATACAAGACCAAGAAGGAGATCCTTCACTGGGGTCTGGCATTGTTGGGTGGATCTCATCTCCTGCATTAGCTTTCTTGTTTTCCTCATTGCTGCTCATGTCTATGTCGGTGTTTTGGTGACTTCACAGAATTGAGCTGAACGTTGCTGCTGATGTTGCAATATTAGCCTTCTGAATTGTATGGACACATAAATTGAAGCCTCCCCTACCACTACAAGGCCCCCATAACTAGAATGCCCAGCAAACATATTTTACATTTTGACACTGTAAGCTAAGAACTTAGGGCTCTTTGCCAGAAAATGGCTTTATGAGGTGAAGAGAAGATTCCAGCAGGGACTGGGGCGAAGGTCACCAGTTGTCAGGCAGAGAGCACTTCGGACTGGACAGATGGGAAACGAGGGTGGAAGACAGCAAAGCGGTAATTGTGCCCAGTTATATATTTTATTTAAGGAGAGAGAGAGAAAGTTGGGATCATGCGCTGATAGCGTGTTACTGAACCCACCCAACCATCTGATTTGGCACCCGACTGCAGCGGGTGACACCTCAGCACCACACTGGAACAGTGAGAGTTTTTTTATGGTGGCTGGAGTGCCAATCCTGCCACCAAACCCCAAGTTTTCCCTGTAGGTTGGAGGACTTGCTTGCAGGACTGGATGTGGGTTAAAGTCATACCCAGAACAGAGCAGTTGCAGGTTAAGGGTCTTGCTCAAGGGCCCACTTTATTAGAGTCACTTCTGGTATTTACGGGATTCAAACCGGCAACCAATTGCTAGTACAGATCCCTATCCTCAGAGCCACCATTCCACCCAAAGGCAAAAGTGGAGTTAGGGGTAAAGGGCAGGAAGGAGAGAAGAGCCTGGTCCCCCAAGCTCCTAGAGGGTGGCACTCTTTGCAATCGTCTTTCACAAGTTTCTGTTCAGGTGCCAAGTCAAGTTAACCCCCCTGTGAAACCCACTAGTAGCATCTTAGCTGAAAACAGATCTGCCTTCTTTTATAAAGTGGAGTGCCACAAGTTTGCAGAAAAAAAAGAAATGAACGGAAGTGGGTGGCACGGTGACGCTGTGGTAGCACTGCTGCCTCACAATAGGAGACCTGGGTTTGTTTCCTGGGTCCTCCTTGCGTGGAGTTTGCATGTTCTCCCCGTGTCAGCGTGGGTTTCCTCCCACAGTCCAAAGACATAAAGGTTAGGTGCATTGGCAATCCTAAATTGTCCCTAGTGTGTGCTTGGTGTACGGGTGTGTGTGTGTGCCCTGTGGTGGGCTGGCGCTCTGCCCAGGGATTTGTTCCTGCCTTGCGTCCTGTGTTGGCTGGGATTGACTCCAGCAGACCCCCGTGACCCTGTGTTAGGATATAGCGGATTGGATGATGGATGGATGGATGAAAGGAGGCTTCTACTGAGAATGGAGCACCACTTGGGCAGTCAGACCAAGAAAACACAGTGCCATAAAGCTTCCATCTTCTTCAACGGGTGACCCTAGAGACATGCCGATTCCTCATCATGCCTATTTATCTTGCTTTCAAGGAATTCTGTCATTTAAAGTCCTGCTAGATGAGTTGCTTACTTACAGCAGGTACAGTAAAGAAGGTGTGACCTTCCCCTACTCTTAAACATACTGGAGCTGCACTCAGCTCGATGATTTTATTTCACCTTTCTTTGTGAGACCCTTCTGTGTTCTGCAGGACACCTTGACTCTGACCTCTGCCACTTTTTGTAGTACACTCCAATGATCCCAACTTTACAGTGTGAGGTATCTTACCTGCAGCCTTGGCTCTGTCCATCATGACATTGGGTCTGCCCAAAACAGTATTTGACCTACGACTTCAGCCCTACCCGTATCCCATCACTAACCTGTGGGATGTCCTGAGCTCTCACACCAATGGTGTCATCTCAGCACTACTGCATAGGATGTATTCTTGTGTGAGACTCTAACCTGCGAGGCACTTTCACTGGTGATCCCAATGTTGTATGATAAGATGCTCTAACCTATGATCTCAAATGCAGGTCTAGTGGGATTCTTTGACTTGTGACCACATACTCTATTCAACGAGGTTCATCAGTTTATTATCTAGCACAACAAATCCTTCATGGGACTTTAGCCAGGCATCCTCACTCTACAACCTGAGATTACTAATCTACTGCTTCAGTATTAGCCTAGTGGCTGCATTGACCTTTGACCCTGGCACTGTCTTATGAGTTGTCTCTACCTGCACTATCCCCACTGCCATACAGGAATCCTTGAAACATACTCCTTGATCTGTGCCTCCATCACTGTCATATGGGAATCCCAGCTTCCTGGCCCCATGGCACCCACTGCACATCAGAACAAGTAATCCACCTGAAGCTAACCATGTTTGGGACTGGCCAGTATTTGGATGGGAGACCATCAAGGAAAAGCTTGGGTTGTGGCTGGAAGACAAGTTGATGAGGCCAGTAGGGAGGGTGTTTACCCTGTGGTCTGTGCAGGGATCCCTTGATGGGGACACTGTACTGTAAAAATGGCACCGTCCTTAGGATGAGATGTAAAACTGAGGTCCTCACTCTCTGTGGTCATCAAAGATCTCTGGGCAATTTTTGAAAAGACTAAGGTGTTTCATGATGCTGTAGCGGCGCTACCATTAGTTAGAACTGCATCTCCCAGCAGTCCCTGGAGGGGCTGTTGGGGTCAAAGGTGGCCAGAGGGGTTTAAAAGGAGGGCAGGGGTCGAAGAGAAGAAAAGTTTGTTTTGTTTGTTTGGCGCGTGTATTTAACTGTTGAACTGACTGTCGTTGTCTGCCATATGTCTTCGTGTCCTGGATTGTATTGTTTGTTGGGGTCTGGATATCATTTGTCTACCTGTGTACTGTTACTGAGGACGTTGTCTGGATTCATTGGCTTTCACGGAGGAAGGAGCGCTCCTGAACCATTCATCTGTCAACCTACTTCAGCAACTACCGGTAGGACTGTGTTTTTCCATTTCCCTCGCTTCATTCAAATCACTGGACATAACTTCACCGCTGATTATTTCATACATGGACTTTACTGCGTGTTTGTCATGTTTACTTGTTAAGTGTAATATCGCCGAAGGGATCAGGGGTGGTATTGTTGTTTCCATTAGTTAATTTAATTTTCATTATACTTTTTTATCGTTTAAGTTCCCAGCGTGTTTTCTTCTTTGTCTCTGTAGTGTGTGTGTGTGTCGTGCCAAGGCTGGGGTTGTCCCTGGTAATCCCCGTATAAAATAAATAAATCACCGTCACTCACGACGGTGTGAATCTTAGCGGCTTCTGACCGCTACAATGCCATGGCTAATTTCACCACCATGGTCTGGTCATTCTGACCCCCTAATTATCCTCCCGCCCCTTATTGGCTCTCTCAGCCTCTTACCCCCTAATAGCTAATGTGTGGTGAGTGGACTGACACAAAGTGACTACCATCACATCATCCAGGTGGGTGCTACACATTGGTGGTGGTGAAGGTGGCTTCCCACTTTCTATGTACAGCACTTTATGTGGGTTAGAAAAGTGCTATATAAATGTAATTTATTATTATTATTTATTATGAGCTTTTTGATCCAGCTGTATAATTGCACTTCACTTTTGTGAACCCAACACCATCCATTGGCATTCTTAATTCAGTTTTGCTGTGTGTCTTGAATATTTTGGGGGACTCGTCCGCTCCCCTACCAGACCTCTGGTGGTGGTCTCATTTGAACATTAGAGCATTGGAACAAACTTGACGAGAACAGGCCATTCAGCCCAACAAAGCTCGCCAGTCCTATTCACTTATTTCTTACATAAAAAACATCACGTCGAGTTTTGAAAGTCTTAGTGTCTACCACACTACTTGTTCTCTTATTCCAAGTGTCTATTGTGATCATCAGTGGTGACTGTGTGCAGAGGGTGCAGACCTATAAATATCTGGGAGTGCAGCTAGATGATAAATTGGACTGGACTGCCAATACTGATACTCTGTGTAAGAAAGGTCAGAGCCGACTATACTTTCTTAGAAGATTGGCGTCCTTCAGCATCTGCAATAAGATGCTGCAGATGTTCTACCAGACGGTTGTGGCGAGTGCCCTCTTCTACGCGGTGGTTTGCTGGGGAGGCAGCATAAAGATGAAAGACGCCTCATGCCTGGACAAACTGGTGAGGAAGGCAGGCTCTGTTATAGGAGTAAAGCTGGACAGTTTAACATCTGTGGCAGAGCGACGGGCATTAAGCAAACTCCTGTCAATCATGAAGAATCCACTGCATCCCTGAACAGTGTCATCTCAAGACAGAGAAGTAGCTTCAGTGACAGACTTTTGTCACTGTCTTGCTCCACTGACAGACTGAAGAGATCGTTCCTCCCCCACACTATGCGACTCTTCAATTCCACCTGGGGGAGTAAATGCTAACATTACTCAAAGTTATTGTCTGCTGTATTACTCAAAGTTATAAAGTTATTGTCTGCTTTTACATGCATTTTTATTACTATTTAATTTAATTTTTTTTTGTTTATCGGTATACTGCTGCTGGATTATGTGAATTTCCCCTTGGGATTAATAAAGTATCTATCTATCTATCTATCTATCTATCTATCTATCTATCTATCTATCTATCTATCTATCTATCTATCTATCTATCTATCTATCTATCTATCTATCTATCTATCTATCTATCTATCTATCTATCTATCTATCTATCTATCTATCTTTGCGTAAAGAAAAGCTTCCTAATGTTTGTGCGAAATTTACCCTTCACAAGTTTCCAACTGTGTCCCAGTGTTCTTGATGAACTCATTTTAAAATAACAGTCTTGATCCACTGGACTCATTCCCTTCATAATTTTAAACACTTCAATCATGTCACCTCTTAATCTTCTTTTGCTTAAACTGTGACATCTCTGACATTCTGTGTCTACAAGCAGAGCCTTCTGCATGCAAAGCAAAAAGTTAAAATCGGAGCAAATATGTCTGTGCTCTAGTGGTGTGCATTAAAAACGCTAGAGAAACAGAGAAAGAACAAAGAGACAAAAGAGGCCCAAAAGCACAGCGACTACACAGCTGGTGACATGGGTGCAAATCCAAATGGCTTTTTGTCTTCTTCAGTCCATCCAGTGTCTGCATTGTCCTAATGGACGCCACGTATTCAACCTTTCGTCTCTGTTAGGTGGCAAAAAGAAAACCCCACCAAAACAACGAGAGCCAGCGCTTGCTCAAAGTCGCTCAGCTGCCGTTAATCTCGGCTCACACAGACCAGCAGATACTTGTCTGCCTTTTTATCCTTCAGATCCTTTGCTTTGTTTAACACCACAGATGTAGAAACACAACAAGACCAGGCTGCAGGTTTTCTTTTTGTTTTTTTTTTCTCTTTATTTTAGTGTGTGCCAAGGTCACCATCAGAGTGTGCAGAGAGAGAGGTGTCAAGAGTGAAAAGAAAGATTTTTGTCAAGATACAAAAAACAGTCCACAAAACTAAGAAAAAAAACTTCTTAAATAAACAATAATAGTATGAATAAAAAACAGATGTGTTGATATTATTGGGAGTCCCATTTTGGTAAATATAATTTACTAGCCTGCATTAGGATAACACGGAATTTACTAAAAATGTGCTGGAGACTTGACACTCCATAAACTCCAAATTTCACTTTATCTACTCAGACACTGACTTGATATATTAAATACATTTTCCTGTTTGACACCTCATAATAAAATTACACCCATAGACTCATTGTAGAACACCCCCATTTTGCAGTTTTATTAAAATTTAAGCCGTTGAGGTTCCGTGAATAAACCAAAATAGTACAAAGATAACCGATAAACTGCCAGAGGTTAAAAAAGAAAGTTTAAGTTGCCAAAAAATCAAGTCATTTTTCAAAGTTACAGAAAAAGGCCTTTTCCAGGGAACAAGTCTAAACGCAATTAACAAAAGTAAGACATCCACTTGTATTAAAGGTTTTTATGGTCTGTGTGTCTCCCTTTGTTAATTGCCATTTCCCCACCATTATGATAGCAGTACACACATACAATATTCTTCAAATCAAGCTTTAGAGGTTTAGCACCACAGTTTGTTTCAATGCTGCTTTTCTACAGACAGAGGGTTCATAAGTAATTGACAAAAGTGGGGACACCTGCAGGAATTGTGTGCATTCATTAACTGCCATGGCTGCAGGCTGTATGCTGTTAACCCACTACTTGAAAAAGGCCTTTTTATATCCAAAAAGGTAAGCCAAAATTTAACCTCTGGCAGCTTATTGCTTACCTTTTGTGTTATTCCTTGAAGTAAACTACTTAAATTTCAATAAAAAATAGAAAAACTGGGGTGTTTTTAATCTTTTGACCACTAGTGAATATTCATTTATAAATAAATGGGATCCTGACCAAAGTTGTAGTAGACAAAAGCAGAAATCATCTGTGACAAGATTGCAAATCACACAGGGAAAACCATAAAACAATAAATAAATAATATGGGAATACTAATGTGAGAAATGCTCCGAAATGGAATCTTTCCATAAAACGTCAACACAATCAAACACCACGATTTATAAATAAAACTTCAGCAAATGGGGAAGCGAGTGCCCAAATGGTGTTAATCGTTAAGTTAAATATAGTGCTAAATATAGTGCCTTTCGCAGCGAGCAGCAGGACGTGATGTTTTACAAAACCACTGTAAAGCATTACACGCTAACAAGGCAGATTACACGGTATTTAAGATCAAAATCCTGGAACCAAGTCAGTTAAAATGTGCAGAAGGCGAGGAAGATGACCTAAATAAAAGAAAAATAAAAAATAACTTTAACATATAAAGAGGGGATTCTCCCATTTTAAGCATGCGTGACATGTTCAGGCACACTCAGCTCTACCCTGAATCCAGAATGACACACCAAAGGCCTCGGTAATGAAGAAAAGAATATTTATTAACGAAACATAAACCCAGAGACAGAGTCACCACAGAATGAGGTGAAACAAACAATAATAAAATAAAGAAAACCCCCCCTGTCTCTAAGACTGAATGCCCTCTCCATCCTTGGGATGGCAGGTTAACCTCCCACACCATCAAGCACAGCACCCCTTCTTACCGACTTACCGCTCCTTCCTCACAAACCACACTGGCCTCCCTTTGTCCTTGGCACTCCTGACTAGCCTCTGGTGAATACAAATAAATGGGGGATCATGGGGGCTTATTTAAAGCAATCATATACAAAAGTGGAGGCAGCATACAAAGGAAAGTTTTGACTGAACAGACAAGAAACAATGAGCTTTCCAGGTGTAGTGAAAAAACAAGACAGTCCCAACACAAAAAAGAAGAAACATCTTTAAAGTTGTAACCCTCAAGTATTTCAGGGTCAGCCTTGGAGTCACTTCTGGGGCTCAGCTCAATCCTGTAACCCCAGAGCTCCTCCTGGTGGCCCATGTGTTCTTGTACCCTCATTGGCCATTTTAGTCTTAAAGGGCGCAAGTCAACCCTGTAGAGAACCCACCCTGCTTCTGCCGCCTATAGCTTTGGGGGACAAGCAGTGTGTGGTCTTGCATTCTAGCCGTCCTTTTATTAATTTGGTATCCTTACCAGGACATATTACCACTCATCCTCCAGGATACCACCTACTACATTATAAACGAGACCCTGACCAACATAACACAGCGATCTCAACTCCATTTATCTCAATTCAGGCTCATGGGGGCTTATTTAAAGCAATCATATACAAAAGTGGATGCAGCATATAAAGGAAAGTTTTGACTGAACAGACAAGAAACAATGAGCTTTCCAGGTGTAGTGAAAAAACAAGAACGTCCCAACACAAAAAAGAAGAAACATCTCCAGATGATCCAAACAAATATAAAGCCGAGCAGAATGGGGAGGCACTCCACAAATTTATAAACTGAAAGTGAAATGATAACCATTTTTTTTTTATTTAAAGAGTGCCTTTCCTTTGCTTAAAGCTGTTCAGCAGCACAAATTCATGCATTTTTGCACATTTAGAGGTGTCAACGTAAAGGATGAAAAATACATTACACCAGTCTGTTTGAATAAATAAATTTGAAGTAATGAGTACAGTAGAGTTTAGAATAACAAAGGACACATCTCCTCAAAATGGAGTCAAAAACAAAAAAGAAAGCATCATAAAAAAACACAATTTTCAAACATGTGTAAAAGGAAAGACGCAGGGAGGGTAGGATACACAGTCCCATTGAGTACAAATCACACTGAAACCTATAAAGCATCAATCCCACATAGAAGTGGCAAAAGATGAAGATGAAGAAGAAGAAAGCACAGAGTCTCACCACATGTACGTATGTACTGTACACAAACCTACTTAGTACAAATAGACGTGCACAAGCAGTGATGGGGATGCCCATGTGCCCAGGGTGTATCAGCAGTGATGCCAGGAGTCCAATGGGTATGAACCTTCACTTCTCCCCAGCAGAACTTTTGTCTTTTTCAGTAATGAAAAATCCAAAAATCGATTCCTGTTTGACAATCGTCAGTTCACCTCTGGTGACGTGGGCCATGTTTGCACAATCCTCTTGTTAGATGATACTTGAGGGCCATCACAGGCTTTCCAAGGCATCGCATTTTCATTATCATGAGTCATCCGTTCAGTTTGTTGTAAAGCTTATGAGACTTTCAATAGCATCAATTAAAATGAAACTGCGCTAAAGAGACAAATGTCTCCGGCATTTACACACAAAATTAAAGCAATGAAGAGAGAACTCCGCTCTCCTGAAAGATTTTTTTCAAAAAAAAAAACTCTGAAAGTGAAATCATTCAAAAGCATCAACAGGTCTGAAGATATAGGGAGTGACGCACAGCCCTCTGCTTGGCCGATCAATGGCTCCTCCAGGGCCGGTTGGCAATCACGGTAGCAATCAAACCAGATTCCAGCTAGTTGATGCAACTTTCATCCCGTTCCCCCCAAAAACAGGCTACAAAACTGTCTAGCTGGATAAATGTCTGACAAGCGCTCAACAAGAAGTCAATCAGGTCAACCTAATTGTGGTCATTTCATCTTTACAGTCAACTGGCTCCCAGTAATTTGGGTTCAAGTCATTCCGAGCCCCAAGCATCCATCCAGACACCTTCGTCTATGAAAGCACTAATGAAGTACATATTTATGTACCAACAGGTGCAAAAATAACATTGTGTAGTTTAAAAATGTTTAAAAAATGAAAGGAATTCCCACTAGACCCTGAGAGCCCTCTTATTATAGACCAGTGGCTTGAGAATATGGCCAATGGGACAGAGGGAATAAAACGCAAAATTCTGACAGTTTTTATTTCAAACAATGTAATGATAGCATAACAAACGCAGCCACCAAAAAAACATTTTATTCCTGGGACACAAGCCAGGTCCAGCATTCATGAATTTATAGGATGGTGGCTGAAAGCCCAGGCCATTGACCGCATGCTGAAACAATGAACCTCCACTTTTCCATGAAGTGCCCTCAATTACTAAGAACAAATAAGCGGTCAAGGTGACGTCTCCCTCACACGTTAAGAAGGGATCACCCTCGCCATTGCTTTTGTTTCAGCTTCAGAAAGAATATTTTATTATATAAATAATTCAATTGCTCAACTTTCAAGTGTGTTTCTTCTTGTGTAAAAAATAAAAATCAGAGTAATTCTGCCCAAAGAGCTGATAGTGAAGGCATAACGCTCCACTCAGTTTGTGGCCAATGGATTAAACTATCAGTGTTTTCTGAGTTTTGATACTCATCTCCGACAGCAAAAAACATCAGTTGCACATGGCGTACACTACTGAGCTCAGTTTGATGGCCGGTGGTGGATTCCAAACCAGAAAAGCAGATGAGACCCCTGCAATAAAGCAGACAGATTAAAAACTGAGAATGAGCACATTGTATTGGTCATAGGAGCAGCTTGGCAATCAGCTGCAGACTCGGCAAATGTAGCGTCCAAGCATGGCTACCAAGCGAGGAACGAGGCGGCACACAAGCACACTGACCCAAGCGGCGTTAAGAGGGGTTCCTCAAGACCCTCCTGTGTTTTTTCAGCTAACGCAGGGTGAGTTAGAAAGTGAGTTGTGCATGTTAGCTTCTCCCAAGTTGGAGGAGGGAGGCAGCACTAGGAATTGAGGTCACTCAATGTGTTGGGGGCTGCAAATCCCACTGTCCGCAAATGCCACTATGCCTTGATGGTGAGGTGCTCTCCAGGTAAGAACATAAGAAATTTAACTTTACGTGAAGAGACCATTCAGTCCATCAGGCTTATTTGTTTAGCTAGTAGCCAAGTTGTCCCAACATCTCATTCAGATAGATACTTCATGAAGTTCGTCAAAGTTTCTGCTTGAACGACATGTCTCAGAAGTCTGTTTCAGATTCCCACAGCCATGAGAAGAACAATTGCACAGAATTCTCAAAGAGCCAGCATGAACTGTGCTCTTCCCAGTTGGTGTTATTTTTTTTGGGGGGGGTTTGCTCTGGTCATCTCCCCACACACACAATGGTCACCTGCTGCCCCGTGGGTTCCCACGTTTGGCAAGTCATTTGAAAGGTACCAATATGTACAACCCACTTTCTAAGCACACTGGACGCAACTACCAGCGATGCCACTCAGCATTTCTTCACCATGTAGGCAAGTGTTGTTAAAGCCAACCAAGCATTGCCCACTATTCACTAAAAAGCCCCGCTATCCCATTCTGACAGCTGGCATACGTAATACGGCCCAAAGTGGCTCCTTGGCAACTAAATCTACTGCATCACCCCCCTACATTAATAAAAGGTGGGTAAAGTCTGGCAAGTGCTGCCCACCTTGACTGAAGTGAGGTGACTGATATCTTTTATACTGCTTGCCGTGATTTCAATTGGGGATGCCACGTTGAGCAGTAAATCTTGCCAAAAAAAGTGCATTTTTAGTCATGCCATTTCAAAAAGCAGGAGGCTTTGTTATTTGGAATTCACGTGAAAGCAAGCAGTACAAAATAAAAGAAAACTAGAGAAAATGACAAAGAAATAAAAGTAGCAGGGGCCAGCGGTCACAGTTGACAAATGAGGGGGCCACTACGCCGTTACTTACGGTGTCCCCACACAGGTGTGGGCCTTCCTACTTCTTCTTGCCTCCTAGTGACATATTTTCCGTTTTTTTCTTCTGTGCCTCATAGAATAAAAGACACAGCTTCATGTTAGAATCTGATCAGCAGAGACCAAGTCAGAAGCCACCCTGTCGAATGGATTCGCTTCAGGCTATCTCTGGGATGCAGCCAACGGCGAGGCACGCCTTTCTTTTAGCCTTCCTTTGTTCATAATTGAACATAAACAGGTAATAATCGCTGGCTGCCTTCCAACAGAGGCCGACAGCATTAAGGCGTCTGATCAGTAATTAGTATTGAGTTGCTGAGGCTCATAGGCCTGATTCCACAAACACTTTAGCTCTTTGTTTTTCTGCCATTTAATTATCATAATTCACAGGTCACCAAACCTGGGAGGCGAGTCACAAGACACCTTAAGAAAGAATGCAAATCAGCAATCGGGCACATGGCCTTTAGCGCGACTCACACACAATAAGTGGGTAACACTTTAGAATTCTCTGTCTTCATTAAGACACATTTACAAACCTTTGCATCTGCTTCAAATCAGGTATTAATTACACAAAGATCTACCTAAATCTAATTAAGAAATATTTAGTAAAAATGTATGTTAATGACATTTGAGTGTAAGTTATTATAAAGTGTTACCAATGTTTTGGCACTCATTTTTGTTTCTCATGTTCACTTCAGGTTTCCATCGTCAAATCCTTCATCCGCTCACCTCATAAATCTGCTTTCTCTATTCTGCAGCCACGGTGAAGCCCAATTTACACTTCTTACGTCAAGTAGGCAACGCTGTCTAAAGCGGTCTACACTTCTGCACTGCGTCTTACCATGGGCACATTCCTGATCACTAGTGGGCGCTGTTTGTAGAATGCAAGAAAAAATGAACAATCCATTAAAATGCCCTCCAGGATCATCGCTCCTCTTGCTACACATTTTCTTCTTTAGGCGAACATACAGTACTATATTTCAATCATAATAAAACAGAAGTGCTGATACTTGGTCCTACACCCAAACCTCACATTGGTTTTGAATTTTGTGACTCTTTTGTGGACTTTTGTAAACCTCAGGATCAGAATCTCTGGGGTTTTTTTTTTTCACATTAACCTCTTTTTTGAGAAACACATTAATTCTGTGGTCAAGAGTTGCTCTTTCCGGCTTCGAATTTTAGCCAAGATTAAGCCATTTTTTTTTTATCTCCTAGTGAACTTGAGAAAGCTGCTCATGCTTTTGTCTTTTCTCAGCTTGATTATTATAACTCATTGGATTCTGGGATCAGCAAATCCCTGCCACACAGGTTGCATTTGGGTCAGAATGCTGCCGCGTGTTTGTTGGTTTGCCTCTGTATCTCCAATTTTAGCCTCCTTACTCTGGCTGCCCATTAGTTTCAGAATTTACTTTAAAATTTTGCTGCTGGTTTTTAAATCAGTACATGGGTATGCTCTTGCCTGTTTATCTGAACTGTGTGTTATACACCAGTCATCCAGAGAGCTTAGCTCTACCGTTGAGTCGTCCCTTGTGGTCCCTTTACTACGTGTAAAGCTAAGGGGGACAGAGTCTTTGCAGCTGCTGCACCTCGTCTGTGGAATTCTTTACCTTACTACATTAAGGACGCACCTTCAATTGGTCTGTCTAAAACGAGACTGAAGGCTCATTTTTATTCTCTAGCTTTCTGTGATCTTGAGTGATACTGGTAATTTTACCCTCTTAATCGGTGGTTTGTTTCAATTTACTGTTGGTTGTATTACGTTTTATCGTATTCTATTCTATTTATTTGTATTTTATGCTAATTGCATGTTCTATGTAAAGCACTTTGGCTACAGCATTGTTGATGTTGTTTGTGCTCTATAAATAAATTGACGTTAACATTCATCCCTCACACTTTTCACCTATTCCAAAATTCGCCAACTTCCAAATCAGAAGACGAATGGAAACGTGATTCAGGAAATGCGTAGTGACCAAACTGGCCAATCAATGTCTGAGTAGAGTTCACGTTGATGCAACGCGTAATCGCATTTTTGAGGCGGTGTGTGTCAGTCGAGTCTATGCTGTTGGTATGCTGTTGCCTATGGCGTACCTACAGCACTACCTTGATGCAGAAGTTTAAATCAGCCTTTAGCCAAAATGTACATATGTCACCAGTAAATGGGTTTCCCATCCATACAGTGCCACATGCACTCACTTACGCCGGGCTGGATTAGGATTTACCTCCTTGGTGTTAATCCCAAGTGTCTCTCAAACTCAGAATTCTATGTAAAAACAGTTAACCTGTTTGTAACCTGCTTTGATGAAATATGGAGCATTAAGCACGAAAAACTCTTGAGACGGTATTCTGAAGCCATCTTGTGGATGAAATAACATCAATATTCTTGAGTAGGATGGAGCCTTCAACCAAATAGCACAATAGCATGTACATGAAAAGCTGTAAGACCAGTTTTAGAACAAACTGAAACTGAGTCAAAAAGGATATGCCATGTTAGACGACATTTCCAGTCATTTGTAGCCTTCATTTACATACTGTAATCTTAGCCAATCAGAGGCAGGCGACAAACAGCTAATGTGACAAACCCAAAGGTTAGCTAAAATAAAACCAAACAGGCCTGATTTTATCTTTGGTCAGAGGGGCAGGCTCTATACATGTGAGAGTTGAGAATCGATGAGCGTTCAGCCAGAAGTACATTTCACATAATGTAGTGGTAAGGAAATTGGAACACACATGTCTTGAACCCCGCATATAGGAAAGAAGCTCATCTGTCTGATGTCTCATGTTTTATTTATCTAAACACAATGGAAAAATGAAAAAAAAGGGTCAGGACTGCAGCTGTACACTGACACAGCTATTAACCCTTCACACAGTGCCGGTACAGAGCCAGCTCCGTTAGGCAGTACGGGGTCTAGGAAACCTCCAAAAACAGAAGAGAAGCTCGTCTGTCTGATGTCTCATATTTTACATATCATAACAGCAGAGGTTCCTACTAAAACCACTTCAGCTATCAAACCTTCCTACAGTGCCAGCTCTGTCAGGCAGCATGCAATTGGCTGTCAGAAAAACGGGGTAAACACGACTGTGCTGGAAGACTGGCGGGTACTCGGATGGTAAATGTGATATGGGCTACAATTTTCAACCATGTAATTTGAAGTGGTATAGCAACGAGAACTAGCATTTATGTCGCAGTTACACAGTGTTGCTGCTTCCTATATATGATAGTCAATTATTATGTCCCCAGCATCAATCACTAAATACAGTCAAAGATCTAGTCATTTAATGTTCAGCACACACAGCAAATATTAGCAACGTTCAGTGAGCCCTAAAGTAAGACATAAAAGTGTATAAATAGAAAGATGCACTCATATATACACTAAAAAGTGGTCATTAAACACTGATAATTATGTGTCTTCAGTGGGCAATGGTTTGTGCTGCTGTCTCTCCTCTGCAGTTTTTTTGTGTCTCTTCTTAGGAAATTAAGGCCCAGGGTTGTCAAACAACAGGGCCTATTAAAGGCCATGAGGCATTCCTTCTGTGATTTTGGGTGTGGTGGAGGCCTGGCCCTGAAGCCTGTTTTATTGAAGGACCGGGGGAGAAGACATGGGGACACAGGGCATTATCTCCCCAGGAGTGCTAGATGGCAGCTAGGATTCCTACAGAGCTTCATGGGAGTTGGAGTTTGGTCTGTGGGAATCACCAGGGGGTGCTGCATAGACTGTGGAGCTCTACTTTGTTGTGCTTCCACCTCACCCGGAAGTGCTTCTGGACCATGCTAACGTGCCACCGGGAACACTCCTGGGTGCAGGATAAAAGAAGCCCGCTGCCACTGCTCCAACAGCCAGAGTCAGGAAGGAGAAGACTAAGCTTGATGGAGGAGGAGTGGAGGCAGAAGAAGATAGACAAAGACAAGGAGAAGAAAAGACAATGCCATTGTTGTGCTTTACTGCGCTTGTCCTGTGACTGTGCTGTGGGAAATGAGGGAAGCACTTCTAACTTAATAAAACTTGTGTTGAGCTTGAGAACTCGTGTCTGCACCTATCTGTGTTGGGTTTGAGGAGCTGGTGTGCCCCCTGCAGGCCACATTGGCTGTACAAGAAATAAATTGTAGGTTGTTTTTCTTGTGGGTAGCTAAGTTAAAATCCAGGCTTCAGGTCTTTGCTTGTTCTCCCCTTGTCCTTGCAGATTTTTCTTTGAGTAATTAGGTTTTACTCCCATATCACACAGACCCATGTGTTACAATAATTCACAGCACTGAAGTGGCCCTCACAAAGTGTGCGTGAGTATGCCATACGATGGACTGGCACCCTGCCCAGCTTAGTTCCTAACATGTGCCCAATGCTGCTTGGACAAGAATACGCACTCTGTTAAACTAAAATTGAATTAAACGGGTCCAGATAATGAAACTTTCAAATTCCCAGCCCCTTTATAGACCTTAACATTGGCCATTTGTGTTTTCAGTGTCTTGGAAAGTCAGTTGACACAAAAACACATTTGATTTGAATCACACTGGTTTCTATTTTTTTCTCTTTACCTTACAAATAATCAGTTTCATGTTTTATAATTGAAAGTGTGAGGATGAGTCTTTATTTAATCAGATTTAGAAAAAGAGATTTGATTTAATTGTGAGCTGTTCCCAGCTAATACAGTGATTGCAAAGTAATATGGCAGTGTAAGGGCCGAAGTGAGGGTTGCCGGATGTAATTTAAATAAAATGTGCCATTGTGTGTCTGACAGACATGTAGTTCATTCATTGGAATGCCATTTATAAAACCAATAAAATGACTAAAAACAGAGAGAGAGTGTAAGAAGGAGGATAATCGGCAGCCATTTTGTGCCAGAATGCTCACCACACATTAGCTATTAGAGAGACAGTTATCCGATTTGAGTCGAGGGATGATTAGGGGGCCAGAATAACCAGACCATGGTGGGCAATTTAGCCAGGACATCAGGAAACACCCTAATCATTTCAAAAGATGTCAAATGATCTTTTATTACCATAGAGAGTCAGGACTTTGGTTTTACATCTTATCTGAAGGACAGTGCCATTTTTACAGCACCGTGTCACCCGTCTCTGCACTGGGGTATTGAGATCCACACACAGAGCATCGGGTAAGCATCCCCTCCTGGCCTCGCCAACACCTTCTCCAGCTTTTTCTAGATGGTCTCTCATCTAATTTCTAGCCGGGACCAAACTTGCTGAGCTTCAGGGGGATTACCTGTTCTGTTGAAATGAGGACCCCGCCCCCTTTCCCCCCAGGCAATGGTTATATAGATAAAATCAAAATGCAGGTTCAGAAATGGAGGTATGCGTATTCAGTAGAGATTTAGAGAAAGGAAAAAATATAAGAATCAGATCATCCATCTTTTCCACAAACATACTGTAAATAAAGAACATGCCAACTTCCTGGAAAAGGCCCACTCAGCAGCTGAGTCAGAGAAACAAAACTGTAAGCTTAGTAATACAGCCGAGGAGCTGTGTCATCTCAACATATTTAGACAAATATTTTGTCTAAATCCCCCTGTAGTCTTCAGCTTGGAGGGGACACCCTTGCCTCCCCAAAGTAACTGTTTAACGAGGAAAGAGCACAGCTCTCCCATCTTTATAGAAAATCAGGAAGATTACATTTGACAGTGATGTCAGGCAGATCATGAGACCCCCGCTGTATAACAAGAGTTACATCATTTGTTTGAGGAATACAAATTAAAAACATTACTTCACCGATGAAGGCTCTTTAAGGATGTACTGAAACACAGTGCCAACATGAAGCCATTCCTCCAGATGACTAGTATGGTAACATTACTGACTCTTATCTCTTTCTCAGGCACACTAAGTGATGTGGGGGCCCAGAGTCCATCCCAGCTGCAAGTCGACACAAGCCAGGGAACACCCCTGGACAGGATGCCAGTCGTCTGTAGGTCCCACTCATGCACATGCCCACGCTATCACTCATACAGGGCCAGCATAGAGCTGCCAGTTAAGCTAAGCTGCAAGTCGTTGGGTAAGTGGGGGAACACTGGGGCACGCAGAGGAAAACCCATAGAGACGCATGGAAAATGGGCAAAACCCACACTGGCAGCATGCAGGTGCAGGATCTGAACCCGAGACACTGGACCCATGAGGCAGTGGTGCTACTACCTGCACCATTCTGCCACTGACTGTGACCCATGATGTTAGCAACACCAAAACACTTGAGCTATGTATATCAGTCTAGAACTGAGCTACGAGACATTCGACAAACGAGAGGAGACCACTCAGCCCATCTTTGTTTAGCTAATAGCTAAGCGGTCCAAGAATCTCATCCTGATTCTTCTTATAGATTATCAAGGTTTCTGCTTCAACTACACGTCTCTGTAGTTTGACTCCAGATTACTACAACACTTTGTGTGCTTCCTGGCTTCAGTCCTTAAATGTACTTCTCCTAAATGGCAAGTGTGTGTGTGGTGTATGTGTTTAAACCAGGGGTCTACAAAGTCAGGCCTTGGAGGGCTGTAGTGGCGGCAGGTTTTTGTTCCAACTCCATAATGAGAAGTCTGTTATTGCTGTTGAAGCTCTTATTGCTCAAGCGACATTCTTACACGTCATCGTAGTTGTGTCTCCTCCCTGAATTGCTTCTTTTAGTCTAAAACATCTGTTTTTAATGGGTCCTTATTAGCAATAAGATGCAAATGAGAAAGGAGGCAGACGTTCTCCAACTCACTTGTTTCCATTTATACCTGTGTGCATTCATTATATAACTATAACAACAACAGTAACAACAATAATTATAAGTTTTACATTTATATAGCACTTTTCGCACTACTCAAAGCTCTTTATATTGGGAATGGGGAGCCACTTCCATCCACCTGGATGATGCAACAGCAGCCATTTTTGTGCCAGTACACTCACCATACATTAGCTGTTAGGTGTTGAAGTGGAAACTGAGAGACGGAGACAGAGCATGATTAGGGGGGCAGAATGGCTAGGCGTAGGTGGGCATTTTAGCCTGGACATTGGGATACCCCCTACACTTTATGAAGGATGCACCAGGAATTTTTAATGACCACAGAGAGTCAGGACATGGGTTTTAACTTTCATCCAAACGGCGGCACCATTTTTACAGCACAGTGTTCCCCATCAGTGCCCTGGGGCATTGGGTTCCACATTCAGACCACAGGGTAAGCAACCCCTCTGCTGGTCTCACCAGCATCTCTTCCTGCAGCACTTTAGGCTTTTCCTGGTTGGTCTCCCATCCAAGCACAGGCTTAGCTGCAGGTGGATGACCTGTTCCGAAGTGCAGGTGGTATAACTGCTATCTCCTTAATTAAAATACTTGCAAGGAAATTAAAAAGATAAAAGTGAAGGACTGAGAATTACTCAACTGCTTCACGCTACAAATCTACAATGTAACAGCAAATTGACATGGCAGAATGAAAACACTAACAAGACATCAAATTCAATGATGTCTGCTATTGGTGAGGCCTGATGTCTAATTAAGCAGCAGAGTTGGAACAAAAACCTGAGACCACAATGCCCCCCAAAGCACCAACTTTGCAGACCCCTGCTATATACCATGCAATTCACACCCATTGCAAGGTAAAAATCAATTAAATAAAAAGGCCAGAGAACAATATAACAAAAGCTAAAAAACATGGATAGGCTGAGCTCAGGAGCAACAAGCACTAGCTTGTCCTTTAAAACAGCACACCAATCTGATCAGTGAGGGGTCTCTGCCTTCATATACTGTCTGCCCCCAGTGCGGCATGGCCTTGTTTACCTCGGTCATAGCATCATCTATTTGCTTAAGCTCCTCATAATGATCTCGGGAGTCTCGAAGCGGCTGAACCATGATCTCTTCTATCTGGGGGAACAGCTAAAATGAAAAATAAAAATAATAATAATAATCAGGAGACAATTCTTAGGAATCTTTCCATACTCCCCCTCCCCCCCCACAACTAAAAAGAGACACACAATATGGACTGAAGACTGAAAAACAGATCTTACCTTCATGACTGTCTCAAACATTGGGATGAGGACAAACTTGATGAAGCCAATCTGGGCAGTTGCCTTAGTGACTTTGTCACGGTCCATAAACGGAGCAACTGGGAGACCTTCGGATTTCTCCCTGTCACTCTAAGGTGAAAATTAAAAAAAAAAAAAAAAAAAAAGTATATGAGAAAAGTAATGAAACTGCAGCCTGTTAAGAGGTGGGCTGTTCAAATTCAGCCCGTGTTCACTTTCACTCAGGGGCACACAGAATCTCCGGCCTTGCTGCCTTTTCTTATTTCCGGTGATTGTTCTCCATAGTGTGGCCACAGCAGATTTTTACCTTTGCACTTTCCTACTTGTGGTTATGATTGCACAGATGCACTTAAATGGTGGTTTCTGTTCCTACTTTGCAAGATTTAATTTAGATTGAAACCCTTTTGTTTGAGTCATGTGTATTACTAAGAGGCAACTGAAAACCTTCAAAATGTCCACTTGCTGTACCAATAAGCAAAGTTAACAGGCCCCAGTTCTAGTTTTGGAAAGCTAGAGAGCATGTCTGAGGGTCCAGTTGTTTGAAACATGAAAAATTACAAAGATCCAAAACAAACATTCCCTTACTTAAGGGTGTTATTGTTTGGGTTAAGGATAGCACAGTTGTGTTAGAGCTCCAGCGCCTGGGGTTAAAAATCCCACCAAAGATGTTCTGTGTGTGGAGTATGTGGAGGATTTTGCTGGACTTTCCAGTTTCCTTTTACGTTTCAGACAAAGACAAGTTGAGTTACTTGGAAGCTCGAGTGTCTCTGAATGCATGAGTGTGAGTGAGCATACCCTGGAGTAGACTGGCACCTCGTATCTGGTCCACGGTGACCAGAAAATGAAGAATGATATTCACATTGAACAAAACAGTTCTTTGTTTAAATCTGTGAGGCATTCAAACCTTGTTAAAAAAGCAAAATGCTCCTCTGAAGAACTAGAATATGACAATTGGATAGAGAACTCAGTATGTAACTTTGTCTGCCATGTTGACTTACTCTGTTGGCAAAACAGTACCAAAAACATTCAAATGAAAAAACAAACCTCAGGAGTGGCACTGTGGCACATTGGTGAGCAGAGCCGACTCTCAGCTCTAGACCCTTAGCCATGGCTCTCGTCATGTGGAGCGGTGGTCCTCAAATTCAGACCTGGTAAGCTCCTGTGACTGCAGGCTTTAATTCTAAGCAGTTTCCCAATCAGTGATTTTTACCTTCAGATCAATTTATTGTTTAATTAGCTGTCTGTTTAATTTCTTCTCTTATTATGCATTTAGTGTTAAATTTATAAGTAATTATGAAATATTTGTATTTTTTTCATATATTTTTATATAAGAAGTTCTTCCATTTTATTTTTAATTCACTTTTATATGAGGACTTTGCTCACTTAACCGAATCCAGAAGCTGACAATTAATGACAGGTCAAGCGACACTGACTGGTGAGGGGCAGCCATTTTAGTGCTGCTTATAATAATAATAATAATAAATAATAATAATAATAATCCGTCTATCCATTATCCAACCTGCTATATCCTAACTGCAGGGTCACGGGGGTCTGCTGGAGCCAATCCCAGCCAACACAGGGCACAAGGCAGGAGACAAACCCTGGGCAGGGCACCAGCCCACCGCAGGGCAATAATAATAATAATAATAATAATAATAATACTTGTTATTTATATAGTCATGCTTATGATTAAAAAATGGAGTAAAAGACCAGAAAGTTAAAAAGAAAAAAACACTAAAAAGGATTTGTGTGCACAGAGGACAGCTTAAGGGCTCCTGCCACTCCAGGGGTTGGCGTTGTGTCCTAATGCCTTTTCTCTTCCTCACTCTGCACCCCGGAAAATTGACAGCTATTTTTTTTTTCTTTGTGTCTTTTATAAGATTTTAATAGGTTTTAAAATCTCCAGACGTGAACTGCATACTAAAATATAAGATTAGATAGAAAAGAAGTTCAAAAAAACAGTACACAGAGCCACTGGAAGGGAACATCTTGAAAGCGCAATGTCAAAATGGACGGCTGTAACACTCCCAGATGTCTCTTCCAGTGTCTCTCCACCTGGATTTAAGGGTGGGAGATCTGCCATCTTGAGGCAGTTTACTCTTGGGCTTGCATCTGAAAAGACGTCCTCTTGATTATTGTGAAGTTATGTTTGTTGGTTCACTATATGTGTGATATCTTTTGCCATTTGTTACAATCTAAATTCCTACTTCGGCCAATCAAAAATAAGCAGTTTTCTAATTTTTGGGTTTGATACAAAGACCCACCAACTGGGAAGTAACAGCTTACTTAGTGAACTTGAGTGCCATTAATAGAAGAGATTGTTGGTGTATCCTGAAATGGCAGAGAACAATGGGCAGGGTTTGTTTCCACCTCCCTTCAACCTCTACAGGTGGTATTACAGATTAGAAAGGTGAAACATAACAGAGAGAACTAGTAGACATGACTGTGACAATTAAGACTGATCGATTGACATGTGCAATGCCTGCTGGCTGGAATCACAAAATGAAAACAGCACATGACTGCCTTCAGTCTTACAACAATGACAGACTTACCTGCATGAAATATTCCTCCAGCAAACAGTCCACCCAGGGCTCTGCTACTTCTGTGGGCCGCACCTCATTGGAGATGTCACAGCACTTAATCAGGACCATCTTCAGCTGAAAGTCAAAGAGCGAAAGTGTTAGCTTCAGTTGTCTCTTGAACAAAGAATTCCATTCTGTCTCATCCTGTCTTTCTTTCGGGAGTAGGGAGGCACACGGTGAATGTTCAGAGAACATACGACTTCAGCCTGCTATCCAAGTCAGCACTGTTTACTGTTATCCCCATCTCAGTCTCATCAACTCTGGTTGTAGAGTCCAGTCTCTCTGTTTTTGACTTTTTTGATTCAATGGACTTTTGTCTAGGAGAGATGGCAGTGGAGTTTTTAACCAGATTGTTTAATGGAATCTTGGAAAGTGAGAGGATGCCTGAGGAGTGGAGAAGAAGTGTACTGGTGCCGATATTTAGGATTAAGAGGGATGTGCAGGACTGCAGTAACTACAAGTGGGATAAAATTGATGAGCCACAGCATGAAGTTATGGGAAGCTCAGTTAAGAAGGAAGGTGATGATTAGTGAGCAGCAGTATGGTTTCATGCCAAGAAAGAGCACCACAGATGTGATGTTTGCTCTGAGGGTGTTGATGGAGAAGTTTAGAGAAGGCCAGAAGGAGCTGCATTGTGGACCTGGAGAAAGCATATGACAGGGTGCCTTGAAAGGAGTTATGGTATTGTATGAGGAAGTACGTAAGGGTTGTACAGGATATGTACGAGGGAAGTGTGACTGTGGTGAGGTCTGCAGTAGGAGTGACGGATGCATTCAAGGTGGAGGTGAGATTACATCAGGGATCAGAGTTCTGAGCCCTTTCTTATTTGCAATGGTGATGGACAGGTTGACAGATGAGATTAGACAGGAGTCCCCGTGAACTATGATGTTTGCTGATGACATTGTGATCTGTAGCGATAGTAGGGAGCAGGTTGAGGAGACCCTGGAGAGGTGGAGATATGCTCTAGAGAGGAGAGGAATGAAGGTCAGTAGGACTACCAAGACAGAATACATGTGTGTAAATGAGAGGGAGGTCAGTGGAATGGTGAGGATGCAGGGAGCAGAGTTGGTGAAGGTGGAGGAGTTTAAATACTTAGGATCAACAGTAATGGGGTATGGGGATTGTGGAAGAGAGGTGAAGAAGAGAGTGCAGGCAGGGTGGAGAAAAGCGTTAGGAGTAAGTTGTGACAGACAGGTATCAGAAAGAGTGAAAGGGAAGGTCTACAGGACGGTCGTGAGACCAGCAATGTTATATGGGCTGGAGACAGTGGCACTGAGCAGTAAGCAGGAGACAGAGCTGGAGGTGGCGGAGTTAAAGATGCTAAGATTTGCATTTGGTGTGATGCGGATGAATAGGATTAGAAATGAGGACATTAGAGGGTCAGCTCAAGTTGGACGTTTGGGAGACAAAGTCAGAGTGGCGAGATTGTGTTGGTTTGGACATGTGCAGAAGAGAGATGCTGGGTATATTAGGAGAAGGATGATGAGGATAGAGCTGCCAGGCAAGAGGAAAAGAGAAAGGCCTAAGAGAAGGTGTATAGATGTGGTGAGAGAGGACATGCAGGTGATGGGTGTAACAGAACAAGATGACAAGGACAGAAAGATATGGAAGAAGATGATCTGCTGTGACAACCCCTACTGGGAGCAGCTGAAAGAAGAAGAAGATTCAAGTGATTCTTTGTAAATAATTATTGTGAAATCTTCCCATTAGGCAATATGGGTGGAAGTCTATTAGTCAGACTTATTTAATCAAGATGGATTGATAAAGCAGGACTAATTTAGAAAAAAAAAGCAAGAACCCTGACCATCCAGCACACATTCTTACATCAAATGCAAATCTGAAACTCCCATACAGTATGATGTAATAGGCAGTGGTTAGCTGAAGTGATGACAATCCCTGCCCACCTCACCGCACCCCACCCACCACACACAACGACAGACCGGCTGCATGCAAACAGGCAGACTCATGTGATCAAACCTTTCAGGCTGGCTTTCTAAAGGAATGTGAACATGGCTTTTGTCTTTGAGGACCCCAGCTGGAGATCCAGACAACAGACGACTTCAGATTTTACTCACGCAGGTCACATGCTCCTCATTGGTGAAGTCAAAATTGTCAACTTTTTGCTTGAAGGAGTCTAAAATCTCCCCATGTCTGGCCATGTCTGTGGCGAGGATCAGCGTGATGATGGCCTATGGAATGTAATGAAGAAGGCCAAAATGAATATAATTGAGGCGAGTTAAACGGAAAGCTCAAAGCTGTTTTGTGTGGTTGAAATAAAGTTTAAACGGATGTGACAAGCTAGATTACTATGGGAAGACTAACAGCAAATAAAAAAGGAAACTTTTAAATCACTCCGGTGTTGAATGATGAAACCAAGGACTGCAGAATTAGTGGAAGAAAAGAAAAGTTTAAAAGACAGAAGTATGCCCTTGTTCCAAATGTATCTCCTTTTGTATTCTAGAGTTTAGAAAATTATTCTCTGCAGAACATTTAGTACACTTAATGTTTAAGACATACCTGTATACTATAACTGGATTATTAGATTAGATACATTAGATAAACTTTGTTAATTTATGGGGAAATTCAGATGCATATAGCAGCAGAAACATAAAAACAAGAACACAGATTCACAGGGCAGATAATACAGCCAATCAATCGATACATAAATATATTCAAATAAACTTAATAACAGTGGGCAGAGAAGACCCCCAGAGGTGCTTCTTAGCACACCATGGTGGAATGAACCTGTGGCTAAAAGTGCACCGAGAGAGAGCGCCTCCTGGAGGGGATGGAGGGGATTTTCCATGATGTCATCCAATTTTGTCATCACCCTCTTTTCTGCCACAGCTTCCAGTTTGTTCAGGGTTCGTCCTCTGATGGCGCAGGCTTCCCTGATAAGTTTCTTCAGCCATTGTGTTTCTTCTGAGCTCAGGTTGCTTCACCGGGAGACTGCAGTGTAGAACGCCACACTGGCTACTATAATAATAATAATAATAATAATAATAATAATAATAATAATTCTTTGCATTTATATAGCGCTTTTCTGACTATTCAAAGCGCTCAACAATTGCAGGTTAAGGGCTTTGCTCAAAGGCCCAACAGAGCACAGTCCCTACTGGCATTTACGGGATTCGAACCTGCAACCTTCCGATTGCCAGTGCAGATCCCTAAAACATTTCCAGTTAATTGCCGTACGCATCAAAAGACCTGAGTCCCCTTAGCAAGTGCAGTCTGCTCTGGACCTTCTTGCACAGCACCACTGCGTTGTCAGACCAGTCCTCTTAGTTGTTTATGTGAACCCTTCAGGTACTTGTAGGTCTGCACCATTTCCATATCGTCCCCTGGATAGTGACTGGTCTCAGAGGCTCCTTGGCATGACTAAAGTCCACCAGCAGCTCTTTTATCTTGCTGATGTTGAGTTGCAGGTTGTTGTCCCGGCATCACAAAGTCCTCCACAACCTTCCTGTACTCGGACTCATCTCCATTATTAATGAAGCCAATGATGGACGAGTCATCTGAAAATTTCTGTTGTTGGCAAACGCTGGTATTGTTCTGGAAAGGGAGACAGGACAGCTCCGTGTGGTGCTCCAGTATTATAAATAAATTTTAATAACCAGCCATCTATCCATTTGCTGAACTTGTTGAATCGAGTTTTAGGATCAAGAAGAGCTGAGGCCTGTGCTGAGGTGAAGGCAGGAAACAACTTTGAAGAGTCCAACACAGAGCACAGTTATGTTCTGACTTAATGTACCATGCAAAAGTCTTAGGAACAAATAGAAGAACTGCTTTAAAAAATCATGAAACGTTTCCAAATATTAAAAACAATTACTATGAAGAGCTGTATACTGTAAAAAAAAAATAAATAAATGAAAATTTCTGCTTGGGAGTGAACACCTCTTGCATTTTTGTCCCTCTTAGAACATTACAAAATTAGAAAAACTGTGACAAGAACAGGCCACTCAGCCCAATAAGTCTGTCCATCCTATTCATGTAGATCATCCAAAATAACATGAAGTCAGAATCTGAAGGTCCCTAAAGTCCTACTCTCCACCACACAACTTGGTCATTTATTCCAAGCGTCTATGGCTTTTTGAATTCTCTTGCCATTATGTAAAAATCAATGATTTGAAGGTTAAGCTGTCACATCTGCCAGCTCTCATTGTTTAGTTTGGTTGACCTTTTCTTCAGAGATGCGAGGCTTGAAAGCTCATATTGGTTAAATCGTGTGACAAAGCTTATGTGAAAGTCCCACTATCATGTGACTGATGATATCCAAAGCTTCGAACGTCACTGGAACTCCACGAATGGTGCGACTGCTTCAATGTTATCTGCTATCCCACATGGTATAAAAGAAGATGGACATATTTTATCTTCTTGTATAATACGCTACCGTGGCTGTCCATTTGTCTGTCCAGGATTTTAAATCGCCTGTAGCTTGCAAACCATTTCAACTATTGACCTGAAACTTGGTACACATATACTACGTGACGTCTACTATCCAGCAGCATGGTGGCACAGTGGGTAGCGCTGCTGCCTCGCAGTTAGGAGAGCTGGGTTCACATCCCGGGTCATCCCTGCGTGGAGTTTGCATGTTCTCCCCATGTCTGTGTGGGTTTCCTCCTCGTGCTCTGGTTTCATCCCACAGTCCAAAGACATGCAGGTTAGGTGGACTGGTGATTCTAAATTGTCCCTAGTGTGTGCTTTGTGTGTGTGTGTGTGTGTGTGTGTGTGTGTGTTGTGCACCCTGCGGTGGGCTGACGTCCTGCCCGGGGTTTGTTCCCTGCTTTGTGCCCTGTGTTGGTTGGGATTGGCTCCAGCAGACCCCCGTGACCCTGTAGTTAGGATATAGCGGGTTGGATAATGGATGGATGGATCTACTATCCGCTTTCGGCATGGTGATTGACCTCCAAGGTCAAAGATCAACCCAGGAAGTTCAAGGGCAAAAATCAAAAATCCTGTAGCCTGCAATATGGTACACATACAATATACTACGCTGAAAATCTGCACTACAGCTTTATATTAAAAGCGAAGAATTTAGGAATTATTAGTCCTTTTATTTTAATTTTATTTTATTGTAGAATCAACTCTTGGCAGCGGGCAGCGGGCAGCAGGGCGGCTGTGTGGTGCATGCGCATTGGCACCGTTCTCATCGCTACCACCTTCGCCGTCATTTCCCCTACCTCTTCATATCTTAAATCATTCTTGAGGCAAATGAAGACTTAAGTGCCAGCTTAAGTGAAAAATTAAAGAAAACGTACTAAGTAATTGTAACACAAACACTAACTTAATCAGTTTTAATGCGACGAAAGAAGAGAAGCAGCGGGCCACTAGGGAGGAGAAAAGAAGAGCTGCTCAGGAAGCGGCAAGCGCATCAACCTCTGAGCAAACGAATACTAAACACAGACAGAGAAAGAGTGTGAAAACTATAAAGAGTGCACTCAGCATTTACGACAGGCTCATACAGAGCGAACAAGAATTGCTTGAGTAAGTAAGAGCAAAGAACAGACCGTACAACGAAGACAGGCCGACACAGCGAAAGAGCATCACAAGAGCAACTGAGACTGAGGAAGACACTTATCGGCATCGGCAATCAGTGGTCAATGGAGTATGGTCAAGTCAAGTGTATTCAATTCATGTTATCGTGCAGTACGCCGTTACTGGTACAGGGATAATGTGTAATAAACTGTGGAGTCCAAAACTGAGAAAGCAAGCGATCAAGTGTGTGGAAGCATTAAAACCTGTTTTCCAATAATAACTTTGCTATCTTCTGTAATGGAGCATGTAACAAGTCATTATTTCCCTAAGCCCCCCTAGACTCTGTCCCTATCACTTTGATCCGGTCTACAAGCACCCTGCTAAACCCGTTATGATTGTCTTTGCCTTTTATTACACAGATGTAAAAGTACTGCCTCTCAGCAAAAATCCCCACACATGAAAAAGTTGTCACATACACTCACCTAAAGGATTATTAGAAACACCTGTTCAATTTCTCATTAATGCAATTATCTAATCAACCAATCACATGGCAGTTGCTTCAATGCATTTAGGGGTGTGGTCCTGGTCAAGACAATCTCCTGAACTCCAAACTGAATGTCAGAATGGGAAAGAAAGGTGATTTAAGCAATTTTGAGCGTGGCATGGTTGTTGGTGCCAGACGGGCCGGTCTGAGTATTTCACAATCTGCTCAGTTACTGGGATTTTCACGCACAACCATTTCTAGGGTTTACAAAGAATGGTGTGAAAAGGGAAAAACATCCAGTATGCGGCAGTCCTGTAGGCGAAAATGCCTTGTTGATGCTAGAGGTCAGAGGAGAATGGGCCGACTGATTCAAGCTGATAGAAGAGCAACTTTGACTGAAATAACCACTCGTTACAACCGAGGTATGCAGCAAAGCATTTGTGAAGCCACAACACGCACAACCTTGAGGCGGATGGGCTACAACAGCAGAAGACCCCACCGGGTACCACTCATCTCCACTACAAATAGGAAAAAGAGGCTACAATTTGCACGAGCTCACCAAAATTGGACAGTTGAAGACTGGAAAAATGTTGCCTGGTCTGATGAGTCTCAATTTCTGTTGAGACATTCAAATGGTAGAGTCAGAATTTGGCGTAAACAGAATGAGAACATGGATCCATCATGCCTTGTTACCACTGTGCAGGCTGGTGGTGGTGGTGTAATGGTGTGGGGGATGTTTTTTTGGCACATTTTAGGCCCCTTAGTGCCAATTGGGCATCGTTTAAATGCCACGGGCTACCTGAGCATTGTTTCTGACCATGTCCATCCCTTCATGACCACCATGTACCCATCCTCTGATGGCTACTTCCAGCAGGATAATGCACCATGTCACAAAGCTCGAATCATTTCAAATTGGTTTCTTGAACATGACAATGAGTTCACTGTACTAAAATGGCCCCCACAGTCACCAGATCTCAACCCAATAGAGCATCTTTGGGATGTGGTGGAACGGGAGCTTCGTGCCCTGGATGTGCATCCCACAAATCTCCATCAACTGCAAGATGCTATCCTATCAATATGGGCCAACATTTCTAAAGAATGCTTTCAGCACCTTGTTGAATCAATGCCACGTAGAATTAAGGCAGTTCTGATGGCGAAAGGGGGTCAAACACCGTATTAGTATGGTGTTCCTAATAATCCTTTAGGTGAGTGTAGTTATGAATCAATGATGACTTATAACGTATTCAGTCAGTCGGTCATTGTCCAACCCGCTATATCCTAACACAGGGTCACAGGGGTCTGCGGGAGCCAATCCCAGCCAACACAGGGCGCAAGGCAGGAACAAACCCCGGGCAGGGCAGCAGCCCACCGCAGGGCACACACACACATCCACACACCAAGCACACGCTAGGGACAATTTAGGATTGCCAATGCACCTAACCTGCATGTCTTTGGACTGTGGGAGGATACCCACGCAGACATGGGGAGAACATGAAGACTCCATGCAGGGAGGACCCGGGAAGCAAACCCAGGTCTCCTTACTGCGAGGCAGCAGCACTATCCACTGTGGCACTGTGCCACCCTAACGTATTCGTAAGGGTTGCTATTATGGCACAAATTACCGAGCACCTTTAGGACAACACATTTAACATTAATTTTATTGCAGAAATCCGTCACACATACTAACATGTACATTTATTGCAGCATTTTAATGATAATATGATAATCATAAGGTCAAAACGAGCACACAGAGCATTCTTAGGTTTTTACTGCTCTTGTCAGATAAAGTCTATGCAATCAATAAGAACTTGTATGCAAGCTTCTCCCACCAACTGTCTTGAACTAATAGCTACTATGGATTCTGCAAACCACCAGATACTCCTGCATTCAGAGCTCAGAAACTTTGACTATTTTTCTGGCACATTCAGGGCGAAGCTTCATGGTGCTTTGTCTGCCCATCACTACCTCTGCCCAGTGATTTCTTCTACACTTGTTTCAGTCGCAGTTAATCAGTTTGGTTTAATCACTTCTTTATCACGGGGTGGCATGATGGCACAGTGGTGGTGCTGCTGCCTCACAGTAAGGACAGCAGAGTTTGCGTCCTGGGTCCTCCCTGCATGGAGTTTGCATGTTCTCCCCGTGTCTGCGTTAGGTGAATTGGCGATCATAAAGTATGTGGTTGGTGTGTAATGGACTGGCACCCTGTCCAGGGTTTGTTCTTGTCTTATGCCCTATATTAGCTGGGATAGGCTCCAGAAGAGAACCTCGTGACCTTGTTCAGGAATAAGCAGGTTAGAAAATGACTGACTGACTTCTTTATTGCATTAAGCATTGGCAACTGTTTCTTATCTTTGTGTCATCATGCACTGGGTTAGACAAATATTCTAGGATTTTTTATTGGAAATGTGGTCTATTATTTAATTTTTCACATTCTTTAATGAAATACAAATTAACATATTGCTCTGTAGCATTTAATTATTCAGAAAATGAATGCTTGGAGCGTGGGTTTCCTCTGGGTGCTCCGGTTTCCTCCCACAGTCCAAAGACATGCAGGTTAGGTGCATTGGCGATTCTAAATTGTCCCTAGTGTGTGCTTGGTACGTGGGTGTGTGTGTGTGTGCCCTGCAGTGGGCTGGCGCCCTGCCCGGGGTTTGTTTTCTGCCTTGCGCCCTGTGTTGGCTGGGTTTGGCTCCAGCAGACCCCTGTGACCCTGTAGTTAGGATATAGCGGGTTGGATAATGGATGGATGGATGGATGAATGCTTGGAAAGCAGAAATTTGCTCTTTCCTACATTACTGACACACTAATAGAGAAGACAAATCATCGAAGGCCAAATTTCTGTTTAAAATTCAGTGCACCTAGGACTTCTGCACTTTGCAGGACTGTCTTAAGAGCATCATAGTCCCCCGGGCAAAGTAATGGGCTGGGACCCCTGTTTTTATAGCAAAATAGAAACATACATAGGCACCAGAAACATTGCGGCCCCTATGTCCAGTGCCCATTGTGCCAACATGTTAAGATAGCCCTGTGGACCGTAGCTGCAAAAGCAAATCTCAGTATTGATGTTAATGTTAAATTCACGTGCGTGTTTGCTTAACTAGGACCGAACACCAGTACTCATCGGTACATACTGTAGATATTGGAAGCTAACAAATTAATGGAACACTCCTGACACTCCGCTTAAATGCTGAGGTAAAGTTTTGAAAAATAGATTAGATTAGGAGGCTGCAAAGTCAGTTTGGGAGAGCTGTAGTGAGTGCAGGTTTTTATTCCCTTCTGATTGCTTAATTAGAAACCAATGCTTGCCAATAACAGATTTAACGTCATTGTATGGTTTGTTCCTGTTGTAATCCTGCACTGCCGGGCCGTTCTTATATCGTGGATATTTTTTTTTCCTTTCCAAATACATCATCAAAATGATTTCTAATTCTCAGTCCTTCATATTTTTCTCTTTATTCTCCTTCCAAGTGTTTTATTAAATCAGATAGAATACACACAAGAGTAACATGTTAGATAAAGAACTGTTGGTTACTTTGTCATTAGCATCTTCTTCTTCTTCTTTCGGCTGCTCCCATTAGGAGTTGCCACAGCAGATCATCTTCTTCCATATCTTCCTGTCTTCTGTATCTTGTTCTGTTACACCCATCACCTGCATGTCCTCTCTCACCACATCCATAAACCTCCTCTTAGGCTTTCATCTTTTCCTCTTACCCGACAGCTCCATGCTCATCATCCTTCTCCCAATATACCCAGCATCTCTCCTCTGCACAAGTCCAAACCAACGCAATCTCGCCTCTCTGACTTTGTCTCCCAACCGTCCAATGTGAGCAGAGCCTCTAATGTCCTCGTTTCTAATTCTGTCCATCCTCGTCACACCCAATGCCAATCTTAGTATCTTTAACTCTGCCACCTCCAGCTCTGTCTCCTGCTTTCTGGTCAGTGCCACTGTCTCCAGCCCATAGAACATAGCTGGTCTCACTACCATCCTGTAGACCTTCCCTTTCACTCTTGCTGATACCCGTCTGTCACAAATCACTCCTGACACTCTTCTCCACCCAATCCACCCTGCTTGCACTCTCTTCTTCACCTCTCTTCCACAATCCCTGTTTCTCTGTACTGTTGATCCTAAGTATTTAAACTCATCCACCTTCACCAACTCTACTTCTTCCATCCTCACCATTCCACTGACCTCCCTCTCATTCACACACATGTACATGTCCTTCTCAGAAAATTAGCATATTGTGATAAAGTTCATTATTTTCTGTAATGTACTGATAAACATTAGACTTTCATATATTTTAGATTCATTACACACAACTGAAGTAGTTCAAGCCTTTTATTGTTTTAATATTGATGATTTTGGCATACAGCTCA
>JANRMT010062802.1:21701542-21726465 GCA_026402145.1 Polypterus bichir lapradei
ATATATATATATATATATATATATATATATATATATATATATATAGCGTTACCTGATAGGTAACCACCCATACAATCAGATTGTGATTCAGACTATGAATGCCTTGAATGTAATTACCCCGATCTACAAACTGTCAAGTAAACGAACCACACGCCGTGGCGCAGCGTTAGGGGCTTCGTCTCTAACGCTGACGTTCGATTCCCAAGAGGGAGTGCAGTGAGTGTGTACACCTGATGAGCCCAGAATTAGGGCGAAACACGTGTCGTGTACTCTTTGCATTATTTGACAGTAAAACTATTTTCAACCATTCTATATGATCTGCTTCTCGCAACTGAGATGGCGCCGTGGCGGATGTTAGCCGACTTGCTGACCAACCACAAGCGTTACCTGATAGGTAACCACCCATACAATCAGATTGTGATTCAGACTATGAATGCCTTGAATATATATATATATATACATATATATATATATAGGAAAGTAGGAAAGTCAGCGTACTGTTGATGTATAATAATAAGTTTGAACCTCCACTTTTGTTTTTCCAGTTCTGGATAGAGGCTTCCAAATACTGCCCATATCTTTCTAATTTTTGTACCCTTAATATTATTCACTTTTGACTTTTTTATCTTTACAGTGTGTCTCCTTCTATATTTCAAAGGGTTGCTTTTGTTTCCCTATTATAACTTACACACTGTTTATCTAAACTTTCATTTTCTCTAATTTTCTAAATTTTATTTGAATGTTATCTAATGATTGATTACATTTTTGCCAATACAGATTCTCCATTATTCCTGCTTCCACCATTCTTTATAAATTATCCATGTGGTTGCAGGCTTCACTCAATATCTGCTCAATCATAGCCAACCTTAAACCCCCACACCCCCAGGTGACTTCTGAAGTGTGGAATTCACTGTACCTTGGGATAGCTTGGGACATCTCTCCGTGGTGTCAGCTTTTTGCTATCATCTGAGAAGTTATATTTACAGGGGCAGTTGACCCTGCAAGAGAGAAGGGTGAAATGTAAATTAAGAGCTGAACTTGATAGAAATAAAAGATGCCCCCTGCCTTCCCAGATGCTCTGTAACACACACCTGCTGCTGCGGGAGGCCATCTCATCTCGTAGCTTCTTGAGGTCATTTTTGCACTTCTCAATCTCCACCACCTTGAGACCCTCCACTGAAATCAAAACCCAAAGCATCTAAGTCTTATCTTAGGAAACACTGACATCTAGTGGCCATAATGTGCAGCTATTTGTGCAGGCAACTTTTCCTAAGTAAATATCATACCACCCTTTGTGATTCAGGCATGCAGCCATAATGTAAATAACTCACAGTTTTAAAGGACCACCACTTGGGGCCTGTGATCAGAGATTAAGTACTAAATTAAAATGTGAGTGCCACTTTAATGTCACCTTCAGACTATTTGTGAAAGCCACCATCAGGTATATTTGCCAATTTTAATTTCCAATACATACAAAGCAATTAAACCACCACACCATGGCCCCCTTGAAGGTGCAGTGCACAGTTCATACACATGCCTAACTGGGAAAAATTGCAATATCTCCAATTTATAAATGAGGAGCACAACTATGGGACACATTACATCCATCCATCCATTTTCTAAACCTGCTCATCCAGAGCATGATCATGGTTCATCTTGGGCCTACCCAAGCAAACATCAGACCTAAAACAGGGATAATCCATGGACATGGCGCCAGCCTAAAGCATGAGGAACACACACAAACACACATCAGGAGCCAGTGTAATGTCCCCAGTCCTCATAACCTCCTTGTCTTCAGACTGTAGGAGATAACCAGATAACCCTGAGGACATTATGGTGAAATCTAAACACAGTCATAATTATTAGTTATAATATAGTGTTAGGCATGGTCAGGTCAGGTTGAAGAGCGTGAACTGGTACAGCACGTTGCCACACCCACCACAAGACGAAATAGCTTGGGATCCTGGTTGGCAACCCCCAGGCAGATACGTGGTCCAGTCCCAGCCTTTAGAAATGACCATCCATCTGCCACAGCCAGGTGTTACATGGGCATCCCCTTAGCCTTGTCCAGCCATTCGGGTCCCCAACAATGAGGATCTTACAAGCTGGATCACCCTCGGAGAATCATGCCTCATGGCCGTGGTGCCATAACTGATGCTCCCTCATAATGCAGGTGATGTGCCTCATTCTGGACTCCATGAGCAGCTGCTCATTGGACACAAAGTCAAACCAGCGGTAACCAAGTATTCTCCAAGGAGACACAGCACCAAGGAACAACTATATAGCAAGACAGGAAGCACCAGGACTCTAAAGACTTGGACGTTTGTCCTTTTGCAGTGATATCAGGAGCGCCACACACCCCTTTCTGGAAACATCATGACCTCCCATGCTCTCCCAATCCATCTACTGACTTCATAGGAAGAGTCACCAGGGACATGAATGTCACTGCCAAGGTAAGTAAACCTCTCGACAGGTCAACACTCTCTCCACAAACAGACACTCTACTGATGGTCGTGCCTAAGAGGTCATTAAAGGCCTGGATCTTTGGTTTTTATCAGGACACTCGCAAGCCCAGACATTCCAACTCCTCACTCAGTCTCTCGAGAGCCCCAATAAGGCATGCTTTGAGGTAAATAAGAAAAAGTAAAAGAAGAGTTTTCATAAGAACAAATCATTCAGGTCAATACAATGTGCCAATTCCTATTCCCCAATATGTCCACAATAATGATCTGAAAGTTCACAAGGTGCTTTCATCCACATTGCTAGTGAATCTGATCCATAATGCAGTATCTCCATGCATCATTCCATGCCAGGATTATACTCACACTCCACTCTCTTTTCTAACATGGCCAATCTGTTCGTCACCTCTGTCTTCAGCTCATTGATCCTGAAGGCCCTAAAAAAAATCAAATGGTCACACAGGACCTGAGCAGGCTCAAATGTGGAAAGAAACAGGAGGCTCTGTCTGCCCCAAGCCATTTTTTTCCCTCTTGTCAGCAAAGGAAGTGATTGATCTGAGAACCAGGATTCGTGTTTTGCTATCTACTCACTATGAAAGACACTATATAAAAAAAAAAGATGGAGTGATTGATTTTATAGTGTGCCCTCCCCCACACCTGCCCCAACCACAAAAGTAGGACCCTGAAGCGCAGAGTTACCTGCTAAATTGCTCAGCCACCTGTGATAACACATTTTGGAACATCTCTTCTTTCTCTAACAACAAGAAACAGAAGAAGCATTCATGAAAACGGGGCCTGCTTGATAACATCATGGTTTAGACCAAGGGGGATTCAGTAATGAGAAGGAGAAAGACTGAACTGACCGGTTTACCCCAATACCCTCCTTGTCTGCTCTTTCAGTAAACTCAATCAGCTGCCTCAAGAAGCCTCAAATAGCTACAACCTGCATAATTTAGGAATAGCAAAAAATCCATCCCTACCACCTACCCACACACAATGTGGCATTCTCAAAGGCTTATTCATCTCGACCAGCTTTTCTCCCACAATTCCACATAAATGGCTCTGCTGATTTCCACTAATTGGCCTCTTTGTGTCCTACCATAAACCCACAGGACTGGTCCTGCTTTCCCATCTCAAACAATGCGACTAGAGTGTCATGTAAAGGCAGAGGGGTCCTTTCATTGGATTGGCTGGCCCAGCGCTGACTCAGCTGTGAAATGGCCAATAGGGGGAGGCAGCTTGATGGCTGTGGTCTCCAGGACTCTGAACAAATCCAAATCGTATTCTGTGATATCATCTGCCGTTGAATTCGGCTCTGTACTTGTAATATTTCTATTGCACTATTGTATTGTATTGAGGATTACTTGTGTTCTGTTTCCATCGATCCATTTTCCAACCCGCTGAATCCGAACACAGGGTCACGGGAGTCTGCTGGAGCCAATCCCAGCCAACACAAAGCACAAGGCAGGAACCATTCCCGGGCAGGGCGCCAACCCACCGCAGGACGTGTTCTGTTTCTGTGTACTGTATTGTATTGGCCCCCTTCTTTTTTGAGACCCACTTCACACCCAACCTACCTGGAAAGGGGTCTCTCTTTGAACTGCCTTTCCCAAGGTTTCTTCCATTTTTTCCCTACAGGGGTTTTTTTGGGAGTTTTTCCTTGTCTTCTTAGAGAGTCAAGGCTGGGGGGCTGTCAAAAGGCAGGGCCTGTTAAAGCCCATTGCAGCACTCCTTGTGTGATTTTGGGCTATGCAAAAATAAATTGTATTGTATTGTATTGTATTGTATTGTATGTTCTAATTAATTTAGAACAAGGGTTTCAAAGCCTGCATCCCACAGTTATTGCACCCATCTTGACAGGATGTGTAATACAAGAGGAACCCCTCAAGATGAATCTTCCAAACTATAAACAGTTCTATAGCAGCAAGCTACAGTGTAACCACCCAGCAACATGCCACCTAATGGGCAAAGTTTGGAACACAAGGACTCCATATTAGAGGCATGCTTGCTGACAACGTGAAGCCCCCTACCACTCACACTTTAAAACAGAATGAGATCTTGAGTTGGTGTGGTGTGTGTCTGACACTGAATGCAGAGTAACAGAAAGTCTCATACTGACCTCCCAGCTGTCCAGTGGAAACCGGCACAACTTTGTATGGAGTACTTTAAAAGACAAAGAAAAAAGAGACAGATAAGGCGCTATATACAAAAACAAGTCAGGATGCTGTGAAGCAGGTCAACGGTCTTTAGCACGCTGGTAGCAATGTGTCTGTGAACAACATCATAAATCCCATTCAGGGTGTTGCTGGGAAGAGCCAGCTACTTGAAAGGCAATCCACATTCACTCACGTCTGGGTGTTGGTTGGCATGGTGGGGTCAATGGAGATGATGGCACCATCTTGATTCATAAGCATGATGGCCGTGTTTCTTAAAGGGAAAGTAAACCCAAA
This sequence comes from Polypterus bichir lapradei, assembly GCA_026402145.1. Taxonomy (NCBI): domain Eukaryota; kingdom Metazoa; phylum Chordata; class Cladistia; order Polypteriformes; family Polypteridae; genus Polypterus; species Polypterus bichir. The sequence goes on from JANRMT010062802.1 coordinate 21,706,452, forward strand.
ATATAGTTAGCATCACACCGTTTAGTGCATGTCACAAAACAAACACTGCAATCAATGAACAGATCAATGCCCTCAGCCCTTCATCTTTAACAGGGTATAGAAGCCTGTTATCTGTCTGCTTCTGTGCTCAGAGCAGCTGTGCTGAAGTACACTTGAAGTCCGAGAGAAAGGCTGAGGGGATGTGGAGCAAGGATAGAGGAGTGAAGGCAGGAAGAAAAATTAAAGGTTAAGAGGGGTGAAGAGGACAAAGACAGCAGGGGGCAGGTGGAGATGTGATTGAGAAAAAAAGCAGACATAATAGAGAAGAAGATGGGCAAATAAAAGAAGCGTGAGAAGAAGAAAACAAGGATGACAAGAGAGGAAATGAACAAGGAAATGAGAAGGAACAAGATGGGGACAAGGGAGCAAGAAATGGGAATGGAAAGAAAAGGGAGAAAGAAAAAGACAGGGTGAGGGGTGAAAAGTAACAGAAAAAAGTGCTGGGCAGAAAGGAAAAGATGGAAAAGATCATTGGATTGTGGGACAAGAAAATAAGGGGAGTAAGAAAAGGTTAGATTGACAGTGCAGAATAAGAACAGAAAGGTTTAAGAAATGGACAAGTGTGGTACAGAGACGGGGATGAACAAGTTGGGAGCAGAAGGAGAATGGGGTCAGACGTTATGGATGGAGACAGCAATGAGGATAAGTGCTACAAGAAGAACGTGTGAGCAAAAAAAGTGAAGCGGGGAATACAGAGAAGGATAAAAGATGGAGTAGCAGACGTAGAAGCTGACTTGTGGTGGAAAAAGGAGTTGAGTAGGGGGCCACCAACCTGGGGATGTTTGAACACGAGCACAACAACTCCTTGATGTCACAGGGACTGCAGTGGCGACTGAAGAGCACCTGAGAAGGACAAAATGCCAAGGTCAGATTGGCAGAGTAAGCTGTGGAGTTCAGTGCCACGGCAAGCAAAAAGGCAAAGAATATGAGAGACCAATATGTCAAGGCATGGGCAGGGAAAGACATGATTCACCCAACAACACGACTTAAAGATTTCCAATAAGATTCAATGAGCAACGCCATTCAAAATCTATCAAATCTATCTAACACAGCGTTTCTCAACCTTTAAGTATTTGCGACCCGAGTTTTCATAACCGTTTTAATCGCGCTCCCCCTAACATTTTTTTGAAATGTAGATGCATATTTTATTATACCTACTTAACTTTTATCAACATTTATCTAACTCTATATTTATTGTTCTAGTATCAGAATGTAGTTTAAGTTAATTTGTTTTGGGTTCAACAGATGTTTTTTTCATATTTTTGATTCTTGTTTTCTTTTTTTCACATCTTTGCGCCCCCTTAGGGGGGCCCACCCCACAGGTTGAGAACCACTGATCTAACAAGGTAATAGGAAACAAAAGAAGAAGATGAAATGTATTAATGTGGTGGACACTGCTGATCATCTCCCTCTTGTGAACTGCTCTGCCTTGGTATCAGTGCAGCAACTTGCACTTGTGTCTGTTGACTTACGTTGACTTAGGGAAGTTCTGCCATATGCTTGTATTATGTTGCAGCCAGGGTTTGTTCTTTGTCCTATGTGTATTTTTCTTTATGATTTTTGTTGTTTTTAATTGTATTTCATTGCTTTCTTGCAATGTCTGTAAAACTGTTTAATTATTATGCGTTGCTGCATCTATAACTACAGTCCTTGTGCATTGTAACTGTAACCCCCCAAGTGTGACGGGGCCACCACGACATCACTACTGTGGGACCGCCTTCAGCTTTTATATTGAAATTGAGAAGATGCTTTCAGAAAAGTGTCGTTGTGAGGGGCAGAGCACAGATCTTCTATTAGGTATTGTTCTGGCTGCCTGGGGTGAGGTCTGTCTCTGAGGCAGACAAGTGTGGTCTTGCTCAGGCCTTTTTGTTATTGTTCTGCCAGACATTGCTCAGGCTTATATCTATTTCTTGATTATTTCATTTTTTTTGGTGTTTATATGAAATAATTTTGTATATTATGTTATTAATTCTGTTTTTGGTTTTGTATTATCTTCATATATTTGTAATTTTATGATTTTCTTTACTTGTAATGTTGTTTGTGTTCTGCCCTGTGAAGTACAGACATTATTTTTATGGTTTGTTTGAGAGTCTTTCCCTTTAAATAACCCATTTTTATAGGTTGCCTGTCATTTGGCATTTATTTTATTATGTTCAGAATTAACTTTAATTCATCCCATTTCTGTGTTTATGTGTCATGGAGATGCATCATGTGACTGTGTTTGGCACAGCGGAACTTGCATTATAAAGATGGTGACAACTCCACATGAGGTTATTCCTTAGTGGGAGAAATTCCAACATTTTCAGGGGTAGTAGTTTTCAGGTCTAGGTAAGCAGACAGGTAGGTTTCAATTCCATTTCTTAAACTCTTTTTGACTCTCGATTTCTGGTTTGCCTCTGTGTTTTGTTCTCTTGTGTACTTTTTCGATCTTGCCTGGCTCTGACTACATTTTCCTGTCCTACATTATTATCTCCTAATCTTTCCCTATCTCTCACAACAATCCATGGAAGCCAGGTTTAATATCATCCTGTCTCCTGTCTATAGGACCTAAGGAGGCAGGGCCACCTAATTACGCAGATAAAGTTCTGGCCCAGCAGTAGTTGAGCCAAAGCATTAGAGAGCTTCAACAGCTTCAGCACAGTTAGAATTGTGGTTTGCTTTGATTTATTCTTGCTTGGTTTCTCTAGTTTTGACCCCTGCATTATATCAGGGTACTGTCTGTTTATTTTGATTTAGACTAAAGCTAAGTTTAACTCCTTTTTGTTACTACCTTGTCTCATTCTCTCTTTTTTTAATAAATCTTTAAATATAAAAGCATTGCCTTATTTTATGTTGGATCAGAGGTCTTATGGTTTTTCTCTTCTCCATTTTTGTGAACACTTTTGAGACTTTTATTATTTAAGGGCCTAGAAGACAGCCTGTTGCCTTTGGGGCCTGGATGCCCAGGGAGAGGCCTACTTTGGATTTAGACTCAGTGAAGGCCTTGTCTGTCTGGTAGTGTTTGGAGGCCTACTCAGCTTTTTTGTGCTTCATTGTGGCAGATATCTCATCAGTTTTGCCGGCCTTTTTGCCATGTTGTACTGCAGATTCACAACAGTGTGCAGGATCCTACAGGAGCCCCTCAATACCAGCCTGCCTCGACAGCACCATTAGTCTTTATACAGGGGCTCTCTCAGCATTGCCATAATACTTTACCTCAAATTGTGAGGGTCCCACTACAATACAAACATTAAAAGATCTTGGGAGTTGTACGGCAACTAAAGAGCCAAATCAACATCCAACCTCCACTCCCCACCAACAGGAATATCTGAATCAACACACAGGCGGCCTTTACTTCATGGTATTAACCTGATTCTGCTCTGCTCTGCCATTGTGAAGCAGCAACTCTGTTCCAGTGAGCAAACCTGCATTGACTCATGGGAGGTCCCCGCTAACAAGGTTAAAACAAGGATTCCAAACTTCTAGGGAATTGTCTTACAAATCTTTTATCAGTAGCAAGAAGAAGAACAGGCACTGTGCAGCCAGAGAGAGAAAGGACAAGCAAGAATGAGATGAAATCAAGGGGAGAGAGAAACAAAGATGTCAAGTAAGGTCTGGTGAGTATCTGTTCTCTTGTCATTTAAGTGTCAGAGGGAGAGATTGGGACATATGACCCCCAGGAGCCACTTTTATCTGAAAATGACACTTGATGACTAAAAGTGAATACTTCATTGATACTCAATTGCTTAACATAAATATATTCAGTGTTAATTGCATGAGATTTGATTTGGTAAAACATTGTCGGACATGTGCTACAGAAGAGCCTTGCATTGTTCCTGTTCCAAGAAGGCAAGCGCCTCTCCACCACATGACTAAATACCAGTGTCTCACAACATGAAGACCTTTGAGAGGCTGGTCCTGGACTATATGAGTCCTCTTGTGGTAGACCACCTGGAAGCACATCGGTTTACCAATCAGACAAAGACTGGAGTGGAGGATGCAATTCTCTATCTGCCCTATAAGGCTTATTCTCGCCTGGGTAAAGCTGGCAGCACTGTCATGTTTTTTGATTTCTCCAACACCTTCAAGACCATCCAGCCATCTCTGTTAAAGGGTAAACTCAGAGATATGCAGGTGGATGAGCCTGTGGTGTCCCGGATGATGGACTATGTGTCAGAAAGACAACCGTTTGTGAGACTCAAGGACTGTGTGAGCAACACAAAGAACAGGCCTGTCACCTTTGTCTCCTCATTCTATACACCTCTGACAACAAATATAAGAGCAGGTCATGTCACTTGCAGAAGTTCTCAGATGATTCTGCAGTTATGAGGTGTATTGATACGGGGGGTGAGACAGGGAAGAGGAGATGGGGGTAGAAATTTGTTTCTTGCTAAAAAGAGAATTGTCTGCAACTTAACATCAGCAAAACCAAGGAACAGGTGAGTGACAGTCGCTGCACCAAAAAGAGTGTATATCCGGTCATTATTTAAGGAGTGGGCATGGAGGTGGTCCACTCCTACAAGTACTTGGGGGTCCACATTAATGACAGGCTGGACTGGATTTGGAACACAGAAGAACTACAGAAGAAAGAGCAGATCAGGCTCTTCATTAGGAGGCTATGCTCCTTTAATTAATGTGAGAAGTGACATCCTTCACATCTTCTACAACTCTGTGATGGTCAGGGCAATTTTCTACGCTGTGGTGTTTTGGGTTTGCAATATCACTTCAAGTGAGGCCCACCGATTTAACAAGATAATTAAAAGGAACAGCTCAGTTATGGGTTACACTTTTTCAAACAACTTTGCCACTGATCAGAGCTGTAGAGTTGTTTGAAAAAGTGGCTGCGAATATGCACCTGACTTTATACTCGTAAAACCAGGGTCAAATACTCAGTTCAAAATATTAGTTGGCGCTGCTTTAGGCATTCCATTTCAAAGTATCTAAACTAATACAGCCGTTGCAGCTTACCGTATATCAAACTGGCTCATTTACCTTGTAATCGTCTTCTCCCATACACCATATAGATCTGCAATTTGTCGTACTTTTAAACTGAATAACAGAAGGTGTTCTATTGACTCAGCTGGAATGTCAAAGGATGGACTTCAGAGCAGGGAACTGTGTCACCTGAACTGGAGTGTAGTAGAGTCCGTTCCACCTGTTCTTCGATAATTTCAAAAATAGTTTCATCTACATCCGAGTCTAAAAGGGCTGCCAACATTGTAATTTCTTCCGATAAATCTTCAGTTATCTCTCTGAAATACGAAATATCTTCGGCAGAATCCATTTCATCGGCAGTAGTAAGCATTTTTCTAATTAATTCTTGTGCTATCGATTCACCAATCAGTAACTAGAGGGCGTGTTAGAGCCCACCCTCTCAACCTCGACGAGTGAAAGTGACAGTTTTATTTCAAGTCGCATTTCATGACGGTTTGCAGGAATGTTACGGACAAAATTAAATAAATAAATAAGCAACGAAAAACATATTTCGTGACACATTTATTTATTTGTGCTCTCATTTCATGACGTATTTATTTATTTAGGCTCTCATTTCATGACACATTTATTTATTTATGTTCACATTTCACAGCACTTTTATTTATTTACGCATTTATTTATTTATTTATTTAATTTTGTCCGAAATATTCCTCCATAGTAGCGAAGGAGAGAATTAAAACAAAACTGAGTTCCATTGTGAACAATGCTGCACATCCGCTCTGACACACAAACACTGAGTGCTTTTAGACAATGAGTTATTCAGCAGAAGTGTGTCAAGAAATACTACAAGGGGGATTCCTTTATACCAACGGCAATACACCTGTATAGTGCCTCACTGGGACTCAGACAACTAAGTAAGTTTTCTGTCTTTTAAATTTACATGCTTTAGAATTATTACAGTGTGTGTTCAGACCAAAGTGTGTGCATTTTCTATTTATTTAGTTATCTATCTACTTAAAGAGCTTCTGTAAAAAGTCAAACTCCCCCCTGGGAACAAATAAAGTTCTCTCTCTGTCTCTGTCTACCTAAAGGCTTTAAACAGGTAAGCAATACAGCAACGCACAGTTGCTAATCAGTTTTTTCTTTTTCCCTTACAGAGTCGAAGATGATTTCAGGAAGAAACATTGACAGCATTTCTGGAAAGCTCCATCCCTTCCTCCTTGGGAGTTCTAAAAACACTCGAGAACACAGAAGTCATTGCTCAATGCCGGACCAGTGACAGATGGAGATGGACCTTGTGCCACTGAAGCAGATAAGGAGCCCATCAGTCCGAACTCTCATGTCTGTTTCTTTTTTTGTTTTGTATATAGACAACAGTAAATGGGGCCATGAGTTGGACAGCAGCCCTTTACGTTGTTCTGTTACATTTCCATTACAACATCAATACAAGTATACTCACGAGGTCAACAATAATGCACACAAACAACAGGTTGAGTCAAAAACAGATTTACAAATATTCAACGAATTATGTTTGCCACCTCTTAAAGCCATATTGTTCACATGAAGCATCTCGCAGCTTGTGCATGTGTGCTGTTATCAAGACTGGTGGTCCTGGACTTGATTGGTCTAAGCTATTTACTAGACAGAAGGACAGTGAGGAGGAGGCGAGGAGGGAGCAGTGCAATAGAAGAGACCTCAATGATAAGAAGCAGAGTGTGGCCACACCTAGGTGGGTGGGTGGTAGGTGGTGCCCACCCAAAAGAGTCATCTGCCCAACCAATAAAAAAAATCATTTAAAACAAAGTTTCATCTGTTTTTTTTGGCATTTACTTACCCTTCCTACACAGCCAAATGTCCACCACAGAGTGATATCCTTGTAATGTCACTTTACAGCAAGACCACAAATAAGAAATCGTTTTGGGGGACACAAAGCAAGCCAGAAGGAGACATACAACCAATTTCAGTGTCAAACAGAATTACAATATTGTTTATTCCTCAACTTGGAAAGGTAACTGTTCGAATAAACACTTTTGAAATCCACATCTTATAACCCTTGTCCTGCCACCTCTCCAGGCCACAAGAACTGGCTACTTCATTTAATCGTTAAGTTTCTGTGCTAATCTCACATTTGGCTCTTTATTTCAAATACCAATGGCACATTGGCTAACTGATTACTCTGAACACCGTCACCCAGAACATCAGATTAAAGCCTTCAAGCTCTGTCAGCCTCCTACGCACACTGGCCAAGAACCAGCGTTCATTGTCTCCCAAAGCCTGTCATTTGTGGTGGACATTGCTTGCTGGTTATAAACAGTGATGAGCAAAAAGATTTGTGTGAATTTGATTTGCAGTATTATGCTCGACCAAAAAAAAAATTTTGGAATAAGATACATTTCACTTCCAGCATAATTTGGGCCATTCATACAAGAAGAAGGGCATTTAGTTCCTATCTGGAACCATTTACATGCATCAATAGGCACTTTTCCACAGCAGGGACTTTGTTTTCAGAAACTATTGAGCTCCTGCATGATGTAGGCCCAAGGCCACTTGTGGTCAATGGCCACTTTTGTGTGATGCATTCCCACCACAGGACAGGAACTGTAACCTTTACACAATATTCGTGACATGCAAAGAAGAGTGATTCGGTGCAAAGTGCCATGTGATCGGGAGTTCACAGCGAATGTTATCACTTCAATTCAGTGCATGGCGTGTCACACCCCGGAGGCAGCTATGAAGACTAAGAAGATGTAAAGTTCAGCAGTCCATCTTCACCAATAACTCTCGTAAGTCCAGACCACTAACAGATTTGTAAGATGGCACCAGTGCCCATGGTCAGCCAATCAACACAATTCATCACCCAAGCTCCCAACCATGATGGTTCCTGGTTGAACAAAAAGTACATAAGCTGGTGTAGGAGCTAAAGAAATAACCAGGAACTACAAATGACCCAAAGTCCTGCAGTGCAAATGTTACAAAAGTTCCTAAATTTCGGAAAAGTTCTTTGATCGTAAAAAAATGTTCCTATGGTAGACAAGGGCTTAATCCTGTATGCACCTGCCAATCATATAGTATCTAAATAAACATCTCCAGTGAAACAAAAACATCACTGAAAGTGTGTGCATCCCCTCTGGTAGCTCTGACTTTACATGTACTGAGTTTCCAAAGTAATGTGCAGAGTGGCGTCTTTGAGATTCACTTGGAAAACTAGGGGGCTTTGCCCCCGCCCCAATCCCCCACTCCCTTCGCTCGCCAACTCCCGGGACGGCGCTACACGCTAGCCACTTCGCGGTTCTGTTGCTCGTGTATGGGGATGCAGTTGTACAATTTAAACAGATTTTTATTTTCATGGGAATTGTTACATATGCATAATAGACCTAAGTAAATTATGTCTGATGTTGTGTCAGAGTTATTTATTGCGTAATACAATTTTATTCTGTTTGGTATTGAAATTAAAACGCAAATACTTTTTAAACTTACACTTTTACTGAAAAAGCTCAGTAAAAACAATTTTTTGAATAAAATTTTTGTCAATATTGCATTGAATTGTGATTCTGTGTTTGGACTTTCATCGTGACAGTGCAACGTATAACTGCCCATGAGTGAATTTCGTTTCTTTCTCTCTAATAAACAAAAAAATTACTTTTTCGAATGTTTTGCTTTGAGATTTGTTCATTGTCTTTTCAAAAGCTATTCTAACAGGAAAATGTTAACATTTTAATACGAATGGCATATCAAGAACTCCTTTGTTGTGTAATGTTATCCGCGAAAGATGTACTACTTTACCTTTCTTGGATACATCCTGCTCTCAACAGTAATTCGTGCGGTGGAAAAACTGAAGGGTTGTAGTTATTGTTCGTGATATTGTAAGTTGATGTTTTCATGCTCAGCACCATCGCCACCAACTGTTTCAGCATAGTCTATTAATATGCATTCAACCAATTTGCCATGTAACCGTTCGACATTTTTGCCGTTAATTCATTTGACTTCATCGTTTCTCAGTGCTAGGATTTCCCGTGTACTCATTTTTTCTGTTGATAACCCTTTCGGATGAAATTCTTCAATAAGATTTGGACATAATACGTCTTTTTTAACTGGGAACGTAAAGTGAGGAAAACGTTAAAATTTATAAGATCTGAGAGAGCATAAACTGTGTCTGTCAAAAGCATTCACACGAATGAGAGGTGAGATTACCTTATGTGTGGTTGAAATAGTTGAGAGGACGGCGGGACTTAAGAAAATCTCATGGCCAAAGTCTCAACTCGCAGGACTTGAAAAAATCTTCCAAAAAGTCTCATCTACTGTCGCAGGATTTTTTTTATATAATAGAGAGATATGCAGCACCTCACATTTATAAAAAAACATATTGCACTCCTTCACAGTGATGTGAATGAGAAGTGTAAACAGAATTGATTTTACTGATGTGGTACGGATTATACGCTTTATGAAGCTGTAGAAAAGGACTCGGGTAAACCCATAAGTGTGAATGAGGCTTTAGAGAGCAGTAGTTCTTGTTTTCCACCCAAAACACTCCTTAAAACCCCCAAAAAACTGCTTAGTGATTTTTGAATTTCACAATTATGAAACTGGCAAGAAAACAAATGTTAGTGTCAGTTTTGTGAAACTGTATGGCTGTTTCGCTCATCACCAGTTACAGATTTCATTTCTCTAAAGACCCCACTTCCAGCAGATGTGAATGTGCCTATTGAGAGATTCCACACTCCCCACACCATGAGATTTTAGTTTGTATGTCACTGCTTACTTTCTGCATCTTTCCATCCACATCTAGGTGGATCGTCTTGGGCGTGTAGGATGATGACCCAGATCCCATCTTTTTCTGTCTTTAGGTTTCGGTCAATGGTTTCTGCTCTCTGTACCGTGCAAGACACACCTGCAGAGAAACTGAAATGGAAAATCATAAGCAGGGCAGCAGACAGAGAAAGAAACTTGAGATATAAACCAGATGAACTGAGGGCATCAGTATTAAGACACAGACCAGGGGGTCTAAGATCTCCTCCTAATGTTATGTCAAGTCTTCCCACCCAGCTGTCAGACATACTGTTACTTGGTGGACATTTGGGAGTTTATCACGCTCCTTAAAGTATTTCAGATGCCCCCTTTACCATTTCGGTCAACAGCACACTGAACTGGCTAAGGCTTTGGACTTCAATTGCCAAGGTTTGTTGGTTCACCCTGCCCCTCATAACCACTGCTTAACTCTAAGCAAGTCACTTAACCTGTCTGCACAAAACATGAAATAAAAGTCACAAGTGTCGCAGTAGCTTGGACTTGCAAGGGCCCTTCAGATGGTGCTTAGTATATAAACGTGTGACATAAAACAAAAGTGACTCGTCTAAAAAACCACGGCAAACTCCAACTCAAAACCTTCATCCAGTACAGAAACCCAGAAGGCATTGCTTTGTTCTCTATGGCACCTTAATCTGTCTAGACTTGATACTATTTTGGAAGACTTAAGCAGATAGGACTGGCGAACTTTGTTGGGCTGAATGGCCCATTCTCGTCCACAATGTTTGAACGTTCTGTGATGGGTATGCTTTGCATAAGTTTAAATTCATATGCAATTTGCTTTACTTATTATTAAAACGATTTTATTTAACTTGACTCCTCTGTCTGTTTGCTTATCTGGATCAAATCTTGCAACTGATATTAAACTCAATTTTGGCGAAGTGAATTTCTTCAAATTTTGCATACGTGTTCCGTATCGATGACAATATAATAAACCGTCAAAACCGATCCAATTACGTAACAAATTTCGCCGTAATCAATGGTTATGTGATTCCAATTAATGCACACATAACACTGACGGAGAGAGAATTTAGTGCGATATAGGAGCATACAAGTGACAGACGCATCGGATTATCCCCACTTGCCTCTTTCAGTGAGTGGAGTAGGTAAATACGCGTACCGACTCGACTTGTTTACTCTTGTGAAGGAGTAGCCTTGATGATCACGGTGAGGAACTATTGGCGTAAGTTGGCCGTTCTGTTGCCAATATTTGTTTTCACAGTGACCGAGCGCTAATCCTATAAGAGCCTGAACAGAAAAATAGAGACCAAAATATAATTCTTTATAGTGTTCAAATAATTCTGCAAAGAAGATATATTATGTAATACTTTTAAAGAAGCTTCCCATTCATGAAAAATTAGGGCCATTTGCAAAATACTCAAAAATTAAAAAGTAAAAAATAAAATGTATAAAATTGTTTATTAAGTAAAATATTTTTTTTTTATTTTAAAATAATTGTATTTATTTTAACCACAATTTTTGTGGTTATATGTGACTAAATAAAATTGTGGGGCGCACATAAATTAATTAATTCTATCAATTAATAGAATAGCTACTTTTATCATAAAATATAAGGAAGCAACAACATTGTAATTCCCCACCATGCTAAACAAGTTTCAAAAATAGTTTGAATCAATTAATTTATGTGCGGCCCATGATTTTATTTAGTCACATATAACCACGAAAATTGTGGTTAAAGAAAAAAGTATTTTTTGCTATATATATATATATATATATATATATCTTATATATATATATATATATATATATTAGAAATTTCCCTTAATTCTCTTAAAATAACCTGCTTAGGCAGTGTGGGTTTAGGGCAAAGGGATGGCTGGCCTTGGAACCATAAGACGTCTGATTTGAATTAGTAGTAACAAGCATCTGTAAAATAGACATTAATTGACCACTCTGCGGTGTCCTGCAGGACCACCAATGGATAGAAGAGTACAGCAGGGCCTAACACAAGGGTAAGTCATTAGTTATCTGATAATTTTGTTTTGTTGGGCTATACAGCTTTCTTTGTGCACATGTGAAATGTGGTGTGTCTGTGGTCACAGCAGTAATGGTCAACCCTGACCAGTTAGACTCCACTCTCTGTTTGCACCAAAGTAAACCAGTAGACAGTGATCCACTATTAATGGGCTGACGGTCTACCAGGCGCTGAAATCTTCACCAGTTCTTTAGAATCATAGTATGAACACAACATCGACATTGGTAGTCGACATGGATGGGCGCCCCACACCTTCTTTGTCTTTAAAACAATCATTTTTGAACTTCTCCATCCATTTGTAAAGAGTCAGAAATGGTAAAACACTGTCTCCATATTGTGCAGGAAGCCTTCTATGGATTTTGGCCGCCGGTATGCTTTCAGCTCATAAAACACTGATCACTGCTCTTGTTTGGTGAGAAGAGAGAGTGGAGTGGCCATGCTTGGTCTGAGAAAACAACAGGGGAAACGGCTTGAGCGAGGTCAAAACTTTAGTACTGTGACCACAGACACACCATATTGCCATTTGTGTGCGGGGAAAGCTGTCCAGCCAACTCAAAAAGAAATGATCACAAAAGTGATTGTTGACTTACCCTCCTAGTATGCCCAAATTCTGACCGAATCATTGGTCAGACACCTTCACTGTCAAGTAAGAGTGACAACTCCAGCCCATGGCCATCTATGACATCAGTGTGGGTATTTGATTTGGTCTGTCTCCCACCCACACACCTGGTAACTCTTATGAAGAATTCATATAAGATGGCATCCTGGAATGTTTAGGCTGAATTGCATGATAATGCTACCTCTCTCATATCTGCAAGCTCTGTCATCACCGGCATAGCCTGAAGCCCACCACCACAGTTAAATGAATTTCACATCCTTTGCTAACCAGCCAACAGCCAGTTTATTGTGTGACCTCTAACCCTACTACTGTAAATCCCACCTCCTACGGGATTTCACCCTGGAGATAGCATCAGGACTTTGCGTGCCGCCAAAGCTCTTTTTTCAGATTGGGATGTTCTTTGTTTTCTTTTACCCAGCATAACAATACGTCTTCCGAAAATAACTTGGCAACTGGCAGTAACTCATATGATCCTGCTGTCCATTTACACCCCAATGAGATTGGCATCACATCTAGTGGTGGGGAGACCTCTTCAATCTGCAGACTACAGGCTACTCTTTTAGAAACAAACCCCTGCCCCAAAACTAAAATTTGCCCCCCCCCCCCCCGCATGCCCCCCACCCCCAGCCCAACAAGAACAAAACTGCTTTTTATTTGTCTTCTATTTATTTCTTCCGATTCAGTTAGAGATAAGTTAATAACAAAAATCAAGTTTCCTTACTAGTTTGCTGCGGCTCCGAGGGCTGCTCTGGGCTGCAGCTCCACAGGTGCTACTGATGCAAAGTGATGCGGAGAAGAGACTGAGGAAGAGAGTAGAGGGGAGGGGAGGGGAGGGGAGGAGCAAAGGGAACACCACAGATTGATTGGCAACTGGCTACTGTGGTTGCCAAGCTGCTGTTACCAAGGTGAGGAAAGTAGCAGCATAGTGCTCATTTGAAACATTTTTAATTGCAAGAAGAAGCACACTCCTCCCTCGAACTGGACACAGCCAGCTGAAGGCGGCATTCTGGATTTAGAGACAACTGGCATTGGCCAACAAACCCACAAATAAAGATATGCAGAAGACACACATACACCTCGTAATGTTCATACCTCAGGGCAAGGTGGCAGACCCCTCGCATACTAATAAAGCAAACCTACCCACAAATCTTGTAACTCACACACCCTTAAACACTAATAGGGGACATCAGCCTTTCATCAGAACATATGATGAGAAAAGGCCATTCAGTCCAGTGAGCTTGTCCATCCTGCTCATCTAGATTGCCCAAAATAACATTAAATCGAGATCTGAGGGTCCCTGAAGTCCCACTCTCCGCCACACACACCACTTGCTCACTTGTTCCATTGGTCTAAGGTTCTCTGCGTGAAGAAAAACATTCTTAAGATTTGTGCAAAATCTGCCCTTAACAAATTTTTGTTTTTGATACAAAATGTATTTTACAGTAAGTGCTGGAATTTATTGTACTGATTTCTTTCATCATTTTAAACACTTAAATCATGTCACCTATTAGTCTATCTGCTTAACCTGAAAAGGTTCATCTTCTGTCTCTCCTAACAGCTCATACCGCCCAATAATCAGCCAAGTTTGGACTTAGCACTGCTATGTCTTTTTTGTAATATGGAGACCAACACTAAACACAGTGCTGCAAGTGAGTCCTCACTAGTGCGCTAAATAACTGAAGCATAACCTCCCTCAACTTGTACTCCCCATATAATTACATATAATTGAACATCTTGTCAGCTTTCTTGATCACTTTTGTCTGGATGTAGATAGTGACAAGTCCACTACAGCTCCAGGTCCTTCTCATAAATTGAACTCTCGATTTACAGACCGCCCATTGTGTATTCAAACCTCACATTTTTGCTTCCTTTGTGTAATTCGTTACATTTACTGACATTAAATTTCATCTGCCAGAAATCTGCCCAAACCCGTATGCTGTCCAAGTCCCTCTACAATGACTCAACTGCCAATCCACCTGGCTTGGTATCATCTACAAACTTAATCAGCTGTTTCTTTATACTGCTATCCAGATCGCCTAAGTTCATTAAACATGCATCATGCATCACAGGAAAATGAATGGAAGGAATTATTAAGGATAAGATTGAACAACATGTGGCAAGAAGAGGAGTTATTAGGGACAGTCAGCATGGGCTCAGAAGAGGAAGGTCATGTTTTACTAACATGCTAGAATTCTATGAGGAGGCAACAAAAGGATAAGATCAAAGTGGATCAGATGATATTATTTATTTTGACTTTCAGAAAGCATTTGATAAGGTGCCACAGGAGAGGTTGGGCATCAAATTAAAAGGGTGATGTCTTTAGGTGGGTGCCCAACTGGCTCAGACACAGGAAGCAGAGGATGATGGTGTGAGGAACCTCATCAGAATTGGCTGAGTGGACCTCATCAGAATTGGCTGAGTGGTGTCCAACAGGGGGCAGTGATGGGACCACTGCTATTTTTCCATCCATCCATCCATTTTCCAACCCGCTGAATCCGAACACAGGGTCATGGGGGTCTGCTGGAGCCAATCCCAGCCAACACAGGGCACAAGGCAGGAACCAATCCTGGGCAGGGAGCCAACCCACCACAGGACACACACAAACACCCAGCACACACTAGGGCCAATTTAGAATCACCAATCCACCATGTCTTTGGACTGTGGGAGGAAACAGGAGCGCCCGGAGGAAACCCACACAGACACAGGGAGAACATGCAAACTCCATGCTGGGAGGACCCGGGAACGAACCCGGGTCTCCTAACTGCGAGGCAGCAGCGCTACCACTGCGCCACCGTGCCGCCCCACATGGATTATTGAATAATAAATTCCTCTTCCTTCATGTAAACCTAGAGGAACACACTAAAGGTCAACCTAAATTTCTTCTTAAAATAAAACAATAAAATAAAAACCCTACAAATCTAACAAAAGACCCTACTGACCCGAACAAACTGCTTAGAGATTCACTTACATTAATTCAATGTAATCCCAGCCTCCTATAGATCCCCTCATAGGTGTCACATACATACTCAATAGACCCGCACAACAAACAAGCTCATTTTAATCTGTCACACCACCTACAAGAACAACTCCATCAATGCCGTCACATAGCAAGTCATACCTCCTGCAAATTCAATTCCAATAATCCCCTGCAAACTTGATTATCCCTGCAAATACCCTACAAAACTGATTTTATGTTCACCATCAGCTGAGCCAAATATAGATTCAGCCATCCATCCATTTTCCAACACGCTGAATCCAAACACAGAGTCAGCTGGAGCCAATCCCAGCCAACACAGAGCAGGAACCAACCCACCACAGGACACACACAAACACACACTAGGGCCAATTTAGAATCACCAATCCACCATGTCTTTGGACTGTGGGAGGAAACCAGAGCGCCCGGAGGAAACCCACGCAGACACGGGGAGAACATGCAAACTCCACGCAGGGAGGACCCGGGAAGCGAACCTGGGCCTCCTAACTGCGAGGCAGCAGTGCTACCACTGCACCACTGTGCCGCCCACATATTTAGAAATGAATATAGGAATATAAGTAACAAGCTGGTTAAGTTTGCAGATGATACCAAGACAGGTGGATTAGCGGATAATTTGGAATCTGTGATATCATCACAGAAGGACTTGGCCAGCATAGAAGCTTGGGCTGATTTGTGGCAGATGAAATTTAATGTCAGTAAATGTAAAGAATTACACATAGGAAGTAGAAATGTTACGTTTGAATACACAATGGACAGTCAGAAAATTGAGAGTCCACCTTATGAGAAGGATTTAGGAGTCATAGTGGACTTTAAGCTGTCAACCTCCAAAAAGTGTTCAGAAGCCATTAAGAAGGCAAACAGAATGTCAGGTTATATAGCGGCTTGATGTGTGGAGTACAAGTCACAGGAGGTGAGGCTCAACCTTTATAACACACTGGTGAGGCCTCATCTAGAGTACTGGCAGCAGTTTTGGTCTCCAGACTTCAAAAAAGACATAACAGCACAAGAAAAGGTCCAGAGAAGAGTGACTGGGCTGATTGAGGGGCTACATGGGATGAATTATGGGGAAAGATGAAAAGAGCCTTTACAGTTTAAACAAAAGATGATTGAGAGGTGACATGAGTGAAGTACTTAAAATTATGAAGGGAATGAGTCCAGTGGATCAAGACTGTTATTTTAAAATGAGTTCCTCAAGAACACGGGGACACAGTTGGAAACTTGTTAAGCGTAAATTTCGCACAAACATTAGAAAGTTTTTCTTTACACAAAGAACGATAGACGCTTAGAATAAGTGAACAAGTAGTGTGGAAGACAGTAAGACGTTAGGGACTTTCAAAACTCAACCTGATGTTTTTTTAGAAAAAATAAGTGGATAGGACTGGCATAATTTGTTGGGCTGAATGGCCTGTTCTCGTCCAGAGTGTTCTAATGTTCAATGAAGAAAAAAAAAGTTAATAATTAATTCCTCGGTTTTGCTGAAGTGAAGATAAACCATTAGAAAGAAGAGAGGAGTAAGAAACATGACTGCATAGGAAGGCCAAAGTCTTCAACTACACTGCTTGTCTAACTAAGGCAGCAAGTGCTATACGTGTCCTGAACAGAACGCAGCTCAGGTCCTGTCATACTCTGTGCCATGCTCACCACTGTTCTGCAGTGCTTTATGATCTTAGGCCAAACAGATGCCATACCAGGATGTGATGCAGCCAGTAAGGGTGGACTCCACTCTGCCCCCTGCAGAAGTTTGTGAGAACAGCGAGCTGCCGTCAGATATCCGTGGGACTAGAGGTGTGGGAAGCCTTTACGACATGTGACATCAATCACTAATACCGCACGTCACACACAGATGACATACACTAATACGCTACATTGCACAGAGATATCACAGAAAGGAGCTGCGCCTCATGGCTTTGGGTTACTGAAACAAAAGCACCGATAAGATACTCACTCCTTGATACTGCGCCTCTCATCCAGGCAGGACTTTGCGTGCAAAGATTCTGCATGTCAGGCACAGGCGGATAATTACACCTCACACTCCTGCTTAATGAACCCTCAACACGTAGATACTGGTAAGAATGCCTGTCCATGGATGGTGCCAGTGACACGCTCATTATATGAAAACTTTCTATTGATACAGGCCAGAGGTGACCAGGTACTGAAGCAGGCAGTATAACTTTGGGGGCATTCAGAAGTCAACTTGGTGTTCTTTTGGAGAATAGGATCTACAAGCTTTGTCACACTGAATGTCCTGTTCTTGTCAAAACCGTTGTAATGTTCTAATATTTCAAAATGAGAGTGTTGCAATACCAGATTTGTGTTGAGATGTGTTTATATATAAAATGGATAAATGGAAACACCAGTGGCTATGATGCACAGATGAAGCCCCAACTTTACCAGTTTCTGGTATTTTGGGATTGAATGTTCTGGTTGGTTAGACAAAGACCTTTAGGTTTAGGTTTAGGTAGACTTTATTATCTTCTTCTTCTTTCAGCTACTCCTGTTAGGGGTTACCACAGCAGATCATCTTCTTCCATATCTTCCTGTCCTCATCATCCTGTTCTGTTACACCCATCACCTGCAGGTCCTCTCTCACCACATCCACAAAACTTCTCTTAGGTCTTCCTCTGGGTTCGTTTCCCAGGTCCCCCCTGGGACCCTAACCCTAACCCTAACCCTGTGTGGAGTTTGCATGTTCTCCCCGTGTCTGAGTGAGTTTCCTCCCATGGTCCAAAGACATGCAGGTTAGGTGAATTGGTGATTCGAGTGTGCGGGGGTTTGTATGTTCACCCTGCTAGGTGGGACAGGGTCCAGGAGACCACCATGACCCTGTTCAGGACTAAGCAGGCTAGCAAAGGACTGACTAACTGTCCTGCATGACCTATTGGCCTTTAATGCTTTCTATTTGGTTTATTTTGAAACTTGACTATCTGCACAGTGATCAGATAAACCATGGGGCGCTTTATAAAACAGACAGACTTCAATATTACACTCATAAGAAAGAGTTAAAGGTACAACTTCACCCCAGTGCTTAGGCACGCTGCACACATACTGCTCTTACACTTACATGTTCTCAAACGTTTTATAACGAGACCACCTTTAGTCTTGTTTGGCTGGCTGGCAGATGGAGTGATTCGCATGACATTGCATGCGTCTGCTTCTGCACGTGGCCAACTCTAGTGTCTCAAATCACTTTAATTGCACCCTCGCTGAGCACTACTGAATGCAAAACATGGCGTGGAGAGGCTGTCAGCAGTGTCATAAACATCTGCGACCCTCCATCTTACCAAACACTTGAACTTCAATGGTAGCTGACAGCAGTCTGCCTGATCCTGCCAGTGAAGAGGCTCCCAGAAGAACAAAAGCAGCATAAGAGGATGAAACCAAACAATACCTTGAGAAGTAAAATCTGAAATATCCTGTGGTTGTAACATAAGCCACAGGCTGGTAACTCGAATGGAGGGGACATAACACAGCCGGGAATACCAGTGGTGACGTAAATCTGTGGACACCGTGAATAATTTTGAAAGGTTTAGGAATAAGAAGGGTCCACACCACTGCTGTAAAACAAGTATGGCATAAAGTAGTCAACAGCCATACTTGAGTAAAAGTGGAGTTACCTTTCTTAAAAGTGACTTAAGTAAAAACAGAATTGTCCCAATAGAAAGCTATTCAATTAGAAGTTTAAAAGTATCTGACATTAAGTGCACTTGAAGTGAGCCTTTTACTTTGGTCTCCCTCACAATCTGACATTGTGGTCAGCAACACAGGAGTGCCACAGGGGACTGTACTTTCTCCGGTCCTGTTCAGCCAACATACATCGGACTTCCAACACAACTCAGAGTCCTGCCACGTGCAAAAGTTCGCTGATGACACTGCTATTGTGGGCTGCATCAGGAGTGGGCAGGAGGAGGAGTATAGGAACCTAATCAAGGACTTTGTTAAATGGTGCGACTCAAACCACCTACAACTGAACACCAGCAAAACCAAGGAGCTGGTGGTGGATTTTAGGAGGCCCAGGCCCCTTATGGACCCCGTGATTATCAGAGGTGACTGTGCAGAGGGTGCAGACCTATAAATACCTGCGAGTGCAGCTGGATGATAAATTGGACTGGACTGCCAATACTGATGCTCTGTGCAAAAGAGTACAGAACCGACTATACTTCCTTAGAAGGCTGGCGTCCTTCAACATCTGCAATAAGATGCTGCAGATGTTCTATTAGATGGTTGTGGCGAGCGCCCTCTTCTATGTGGTGGTGTGCTGGGGAGACAGCATAAAGAAGAGGGATGTCTCACGCCTGGACAAACTGGTGAGGAAGGCAGGCTCTATTATAGGCACAGAGCTGGACAGTTTGACATCTGTGGCAGAGCGACGGGCGCTGAGCAGGCTCCTGTCAATCATGGAGAATCCACTGCATCCACTGAACAGGATCATCTCCAGGCAGAGGAGCAGCTTCAGCGACAGACTGCTGTCACCATCCTGCTCCACTGACAGACTGAGGAGATCGTTCCTCCCCCACACTATGCAACTCTTCAATTCTACCCGGGGGGATAAAAGTTAACTTTATACAATGTTATTGTCTGTTATACCTGCATTAGGTACCTGCATCTATCTATCTATCTATCTATCTATCTATCTATCTATCTATCTATC
>JANRMT010062802.1:21735026-21765830 GCA_026402145.1 Polypterus bichir lapradei
TGTGTGTGTGTGTGTGTGTATGTATATATATATATGACAGCAACACTCATAACAGTGACAAAACAATTACATTGACAATCACGTTACGTTATTTTTAAAATGTTTCTTTTTCTTTTTCATTACTTCTTTAACACACTACTTCTCCGCTGTGAATCGCGGGTATTTTGCTAGTTTGTACATATAAATAGGATACAGTGATAAATATTTGAGACTAACAAAACACAAGCCTGCAGACTCAGGCCTAGCCACGATCTCGGCATGTCATTTGAACTGTTGGAGGTGCAACTGGAGAAACATGAAAATATTTTAGCTCTGTCAGTAAAACACCTCAGGATGTTGTTTAAAACAGTAAACTTCCATGCATGACGGTTCATTTTATGTAAATGTCAGATGATTTAAAACTCACATGGAGCCATTGTCAATTGGGGGGCTGAGAGGGCCACAGCACCCTCTACTGGAATGCTCAACATCCATAGTCATTCAAAGGTGATTTAAAAATCCTGACAATTGGTATTGGTTAAAGCAAGGGGCGCAGCATTATATTTATGGATATTTATTGAAAAAATGTATACAAGCTTGTCGTTGGCCATCACACAGTGACAGCAGAGCTGCCTCATTAGAGTCTGAGTTGACATCTGCAGTTAACACTGGAATTGTTTACAGCCAAGTGTCATGTGGTTCGGATGAGAACAAGCATCTCCAAATTGGAGACTGAGGTCATCTCTCAGTGGTGGTAGAGACCAAGTCAGCAGCATCTCCAAGTGGGGCAACTGAAGTGCCTTCTGGTCTTGTGAGTTTAGAAATAATCATGAGTTTGACTCATTAATTTTATGGACTTTGTACCACACAGTTAAAATCCTGTGACAGAACTTTTAATTTAACAGTCTCTAAATCCTCATCAATGTGTTTACAGTACGACAAAGAAGACACAGCAGTGCAGTAGAAAGGCCAGAGGACAGCGACTAGGCAAATTTAGAGACTGCAGGGGATGAGTTACGAGGAGAGACTGAAGGAGGTGAACCTCATCAGTTTAAACAAGCAGAGATTAAAAGGTGACATGACTGAAGGGTTTTAAATTATGAAGGGAATTATTTGAATGGATCCCAGCTGTCACTTTAAAATGAGTTCAACAGGAACACAGAGACATGATTGGAAACTCGTTAAAAGATTTCACACAAATCACCTTTTTTCACGTAAAGAACCAGAGACCCATAGAATAATACTTCAGTTTAGCACACCCTGACTAGAGCTGCTGATTAACTATACAGACTGCATCTCTGTTGTTGGTCATTAGCACTAAAACATAAGTGACATGATAGTTGGAATTTGTTATTAACCCTCACCTATTCTGTTTCTCTTCTCGGTACTCAAATGTGGCACTTGGTGCCACTGCCCACCTGCTAAGTGGTTTTAACTGCCTAAGGTAAAGTCATCTCTGATGGAGGATCACAGGAATAATCAGGTAGATGGGTCTTTTCATCGGATTGCTGGCCCGGCACTGACTCAGCTGTGAAATGGCCAATATGGGAAGGCAGTTTGATGACTGAGGCCTCCAGGACTCTAAACAAATCCAAATCATATTATGTGATATCATCTACTGTTGAATTCTGCTCTGTACTTGTAATATTTTTATTTAACTGTTATACTGTATTGAGGATTACTTGTGTTCTCTTCTGTGTATTGTATTGTATTGACACCCTTCTCTTTGACACTCACTGCATGTCCAACCTACCTGGAAAGGGGTCTCTCTTTGAACTGCCTTTCCCAAAGTTTCTTCCAATCTCTTCTTAGAGAGTCAAGGCTGGGGGGCTGTTAAAGAGGCAGGGCCTGTTAAAGCCCATTGCGGCTATTCTTGTGTGAGTTTGGGCTATACAAAAATAAAGGGTATTGTATTGTACTGTAATAAATGGCCAAGCAGTATGGTGGCAAGTAGAACTTCAGGGGCCTTCAAATCTCAACTTGATGTTATAATTGATGAGCTTGTTGGACTGAAAGGCCTGTTCTCATCACAATTGTTCTAATGTGAGGAGCTCTGGCTAGTGAGCAAAAGAATAAGAACACAATGACAACCTGCCCAAAATGAAGTTCTGTCACAGGACTGCTCGGTTCACTCTCTGCCGTAGGGAGAGCAGCTTAGCATGGCAGGAGGGCTTCAGGGTGGCTTTTCTACATTGAGAGGAGCATCCCGGGTCAAAGGAGCACACTGACTCGGGCACATAAAAGAGAATAAAAAACCTCTTTAGTTCTGAGCAGCAAAGGCCACAATGGAGCTCAGCTCCACTCTTCCAAATTTTTAAAGACATCAATAATGTTAATCCAACAGGATTCTTTAGATTAAAAAACTAATCATCTACTTAAGGACCCGAGTATAAATTAAGGGGAAGTGAATTTAAGATTTGCAAGTCACAGAGATGAAGTGGAATCTTTGACAACTTTTACAAATGATCAGGATAAGATACTGGGACAACGTAGCTCTTAACCACTGAAATGAACATAATGGCCTCCTGTCATCTGTCGAAAGTCTCACGTGGTTTGGGCAAAGCCATTAGTATACATCCTGGATGTCTCCAACATTGGGTATACCAGGCACATACTACTGGGAGACAAACAAGGACACAATGGGTGGATTCGTGAAGACCCAGAAGCCCAGTTTTTTCCAGCTCAGCAGCTTTCCACCACGACCTTCACCAGGAATAGCAGAAAAGCGAAGGTGGCCTCCGTTTACCTGATCTGACATGGAGTTCTAGTGAACTTGTGCTTTTTACAAAATTCTCTGACAGTCTGTATAAAACATTAAGCAATATATAGTACACGTATGATTCACATACATTTTTGCAGAGCGCCTATTATTGAAGACCAGGCTGACCCGCCTTTTAAGGCGACCGACTTTTAAGTTGACCACTTCTTAAGGCAATTCAATATGTAGATCAATTTGATATTTTATACAAACTCATTAATTTGGTTATATTGCATTTGAGCGGTATTACTTTAATACTTGTAGTTTCTGTTATTTTTGTGATGAAATTGAAACTTTTTTTCTATATTGAGGTCGCCCTTTTGAACCCCCCCTGATATTTACTACGCGGTGAAGCATTTGTACTCCAACAACATTATTTATTTCCAGAGACATAATTTTGTCTATTTTTCCAGTGCATCGCGCACAAAAGCAAGGGAACGATGGGAGCACCAGAACTCTGCTCACATCATGTCGCTTCGTACCGCAAGCTGCAAGTAGTAAGTCTGTGATAAGTGGAAGGACAATCCCGACCGCTTTTATATAGTAAGAAAGAAGAAGAAGATATCGCACAGTCTGGAGTAGAAAATCATCTTTTACCTGGAAAAAAGAAACTACAAATCCCATCGTGCATTGCAAAATGGATGGGGCATGTGTGAAACTCCGCACCAGTGTAGCACTCATGGGACGGAAGGACAATCCCGACCGCTTTTATATAGAAGGACTAGCAAAATACCTGCGCTTCGCAGCGGAGAAGTAGTGTGTTAAAGAAGTTATGAAAAAGAAAACATTTTAAAAATAACATAACAGTGACAAAACAATTACATTGGCAATCATGTTATGAGTGTTGCTGTCATCAAGGATTTGATTATCATTATTTCTTTCAATCAGGTTCGTATTTGGAGGATGTGTTGTGTTCAAGTTATATCCCATGTTTGTCAACCGTTGTAAAGATAACAGGTTTCATTCATCGAAGTGTTCACTACCCAAATTGGTACTCGTGAATCTAAGATGTTTAACAGGCATTCCCAGTATTAAGTTGTGAATTTGCCTGCGATTATTTAGCTGCAGCGTGTCTATGAACTTAATTTAAATTTAAGCTTTACACCATGCTTTCCTATTGATATGTGTACAAAGGCTTGTTCAGCGTCAGAGGGTTGTTCGTTTCCTACTGCATTAATAAGCAGCTCATCTTCCTCTTTATCTGAGACATCACACACTGCATGCACGGGTTTACCTTTCCGAGTCCTGCAAAGTCAGTTCACGTGAGCCGCTCGGAGTACATGCATTGAAGGTTCTTAGCTGTGCTTGTGCTATCTCGTGCGATCTTGCGACGTCCACGGCTTTATTTAATGTTAGCTCAGACCCGGCACTTAAAAGTTTCTCTCGCACTTTTGCTGAGTTTGTGCCAAACACCATTCTATCCCTGACCATCTCATCTTCGTTTGCATAAGCACAGACCTTCACAGAGCGAATATTTCGCGGCAGCGTGTCTATTGGATAGCTGCTGACGGACGGCCTTATATGGGCAGGCACTCAATTACGTGGGAGGCGTGATGATGAGTGACGCAACTCCGCCTCACACGGCGACCGAGCTGCAGGCTACGGCTGTATATATGTACGTAAGTAGGTTCCAGTTATGACTGTTATGCGTAGAATTTCGAAATGAAACCTGCCTAACTTTTGTAAGTAAACTGTAAGAAATGAGCCGGCCAAATTTCAGCCTTCTACCTACACGGGAAGTTGGAGAATTAGTGATGAGTTAGTCAGTCAGTGAGGGCTTTGCCTTTTATTAGTATAGATAACCTTGCAGTGTATTTTTGGAAATCGTTACTGCTATTAATTTAAACCATGACTCTTAACAATTTTTGAGTCATAGACCCTCTTCCCCAGAAATATTCACATAAACACAACTTTGCATGCAATTAATAAATGAGAAAGTTCACGTGAGAAAAATCAACAGCACCGGGCTGTATAGTGAATATAAATTTTAATTTTTATCTGACCCTCATGGACCCCCTGAAACCCATCCAAGGACATCCTAGGGGTCCACGGACCTAAGGTTAAGAATGACTTAATTAAAACAAATGATTAGCACATGTCATTTCTGCCAGTAGCAACTCCTCCTTAACCAGGACTCTTTTTCAAACGTCTTACCTTGACATTTTCATACACAGGATGGCACTTAAGTGAGTTATAAGATGTAAAAGAAGTAGTTACAAGAAACTTTCTTTAACAAATTACATGCATGGTAATTAAAAGCTTTTAATCTTGTCCCAGTATTGTATTCCTAGAATTTAAAATCAAGCATTAATAAAAAAGGACATTTGCAAGACAGAATTTACTAAAATTTACACAACACTGATGCTACTCCGACCTGAAAAGCATATGCTGCTTAGGAAATACACGCCTTTTGCTAAATGAAACTGAACAAATGAATTCTTCTTCAGCTCATTAACAAGCACAGATGACTTTCTTTTTTTTTATCTCCTAGAATGCAAGTGGCCGCCACCCCCCTAAAGTGTAATTGGCAGATTACTGACTTTTCCGTCCGGACATGCGCTCCCCAAAGTTTCAATTAACACTTATTAAGAAAAGAAAAAACAGAACACACACAAGGCCTATTTATAGCTCTCGACTTGAACATATAGAACACACACAAACAGTGCGCAGATTTTCAAAATTGTAATTAAGCAAGTCTCTTAGCTTCATTCCTGCCTCGGAAATCAGCTGAGCGTGATTATCAGGAGTAATTAGGGTTCATCTATCCCCTTTAATTGCATACCCTAGATAGTCAAGTTCTGTACATAAATAACTGCCAACCTTTCCATTCTTGATACTTTCCTAGTGTGTACACAAAGTGCGACATCCCCAGGGCTGAGGCGATGTGCTCTGGGGAAATGCTAGAAGTGTAGTGCTTTCGACAAATTTCCAAATGGACTTCCATTGATGTGTGAAGGCTGCATTCACCAGCACATAATTTAATAAAACAATATTCTTATCAGTAATAATTTTCCTTGTGTAGAAACAAGGGAAGCGTGTATAATTTAAGCAATTTAATTATGAATTTGGCATGGATGGTGACAGCTGATGTGATCAGCAAAGAGATACATAAAAGCTTTAACAACAGGAGTCCATTCTCCCCAACACAGCTCATCATTTCCTATTCATCTAAACTTACAAAACTACAGCACTGAGGTTTAAGAGTCCCCAAGAGTTACATTCAGCTGTCCTGCTAGTAATTTGCTCCACATCACTGTGTCATACTTCCCGACATTTGATATTGACAATCAGAACATCTGCAGTCTTCTTAAAGAGTTATTTTAAATTAACATCTTTGATGCACTCTAACCATAAAACATTTGTCATCTCCAATAAGCAACATTCTGTCACTACTTGTAAATCTCACAAACTGCACCCTAGAAAATAATAATAATTCTTTATATTTACATAGCGCTTTTTCTCACTACTCAATGTGCTCTCCATGCAGGGAGGACCTGGGAAGCGAACCCTCAGTCTCTTTACTGCAAAGCAGCAGCACTCAGTCCCATCTAGTACTGTCTGTACCCTAACCTTCACCTTGCTGTTGCATCCTTCGTTTAATAAAGATGATGAATCTGCCCAGGTTATTTTAGATGTCATCTCACAAGTGCCTTTTACAGGTTATTCAAAACTTCTTTCAACTTTTTATTCACATGATGGTACATAGCTTAAGCATTCTCTTAAGTTTTTTACCAAGTGCCATTTTACGAACATTGTCTAGTTAGGAACACCAATATAATTTCTTTAGGAAGTTAATCAATTATTAATACAGTTAGTGTATACACTACCAGTCAAAGGTTTTAGAACACCTCCATTGTTTCAGTTCTTATGGAAATGCATGCAGTTTAATGTCTTAATGTTTCATGAAATCAGGACACAGAACAAATTAA
The DNA here is from genome assembly GCA_026402145.1 of Polypterus bichir lapradei. Lineage (NCBI taxonomy): Eukaryota > Metazoa > Chordata > Cladistia > Polypteriformes > Polypteridae > Polypterus > Polypterus bichir. Next base: position 21,741,693 of record JANRMT010062802.1, read on the forward strand.
CAATGGCAAATATTAAAAAATAAGTCAAGGAATCATTAAGTGTACAAACGTTTACTCCAATTTTTGATTCATCAAAGTAGTCTGCACCTTTGCTGATATAACAGCCAAACTGTGTAACCTTTCTGATTCAGAATGCGAGTCACTCTGTGCAAGTCACTGGATATGCCTTTGGCAAAACTATCCCAGACCATCACACTTCCCCCTCCATGTTTGACAGTTGGTGTCACACACTGAGGAACCATCACCAAATTCATGGCATACAAACACCTTAAGTGATGAACCAAAGATTTCAAATTTTGATTCATCAGTCCATCAGACGTTCTTCCAGTCTGCAGTAGTCCACAGCTGGAATTTCAAGGCCCTATTTTGTCCTTTAAGGAATGGCTTTCTTACTGCAACTTGCCCTGTCAAACCTGCAGCACAAAGTCTCCTCTGCTTTATGTCGACCTGCACTGTGAGGTGCCTATCAGGTGACCCTCAGAAACTTGTTTTCCGATTGGTTTGTGACTTTGGCTCTGCCAGATCTCCTCCTGTCAGAGTTTCTTCCACTTTCCAATTCACCACTGGACTCACTGACACTTTGATTTTTTTTTTGCAATTTCTCTAAATAAAAAGCCTACACTTCTAAGGGTAATAATGCTCTATCTCATTGTATTTGTTAACTGCTGTTTTCGTGCCATTATCACTGGAATGTAAAACTTTCTACAGTGTAATATTGTCCAAGTAGCACTTCAGGGGGTGTATTAATACAGTCAGTTCCAGCTCAGCTTTAAGACAGATGAGGATGTTTAAGTAATCAACGGAAGTTGTGACACCTGTAGAAATTGTTTTCTTCAACTTGAAGGGCTTCATTTAATTTAATTGTAACCTATTAGTTGTTCCCTGAAGAAGGCCCACTTCTAATATTCTGAAATTTTCATTTTTTTCCAGTTTTGTTATCCTAAACTTTAAATTTAAACTTCTGGAAGATTAATGCTTGCCTCTTCACCATTTTAGGTCATTCATTGCATTCCAGCTGATTCAATTTGAAGAAAAACTGGAAAAACTGATGTGTTGTAAAACTTTCGACCTATAGTGTGTGTACCCAATCATCAGCTTCCTTGTGTACCTTTGTGTAATCGCTGTTCAATCCCACTGCCTTGTTTTTAAGCTTTTTGATCCCGTCTGCACCTTACTCTCCATGTTTTCTGAACTTGACATTAGTTTGTTTATATTACCTGTAGCTAATGGCACACTTATGACCTCTTTAAAGCTCAGAATACAAAGTGTGCTGCTTACTTCCTACATTTATATTTATGCCATGCTATTCTTAAAGCACTGACTTTCTTTACTGCTATGACACTCAAACAAGCTTATAAGATTGACTTTTGCATTATTGGAAATGCTTATGACACTTGTTTCAAAGAAAAGTGTGATGGAGTTCAATACCACAACATAGTAAATCAGCCTGAGGAGTGCAGCACTAGAATAACTTACACAATGATGATGAACTAATCTTTCAGATGTGGTGTGTATACATTTTGAAGAATGTCTGTTTGTTCCAACTATGAATTCATCACCCTGCTCAATTAGCTAATTTCCTCTATAAAGGTTGTTAACTGGAGTTTTAAACTGTAGTCAATTAGCCATATAGTCTAAAAGCCAGATCTTCTGTTAGTCAGACTTTAGCTAGTGTAGATTTAAACCATAGTTCATTGATCTTTGTGCTGCTCTTACTTGACTAGATGTCTGAAATGTTGCATGGTTCCATTCTCTGTTCATTATGTGTAAACAGCAGAAAGTCCCATCCTCAGCAAAGTGCTTTGCGCAAAAGTAAACAGAGTTAACTGTTATCATAAATACTCAAAATCAGAAGTGGAAAGAATTTATAACAAGTGACGGGAAGCTTTCACATTAAAAAAAAAAAAAAAAAAAAAAAAAAAAAAGACAAACAACTATAGCACACAGAACTTTTTTCACAAAGTAAAACAAATCAGTTGTACTCGTCTCTTTTTTGGAAAAACATTTTGACTGTACCCTACAACATTCAGCCCTTAATATATACAGTAAACTCCAGCTGCCAAAGTCTGTGAAGCCATTTAAGGTGAGACTGATAATAAAAAGAAATGATGCAGATAATGGATGTTGTGTAACTGAAGCCTTTGAAATGCAGAATGAATTATTCCACAGGGAGAAAGTCCCAGGGCAAAGGAGAAAAGCACAGAATAGCATATGTTTAGAAACATTTTAATGACAAAGAGAGTACAGATCAGAGACAGTCATCAACCAGCAAAAACAAGCAGTACTAATTACAAATCAATTACTGGAAGGCCAACGGGAAGGCCATGGATATAAGAGACAATGGCAGCTTTAGACAGAGAACAGCCCTGCATTCTTCAATCTTCTCCCTTACCGCACTCAAAACTCCTTTGACACATTTACTCCTGTCCACAGTTTAAAAGCTATACACGTCCCGTTTACGTGCACTTATTTTTCTTAAACGGGGTGGAGCTTTTCTTCAGCAACACACCCGCAGAGTCACAATCTCCATTGGTCCCATTTCTGTGGATCACACGGACTCTGGGTCTGTTTGGGTTAGTCAGACACATCCATTTGGTCCATCTGTCAGATTTCTTTGAATCTGCAAAAAGCAAAGGAAAGATAATTAAAGTCGTCAAAATTTTCCCTCTGAAAGGAGAAAGATCGTGAGAGAGACAGAAGCAAACCCCCGCCAGCAAAGGCCCGACAAATAGTCGACTGTGCCACACCAGTCCCTAGCGCAAGAATTTTTGAGTCTGCAAAGCATGATACGCCGGAACTCTGATAGAAGTCCAGTTTGGAGATCGTTTAACCTTCCTATTATCAATGGCATACATCTCACAGCCTCAAAAATTCAAACCCGAATAAAAGCACTGAAAATAAAAAAAAATAAAAAAGGAAGTAAAAGAAGAAGAAGAAAACCACTCATTGATTTGGTACAACAGGGTGGCTAAGTGGCACACTATCTGGGATTAGACAAACTCACTTAGACAAACCTCTCACATCCATGTCTGTCCTGGGAAAACAAAAATACGAAAGGATATAAAGTGAAAGTGGAAAAATGTAACAAAAGTTCAGATTAGATCAGGGGAATCCCAACCTTTTTTTTCCTTTTCGTTTAGTTTTTTACTTAAACTACCCAATTTTCTTCCCAGTTAGAAAAAAATGAAGTTCATACTTCCTCGGCAAAAACATGTTTACTGCTAATCTTTAAACACTTAGCTCATTCTTTAGGAATGACATGGAGATAAAAGTTTTTATTATTGTGTGTTATGCGCAGATGTATGACGCTTATCTATATTTAAATAACGATTACAACAAATACATTCAGTGCGTACAGAGTTGGTTAGAAAATACAGTTTCAAGTACAGGTTGCTTTCATTGATAGTTGCAACAAAAAAAGCATTTTGTTTTTTTCAAAAACCAATTGAAAAAAATTATTCTTGTTTAAAATCTACCTTTTTTCTGGTGTAAAATAATGGTACATTTTAAAATTTATTTTCATGGAACAAAAAGTAACATTAGGACTATTTTTTAGAAAGATACTAATTTCTGATATTCTGGTATTTTCAGTGTTGGGACTTAAAAATGTGTGGAATTGTTCAATGTACTCCATTTTTGTAAATCCCTATGACATTAATAATTATTATTTTACCCATAGAAAACCCATTTTGTTTGTTTATTTCTGATTTAGTGAAGACATGAACATCTTTCTATGGGAATTTGCTTTTTAATTTTTTTCTCATTAACAACTCACAATGCAGTTTTGCCAGACATAGTTGTAAAGAACAGTAACACGAGAAAACAGCCACCAAGCTGAAATAAACCTTCCATAAACCAGCCTTTTAAAATATGCTACCAGGCAGGTTGGCATCAAGCTGCTTCAAGATAAAAAGCTGGACCAAATACAAAAATTAAAACCATACCGACACCAAGGAGAAATGGCCCCTCCACCAATTAAATACATCATGTTATAGAGCACAATGAACATCGTGCACAGTATAGAATGAGAGCTGAAGTCATCTAATCCATTCATCCACATTACTTCTTTTCCTTTTCTTACGCTTATAAACTTCTCCTTTCGGCTATCACATTTACTTATTAATGAACTCATCAAGCTGTGAGCTAATCATATCCTATTGGTCCTGTTCTGCAATTATATTATTTATAATTGATATGGCTAATCAGTTTCTTGAAACCACTTCCATTTAAATTCTCCATTTTGTCACCACATTTTACTACCTACTCCATGCCTGCTTGGTAAAGCTTATTGAATGAAAGAAAGCAAATGCTTTTATTGTAAAGCTCTTGCTAGAATGAAGAGACACCGTCGTTTAGTTCAGAGCAAGAAGTACTGATTCAATATAAACTCATGGACTCTATAAGATGTTAACTTTGACACACATTACTCTTTATTTTAATTAGCCTTCACTTAAAATAACATCTCTTACATATCAAATTTTCTGCTACTGTACAACAATCATCCACAATAACTAGTTACCTCTGATTACTGTCCAATTTGCTTTTCTACTGTAATTATGATACTTTATACCTAGAACTTTAAAAGTGAGGGGAAAAAAAAAAGACACTCACCCTCTCTGACGTGTGTAGTACCCACACCAACCTCTGACCTCCTTGAACACAAGCCGGGAAAGAAACTGCAAAAAGAGAGAATCTAGTTAGACAGGTTCCTGACTGGTGGATACCACAATGTTGCTTTACCCCACTGATTTCCAGATCAAGTGACTTCATTAAGTGATATGGCTCTTTAAGGATCTCTCAGAATTTTTCACCACTTGTATCTGATACTTTGTAGCCCATAAAAAACTTACTTTTTTTGTTTTCCTTTGTCATTGTGATGTTGAAAAAAAATACAAAAACACAATGTGTTTCAAAAAAGTTCACTTCTAAAATTTGGAAGCTACATAAAGCTAAAAACATGAGAAATCTTTGGTAATTTATTTTACATACTTGGCACTTTATTGTATAAAGTATTTTAATGAATATAAATTGTTCATATAGAGTAAACCTTATTGTTTTATTATTCTTAGGTGTTGCAGAATTTCTTTATGTCAGTTACTGTTTATTACTTGCTTTTAATGAAAGTCCAATATATATGTCACTTTTATACATACATAAAATACACCATGGTAAATAATCCAAACATATGAGTTACTCCAAGAAGAAAGAGCAAAGTCACTTCTGCTTATTGAAATACTTACACTGCCAATCAAAGATGTTAGGAGGCATACAAATTTCTGTTCCCTTTATATATGTATTAACTTTTTGGATTTTTGTGAGTCTTTCAATTTAATTGCATATCAGGAACTGAAATTTCTAATTTGAAATCACAGTTTGGAGAATTCTGTTACAGACATTCGGGTCTGGGAGCTAACCACTTCATTATCTGCTATCAAGAACTGTGAGTTTAAACTTGAAAAAGAAAAGCAGAGACATGGAGCATAAAAAAATAACGGCAAGAAAATGAACAAGAAATTATAATCTGCATTTTTCAGTCTGGCCTATGAAAGTCTGAGGCTATGAGTTAAAAATGTTTCTTTTACATGCTCCCTTTTCTTGTTGGAAAAAAGTAAATGCTTTATTAGACATTAAAAATAAATGCAGACTGTTGAATAAACATACCAGACAGGCAAGGATGTCAGCAGTGATAAGCATGTAGAAAACGTTATTCCACCCAGAAGGAGAGATTAAACCGGCTAAGAGAGGGCCTAGAGCAGCACCTACAGGACACAAGAGGAACTTTAGCTGAGAAATTCATCAAATGGGACAGAGACCAAAACAATAACAACTTGTATAATTCTATAATTAAAGTAAATGCCACTTTTTCTATGATGACCATTTGTGTTTTTATTCTAGACTTCTGTTTAGTACTCTTCTTATAAAAACCGGACTGGAAAGAAAATAAATTGAATACAAGACAAGTTTATGTCTTGAAGGGCATAGAAAATGGAACAAATGTTCTACAGCATACCTATTGATCCAGTTCCATCAATGATGGCTGTCACAGTTGATAAAGCCTTTGCATTTCCACGCAAACACTCATGAGTTCCCTGAAAGTGGAAAATACAGATTTATGAATCTGTCCTAAAAAAGAAGCCAATGTAGATTTATATTCTAATATTATTCATTCCCATCTTTTTAGTGGAGATTGATGGAAAATGACACAACAACAGGCAACTTTTAAAACTGAATTATATTTCCCCTCATCAACAGTTCTCTATAACCATAACCATATTACCCAATAGCTCTGTGTAATTCCCTTTCTTCAGAGACCCACATTGTTTTAATGACCCCCATTAGTGTTTATATAGTGCATATATCAGAGTTTAGGTTATTTTATACTATTGTCTATATATGCTTCCCTCAAAGTGCGTCAATGGCAGAGTCATGAAATACTCACCAGATCAGCTGATACAGCTGTTGTAATAAGAGCATACGGACCATTTACAAGGCTTCCACAAAACATGAGCATTCCTGTAACAAAAATTAAACGACAGGCATAATACAAAGATAATGATGTTTCATGAAAAAAAAGAAACACTCATAATCTTGTCTAGAGAGCATGGGAATTATTCAGCGCTCAGAGCTATTTTTTACAACTGTTTCGATAAATTGAGTATATGTAAAATGAAGGGATACAGAAATGGAAAAAAAAAAACAGCTGTAACTTTTTCAGATGAGAGAATGATCTGAAGATGTGTAGCAAACAGTTCAGTAAAACTTTACGAGTGGCCTGGTAATTAACCTTTGCTGCAGTTCCCTGATAATACTTGCGTCTAGAAATTAATTTGCCATTTTTCCCAATATTGTGTTTAAGTTCCTTGTCTACCATTTTTATGAGTGTTAAAAAAAGGACAAGGACATACCAAATTAAAATTAACAAGATTTAATACCTAAAAGGTTAAATTACTACTACTACTACTAAGATACAAACTAAAACAAAATAAATAGCTTAAAGGTCTCTAGAAAATTTTTACAAATCATGAAATCCTTTCCAACTTCCCAAAAGATTTTTCATTCTTCTTAGCCAGAGCCAGAATCTATATCAGGGGAGTTGTGTAAAATTTAGCCCAAGAATGTATGTTAGTCCAGGACATTGTTATATATGGAGGTAAGTAACAAATAAACAAGAAATAACTAAAGTAAAAAATTAAAGAATATCTGTATGATGAAATTTTGCCCCAGAGGAAGCTTCCTGATATCATACACTAAAAAGATCATACTAGTATATCCAAATATACACTTATTCTCAGACATTCAGTATGCAAAGTATATAGACCCTTTTAAAACATTAAAATCTTCTAGCCTTTTTTTTTACATTTACAAGTATTTAAACATTTAATAACCTTAGATTCTAAAATATTATTCGACGATTGAATGCATACACAGCTCTCAATAATCAACTGTAAATTATGCTGTGTTCGTTTTGAAGTGGGAAGTCAGAAATTCCAAGTTCCTAGTCAAACTTTTCAACTCAAGTCAGATTTCCAATATAAAAACTCTGGGCTGTCAAGTCCAAATTTGTCTGGCTTCAAATTATGACATTAATCCAAAATGGCGACGTACGCCACAAACTTTAATGAGAGCTTTAGTATTATGCTGTTTATTAGCACTTCTATGTCTACCTGCGGACATGTTGCTATGCTGTTTGGATACAACAAATACAGCATAATGAGTTGTTATCAACTGCTATCTATTCCAGTGGAAAAAAATATTTAGTCGTAAAAGACTCCAGCACTTCTGACTATGAAATGTTGATGCAGACACATCTGTCCTTTGTGATGCCACAATTGAAGATTACCATGCTAACTCATCCTTTATATACAATGCACTTGCCTGATATGTATATTTTACTTAATAATTTTTTCACTTTAACAAATATATGTGATGAGCTGCCTTACTTAGTAAAAGCATTGCTCTCTAAATGTGTCAGTGCCTATAACCCAGTTATAAGCTTATGTGCTAAAAAACAGTAACAACAGCTGGATAACAGTTTAGTAAAAAAATTTCCATATTGTAAAAAAGGTCTTCAAATAGAAAAACATGGGAACAAATTAATGAACTTATAAATACATAATAAATATCTGAGTGGTATGTGTAAGTTTAAATACTAAGTAAATATGGTCTCCTTTCTGACAGAATAACAATCAGGAGTGATGTCTACTTAACATGCCATTTTAAAAGTACATGCTACTCCAACCAAACTCACAAAAATAAAAAAGTGGAAGACTCAAGCAATTAGCTTGATGTATCTAAGACTTTAAACTTATACAGTAAGTAAATAGGTTTACCCTGCTTGTACAGATGGTAATATTGGGAGAGGCAGCTTAGTAGCATTATAAAGGCAGGGATGTGGAAAACTAGTTGCAGTTAAATGGCACATACTATACCTGTATCAGAAAGTCAGGTCAGGATGTTGAGGTCTAAGGAATCGGAAATGGCAGGGGGTAGATTTTTTAATTTCTACATGGCAATGGAGGAATACCCACTGTACATCTCTAGACAGATCATGGTGTATTCCTAGTTCATAGGTGAGGTCGATTGCACTGAAAATTGTATCATACTTCACACTGAGGATTAACCATACTTTTAAATGTTTAATAATAATCAGTTTTATTACATTATTAAATTACCTTTCAAATATCTGGACTGTTTTTTTTTATGGCATAACATCTGTTAATTGTATGTATTGTTTCAATTTCCAAATGCAAAGACGTCTGTATGTGCTTAAATGTGACAATCCTTCACCACTTGCTTAGGTGGCATTGGTTGACACCCAGCAATTTGCATAAACTTATATCTAAGATTTAAGGAAAGCCTTCAAAGCTCACTCAAGGCTCTCTCACACTGTTACCGGTATTGCAAGAATTGTTAAGCTTACTTAGAGATTTTTAGTTAAGATTAACAAACTAACTCCAAATAAAGAAAATGTCAAAAACAACAAATTCTATTAAATTAACTTAAAATAATGTAAAAAATATCTAGTACAATTATAACAATAATGAAACAACAATATAGACAAGAAAATATTGCAGACGAAATAGTCATAAGTGTATCAGCTTTATTTATTTGACAAGTCAGCAAGTCTCAACAGCTGAGCTGGCATTTCCTAATGTCTTATTATTTTCTAACATACGGCTGTGACTCTTGCTAGTTTGAGTGTGTGCAGCCTAAGACACACTAGCGTCATGTCCTTCCTGCCTAACACCTGCACTAGTGGTGAATGCTGCAGAACTGATAAGTTCATGACCTAATTATGCTTAGCACAGGGCGATACAACAAAGGCCATACAAGTCATGTGGACCTGTTCCTGTTCAACTCAAGCTAGTACCTCTAAGCAGTAAATTGTTCCACAACTCAATATTATTATTATTATTATTACCATCATCCAAGGCAACTTACAACATTTGAGAGATATCAACTGGTTAAATTTCTTTTACTTTTAGTTATTCCAATTGGAGTACAGGCAGGTGAAGTGACTTGCACATGGTCACATAGTGTCAGTAGTGGGTTTTGAACCCACAACCTCAGTGTTTGAAGTCTAAAGCATTAACCACTATGCCACACTGCCTGTCCAGCAATAAAATAACATGTAATCATGAGATATAAATATAAAGTAATGCAAAAATGAAGAACTGAACTTTTTTTTATAATATAGGGCAAAGCAGTTTTTGGCCTAAGATGACAATTAGCCAAAAAAAGCAATAGTGCACAGTGCATAAAATGATAATTAAGATAAACTTAAAAGAATATTTTTAGCTGATGCTGAAAATGACAGCCTTTCACTGCTTATTTTCACAGTTCAAGTTTAAATTCAAAACCTAAAAAAGCGTTTTCAAAACGTATAGACAAAAAAGAAAAGGCAGACGTTTTGCATTGGGAATTGACAAATGTGCAATCACAAATAAGAGTATCTTTAATCTATAGATCAAATTAGCAGTAAGCACCTCAAGCACTCCATATAATATACAGATATCTGTGATAAGCACACTATTAAGAGAATAACAGTTAGTGTGGCCTTTAATACAAATATTGGGTAACTTCATTTTTACTGTAATAGATTCTTATGTTTTCACCCTGCATCATACATACGTCTGATAATAATTCGGCCTGTTAAATGCTGTTTCAAGAAAAGCTTCTAGCTCCTAAAATCTAAAATATTAATAGCAATGATAATAATAATACAAGTTTGTGAAGTATAAAATCATCTTCAGAGGAACAGAAAAACAGTGTTTTTGGTATGAAGAGCAGAAAAGAATTCCATACATAAAGGTTTAGACTATATTATTATCTCTATGGACTTTCACTGGGTTTTGTAGGAAAAAGTATACTCTACAGACTTGCTGAGAGTTTGTCACTGCACTTGCTTACTCAAACGTCCAGGGGAAACCTGTCCTTTTACCTTTCACCATCATTTTTGCAATCTAAAACGTTACCACAATACTTTACACAGCCAATGGATAAAGTGCTTATTTGAACTTGCTCAGAGCAACACACCTAATTGAAGTTAAAGCAAAAACAAAAATGAGGATTAAACCAGTTAAGCTTTGACCCATAAACCGAAAAAAAGATTTTCAGTAGGTCAGTACTTCAAGGTAAATCCTGTATAACTGGAAAATGGGATAAAGCAATTCAATGTTAGATTTGAACTGCAGTTAAAACTGATTATAAAAATGCACAATTCTCTTTCAGTTAGAGGAATTAGGAAACAACAAAGTTTTAACATAATTTGGAGATTTCAATGACAAATAATACAATTTTGGTAAATAAAATAGTTTAGCGCATGACATCTGCCATTCTTAGTCTTAATTTAGCAATAATTTCAGGTTTAAGGAATAATGGTTAAAGATTCAAACATAACACATAAGGTTAGTGTTTCAATATATCATGCCTCCCATACAAAGGCTGCTTACTTAAATAAACACAAAATAAATATGCATGAATGTAACCTATGGCTTTGTCATTAAGCAAACACTTCACCCGCTCTAATCCACTGCTGTACTTTAGGCACTTTCATGAGGTAATATAGTGTAAAAATACCTTGACTGCAGTGTCTTTGAATAGGAAATTATTTTTTTTAGCTCTAGAGGACTGGATAAAGCTTTGTACACTCTATTCCATGATAAAAAAACATGCAACCTGTTTGCTGATGAATTCAGGTGGTTTAACCTGTTAGCTGTTTGCTTTCAAGCTTAGGTTTCTGGGACAAAGAAAAGTTTGCTACAATTGCCAAATAAAAGTCCTTGGTCTTTAAAAATACCAAACCTATCCTTTAAAGTGGAAAATCTCATATTTAATATAATATTAAGATATCTAAAATGTATTCAGCTTTAATAAATATATTAATACCATACCTTGTTATGAAATTATACAAGGGAATATCATTAAATTGAATAAACCTGGCAGATTCTTTTAAAAGTTTCTCTTCATAGTCCTGAAGAATCGTGATTAGTGATTGAATAGCACCTTTAACACATTACACAGAACGCTACTGCATTTACTGCATTGTAGCAGAAAAAGAAATTCATTACTACACATATGTAGAAGCAGCAAAAGATAATCAAATAAAGAAGAATGTGATTTAAAGTGTTCCTTAATGCTGATTTTTTTCAAATGTAGTATTTATCACCAGCCTCATAATAATAAACCCATTAATTGAGAACATTTTTTTCCTATAAATATGGCAGAATTACTTGGGTACTTGCCAACTACTCTATTTAAAAAAAATAAACTAGGAAAAAACTGTCCCCTGTGACTTTAGGGAGCAGATGTAAATGTTGTGTGCATAAAGGAGAAAATAATAATTAACAATAATAATAAATATGTAAATAATAAATCAGTCTTGTTCATGAGAGAGTGAAGGCATTCTCTTAAAATTAGTTTTGATGAACTAGGATGCAAACTTAAGAAATGTCTATAATTACCTATGGTGGTTGCCAGGCCGTTCTGTCCAATATGATTGTACAAAAAAAGCTGGGGGTGGAGAAATAATCAGAAATAAATCACCCAATAATAGAACAATGAAAAGGCATGCATGAGTCATGCAGTATATGTCCACTTACCATAGGGGCTGCCACAACCAACATAACACAGCACGTCGTGGCCCTGCCTCCAGTGTAGTCTGATATAACACCAGCGAGAATTCCACCTGCATGCAGAAAGAAAAGACGTCAGCATCCTGCTAGATGACTTCTGGTGCTGCTGCCTACACAAAAGCTGTTCTTTGAGTGATCAAACTACACCCCTCTCAAAGTATCACTAGAATATCCTTAAAACAAAAGCCAAAAAAAAAGGGTCACTGCTTTTTGCACGACATCGGGCCGTGATCTTCAGCTCTCTCTGGATCGGTTCGCAGGTGAGTATGAAGTGGCTGGGATGGGAATCAGCACCTCCAAATCCGAGACCATGGTCCTCAGCCGGAAAAGGGTGGAGTGCCCTCTCGGGGGTTGGGAGCGAGTTCCTGCCCCAAGTGGAGGAGTTCAATTATCTTGGGATCTTGTTCACGATTGAGGGAAGAATGATGCGTGAGATCGAAAGGTGGATCGGTGCGGCATCCGCAGTGATGCGGGCTCTGCATCGGTCTGTCGTGGTGAAAAAAAGAGCTGAGCCATAAGGCAAAGCTCTCAATTTACCAGTCATGAGCTATGGGTAGTGACCGAAAGAACAAGATCGCAAATACGAGCAGCTGAAATGAGTTTCCTCCGCAGGGTATCTGGGCTCTCCCTTAAAGATAGGGTGAGATGCTCAGTCATCCGGGAGGGGCTCAGAGTAGAGCCGCTGCTCCTCCGCATCGAGAGGAGTCAGATGAGGTGGCTCGGGCATCTATCTGATCAGGATGCCTCCTGGACGCCTCCCTGGAGAGGTGTTCCGGGCACGTCCAACCGGGAAGAGGCCCTGGGGAAGGCCCAGGACACGCTGGAGGGACTATGTCTCCTGGCTGGCCTGGGAAGGCCTCGGAATTCCCCCGGAAGAGCTAGAAGTGGCCGGGGAGAGGGAAGTCTGGGCATCTCTGCTCAAGCTGCTGCCCTCGCGACCCGATCTCGGATAAGCGGGAGAGGATGGATGGATGAATGGACAAAAGCCATACTGATAACTACTGTAAGCAAACTGCAAACAACACTTCTGACCTTTTCTATGTAATTCCAGAAGTATTTAAATTTAGTTCTGTACAACAAAAAGAACTTTTGGGCTATCAGACAACCATGACACTATAAGATTAAAGGAAAAGTGGTGGGCAGCTCTTGCAGGCCCACTCAGATTCTAGTTATACTAAAAAATCTCTATAAAGCAATTTTCCCAAAGTGTACTTTGCACTCATAATATTAATCTTTCCCAATCCCTTCTCATTTTCTTAGGATAAGGGACATTAACATCTCATAAGCCCCTAGGATCAAGCCTCAGGAGAGATCTTATTAGCGGAGTTGTGAAGACTTCACCATTATAAAATGAAATCTTTTATTACATCTTACAGAACAATGGAAAGTGTTTGTTGCTGGTTTCACTGAGGCAGAAATATTAAAAGTCAAATACACTAAAGGTCTCTGATAAATAAAGCCCAGGTTATAGTGCACAGTAGAGTGTTTTTCTCTTAAAAAATCATAACTGTCAAAAGCTTACAAAGTAAAAAAAAATCTTACCTAGTATACCTCCAACATCAAACAGAGTGGACATGTCCCCAGCACCCTTAGCATCAAAATGCGCTGAAACAGAAAGTACCTATTTAGATTGGGGTCTTAAAATCAGTTTTATTTTCTCACAAATATTGTCCCCCCTTTGTAATAAGTGTATACATTTAATATATCACCGTGCTCTGTGCAAATATATTTTATAAATCTACTTTTCTTTCTACTCACATGCACAGTTGACACAGAGCCAGATTTAGCACAGGGGTTCACCATATAGAACTGCTAGGCAAGCATCATAAGACAAGACAGTTAGGGACAACTGCGAAATGGGCAGTCAGACTGATGACCACTGTATACTATTTTTGTGTATCAAAATCAGCATGAAATTGTATCCTCTTTTGCCTTGTTTGGAATGGCATAATTTACCTAAGTGGGGGGCCTGCACATGAAGAAAGAGTATAAAGCCTTGGAACATTGCCCAGCACACCTTTGAAGCCGACGGACGGACGGGAGATAACTTCATCCGATCCTGAAAATCCTTCCAACACAGCGGTGAAAATGGCAGACTCTACACATCGGGCTACCACTCCCAAACTGGGTTCTTGCCTTTGGCTTCCTTTGTCTGTTATGCAGCGTAAGCCATCATTAAACAAAGCTAAGTTATTTCTCCTATGTGATTCTTACCGCTGTATCACTAAGGGAGGGGTATCGCCTTTTTATATTATATCTATATAGATTCGGGTTAGGTAACATGCCGCAATTACAAAAGAACTCATTCCCACAAGGGAGCTAACACCCCCTGCTGGATACACCCTCCCCCTCATTTTTAAATTTTCTCAGATTTATATTTTGTAATTTGGTTGTCCAGTATTTACATATTTTTATTGCAAGAATGTATGTGTAACCAACTAGAATAGCAGAAACAATGAAAAAAATTACACTTTACATTCTTTTTACAACAAGTGCACAAATTGCATATACATATATTAGTCACAGCAAGTTGTCTGGGCATAAATAAAAATTCATAATTATGTTTCAGGTCATAATTGAAAATAAAAATGCAATTTGCAATTTGTAGCATATGAATTCACCAAACAAAATGTACACTCATTCTAATGTCCTAAATGAGACTGGTTTCTATTGACTTGTGGCTGTGCTTCATTTGACTTATTTCCATTGACACACATCCCCACTTAAGTATATGATTATGAGGTGCTCGCCAAGTGACTTTCTCATTTGTGAAAAGTGCAAATGCTACCTTTGCAACCACTGAAAATTGCTGTCTTGCACTCTTCTAACAGTCAGCAAGTGCTGCTGAAGAAGAGAGACCCTCGTTTGAGGCACAGTGTAGATATATGCTCCAGAAAAGCTGTTGGTGCAACACCTTAAAAATCACTGGGATATGGTTTTGCCCTGAATTGTACACTTCAGATTGTGTCTCTAGTTTTTTAGACATTGTTGGGGTGCCAGACACTGGTCACCTTGACATTTTCAGTAATTACTCCAATGCAAGTAGCCAATCCATGTGCCTTTGCTGTTATGTATTCATAACTAAACAAATACAAAGAAGCATGACAGTATTTCTGTGAAGATAAGCATTCTCTAAAAGAACAATAAAGATGAACAAAATATCCAAATAATATAAAGACAAACTACTCAAAATGTTAATACATTTTTAATAATCTCTTCAAATCTCCAAATTCTGTACGTTTCTGTGTTTATTCTGAAATTTCCTTTTATATGTCAATTCTGCGATTGTTCCTGTGGTTTCCATATCAAGTAAATCATAGGGCTTGGATTTAAATTAAAAGAAAAAAAAAATACTTCACAAACATGGCATATATACATTTGCCAAGCAGAATTGTGTTCTAAAATTAATTGCTTTCTACAAATTTAAAAAAACATCTTGCCTGCATTGGCACTAGACAATGCAATCTATGAGGCAGATAGGAAAAGCTTCAAAACTTACCAACTAAGTCCATTTTTCCAAGTCAAGACAGTTGTTTAGTATTGATCTGCGTCATGTAATTACACATACATTGTGAAATAGTTTATACATCTTACTTTTGAACAAAAAAAAAAAAAAAAAAACACCAATAATATGAGATGCAGCCATTTTTAGAAGATGACTAGCCATGAACGATAATGTTGGAATTCAAATAAGTGAATCAAAAAGAAATCTTTACCACATAAAAAAAAAAACAATATCAAGAATATGCAATAAAAATGAGTATTTCCAGATCCCTTTTGTTGTCACAAATAAGCATTAGAAACATAGAATGTGCGGATCAATACTCGACAGCTGAGAAATAGATATATTTGTGAAGTTTTTTAGCTTTTCCTTCTTGCCCGATAACCTCTCTGTAAGGAGCCAGAGTAGGCACAATATTTTTTTTTTTTATTTATAGATAGTGCTTAACTTTAGAACAGAATTCTAAATGCATATATACAACACTTATGAAGAAAGAACTTTGACGTGAAAAATACTGAACGTATCCTTTACCAGTGCTTTCACATATTTTGACTTTCAATCTGATAAAAAACTGACAGTAGCATGACAGAAAGTTTGCATCAAATATCTAAATATGTAAAATGGTGAAAAATAGAACTCAACTTAGGAGGTCAACCATGCCTTTCTTTCCTTCCCTCCTAAAATGCACATTCTATCAAGCATATGTAAATTTGTTTATACAGTGGATTCTAAAGTCTAGTGGCATGCTACAATAAAATCATTTCAGTCACTGTGAACTATGGAGGGGAGAACTACTAAAGACAGAGAAAGTTTTTTTCAATCACCGTTCTCGTACATAAAAAAAAAACTAAGAGCATGTATAAAAAAATTCAGAAGCACACAAACTGAAAACTGTTCCTTTGTAGAAGTGCAAAAAACGCCACATGGCTCTAAAGCTGCAAACAGGTTTCACTTACCCACATTGGCAATGTACAGAGGAAGCCAATACAGGAACGTATAGCTAACCAATTTGGCAAATAACAGACACAGGGAAAATTCCACTACACCCTGTTAATCAGAAGAAAAAAAAAAATGAGTGCATTAGAATACTCACCCTGTTATTACAGATGACACCAAGTGTCTGGCCATGTCATTTAAAGCAGATCTTCTATGGATATGGTTACATATAGTAGGCATATTGTTTTTTTTTTTTCCCCTCTCATAATATCACAGAATATTTTAATCAGATCACAATAACACTGCCAGCCATCTAGAAACATTACTTGGTGACTGAAAATAATAGGTTCAACTCTCAGGATATAGTTTAACCCGCTGGTTTGCTATGCTAATCGTTATACACATACAGGTTACAATTTTCAGAGCACCCTAAAGTGTAACCTTTTTCTGCAACTGGCTCGATGGCTTAAAGTCCATTCCCTTTTAACATTCACTATTTCAGCTGAAGACTCACCGGTATTCGGAGTGCTCCCAAAAAGCTGATGGCTTCTGGCTCATCGTTTGCCACCTGCACAGATCGCACACCGTTTACCTGGTTGTGAGCAGGACTACCAAATATTTCCTCATTGCTACTGGAACGCAGCAGAGGTTCTTGTTCGGGAAGATCCTAAAAACAGAGCTTCCTTTTGTCAGGAATACACAACAAACTTCATCTGAATAAATAATAAGAGCTACATTTTCATCTGTAAAAACATGTTAAGCACAAACACACAACAGAAGTATGCTGAGCTTGTCTAATTATACTAGCAAAACTTCTTATAAGATACAGCCTCTCTGCATAGAATACTTCACACTTGAAATTTACAACAGACTAAGTAGTAAGAGTGTTTAAACTGAATTTACAAACTAATAAATGTTACATCATTACCAAGACTTTGGTAAAAGACAGCTACGTATATTTAGTTTTAAGCTAAAAACTGTCGCCTCAGAAACTCCTGACTACATACACAAATCCACACTCCACATCAAACGAAAAAGCAAGATGGAGGGCATCATACTTACATGGTGCTGTGGTAGGGAGCAGTTCACATCTTCTGGTTCTAAAAACAATACAACAAAATATGACATAGTGAACAGATTTAAAATGAGGTCTATTTCTCTATTGATTCCAGTGTAAATCATCCCACATAAACTGAATGTCTAAATTTTACAGCAGGTCTTTGTCATGTGCCATATGATGAGCTTTTTTTGTTACCGCAAAAAATGTGTGCAGTTTTATTGTGAATTTCTTCAAAAATTGAACTGGCAACTTACTCTCAACAAGGAAGAAAAAGCAGACAACTCCCATTACAGCAATGATGATGCCTGGTACAATGAAGGACAATCCCCAAGAAGTAGACACAAAGACTCCTGCAATAAGTGAACCCAAGATGTTCCCCACAGATGTGTGTGAATTCCAGATACCCATGATGAGGCCACGCCTGAAAAAAGAAAAACTTGTTAAAATCACATCAGTGAATTTCTGTGACAACCAGTTTTTCAATGAAAAGGAAAACAATAAACTGTGCTAAATGCCCAAAATATAAATTGCTAGCAGAAGTACTAAAAATATAGACTTTTAATTTGGGATGTTGTTATTAGTTTGTAGTTCATGTAATTTTCATACGTGCATTTTCTTCTTCTCGTGCCTTAGCTCAGTTTTAAATCTAAAAATATGATGGCAAATCAGTAAGTTTCATGGGACGGCAACCAAGAGATTTAAAAGTCTTAGATTGGTACAAGTAGCTAATATGGTTGGTGGCTCTGAGGCTAGGGATCTGCACTGGCAATAGGAAGGTTGCCGGTTCGAATACCGTAAATGCCAAAAGGGACTCTGCTCTGTTGGGCCCTTGAGTTAACCTGCAATTGCTTAGCGCTTTGAGTAGTGAGAAAAGCGCTATATAAATGCAAAGAATTATTATTATTATTTTTTATTATTATTATTATTATTATTATTTAATCTTACAAAAGCATAACTTTAGCTAAATTATGTTTGCCAATGTTCAGGTTTGTTAAAAATTCTATAATCTTTAACAAAACACATATCAAGTTAAAGATAACAGCACAACTATGTCAATGTTCAAAATGTTCAAACTTTACTAAAACACTGATAAAAGTACCAGCAACAGCATGAAAATATAATTAGTCCCAATACACTGTAAGGAAAGTAGCAAAGAAGACAATAACAAATTCAAGGATCACAGCTGCTGAAGTAGC
The DNA here is from genome assembly GCA_026402145.1 of Polypterus bichir lapradei. Classification (NCBI taxonomy): domain Eukaryota; kingdom Metazoa; phylum Chordata; class Cladistia; order Polypteriformes; family Polypteridae; genus Polypterus; species Polypterus bichir. The sequence goes on from JANRMT010062802.1 coordinate 21,760,521, forward strand.
ATTTCTATGTGCATTCTGAGGTCACTAAGGCCGGGTTTATACTTCATGCGACGAAACGCATGCCCCAGCGGACACTCCTGCTATGCAAGCGTTTTACTGTTTATACTTGCAAAACTGGAAGAATCCACCAGGTGGCAGTGAGAGATATTACCACGGTGAGAACAGGTTTGGCTTTGCTGTGTTGTGAATTGCCTGGAACATCCATTAAATTCCAAGGACACCTTTACGCAATACTGTATCGCTGAAAAGGATGTTTAATAATTAAATCCATCAATTCAGGGATGTGTCCATTCCAGCAAGCATTGGGCACGAGGCAGAAACAATCCCGAGACAGGGCATCTGCTCATCGCAAAGTGAATACAAATACGTACACTACATACAAATACACATATACTACATCCTGTAGGATCCGTATGGCAGCTTTCTGTCACATGTAGATAGTATAAACAGAGACTCTGACGTCACATTCAAACTTTTATCACACTGCACCCCCCGACTTTTTGCTGGTACTGCAACTCGCACACATGTCGTGTTAATTTCTGAGGACCTTCTCAGAGGACACGTCAAATGAATGCTGGGGAACGCGTGGCAGCCATGATGCATGCGCATATGTATTCTAAGCGTGAGGTATAAACAAGCCCTAAGTCTCACAGTCAACATCTTCATAATATACCCTTACCAACAGGCTAAATGGAGAATGCTGCAGAATAAACCCGTTCGCAAATAAGTGGATGGACATTGCCACAAACCTTAGACATTCTGAACATAAATAGGTGATATTGTGAAAGAAAACTGAAATAGAACTATTTTGGATATTTGGGTTACTCACACCTTCATTACGTGTGAAGTCAAAATAAAGAATATTGTACCCAAATAAGTCAGGAGTTATAATATACTATAATAATATCATTTATATTGTAGGGATGGGGATATTTTGATGTTATTAGGCTTTAGATCGTTAGTAAAAATCATCAATAGTACTGACTAACAAACACAAGGTATTACAGTCAAAAAGCTAATTGCATCCAACAGAAAGCTGTACCTTGGTCCAACGGGGGCTTCCCTTAATTAGACTAAATTGCAAAATGACTTCCAACCAACAAAGAAACAATTTACAGAAAACAAAATTAATATCCTGCTATAGTCCCCTCAGCCTTCATATTAAAAAATTAAACCTGTAGTTTAATTTGAATGGTGTATTTTACCAACAACACAATCCTGAATAACATCCACCAATCCATCCCAAGAAAATTCCCAACTTTATTAATTACAGAAATGGTTTTCTGCTGTTAGAGCAGTTTGCACAGTAGCAAACAGAACAGTTTAATTTTCACTAATGTTCTTAAGAAAACAAAAAACCATTACTCATTTCAAAACATTTGTTTTAGATATCTAGTAAACAACAAAATGTCATTTTTATATTCTGGATCATAAAATATAGTTCATTACCCATTTTCTTTATATGTTTTGTCATTCATCTTTAAAAAAAGGTGCCAATCACTTTTTATCAGTGTCTTGGCTATTGAATTGTGCACTATCCTACATTGCACTACTTCACCCCACAAGACAATTGTGATCTATGAGGAACATAAATAACATGTATATGAGGAATAATAAATAACATAACTGTTGCTTTGTCTGTTTTGCAGCTGGCTTACTCCTTAAAAAGGTATACTAAGAGGCAGAGGTTGACAGTTGCAGCCATAGTTATTTATGCAGCACTAAAAGAGCTATCCATACTTACTTGCCCTTTCCAAACCAGTTCCCAACACAGGCTACAACTGCTGGCCAGCCAGTAGTCTGAACTAGTCCGTTCATTGCCTGTGAAAACACAACTTTATACATGAGTCACAAGCCAGTGAGAAGATGGCAAATGAGTTAAGGCTGTTTGTATTTTAATCTACTCAAACATTAAAAGAAAGCATGTAACAGGACACAAAATGTACACGAGACTTAAAAGAAGCACTTTGCCAGATGATTGTCCAACAGTTAAAACACTTGTATTTCTACCGAGTATGCAACTTACCTGTGCAAAAACATAGAACCAGATAGAGTGTATTTTCCAGTAGAAACCGAAACCAAAAAGTGTAGTGAAGAAGCCACTGAGCAGCATCCCAGTTGACAGGTAGTAGCGTAGTGGGAGACGCTCCCCAAAGATGCCACTAAAAGAGAAACAATCAGCTAATGCAGATGTAGAGATATTACAATAATGAGCCTAAAAATATAAGCAAATTAATGAAGCAATGTCTTATTATGTTATGTGGTGCCTTATACATCTAGCATCAGCACAAGGTTCTTTAGAAAAGAAAAGAGATTCAGTATTTTAAAGAAATGCCAAGGGAGCAATTTAACAAAAGTGTCAGTGCAATAGAACCATAAAATGTGCAAGAACTGAGAAGGACTGACTGAAGGAGAAAAAAATTAATTTTTGTTGTGCGGTTTGGGAGTTCAGAGGCTATCATAGCAACATCAGGCACAGAACAGAACCCAACCTTGGATGGCACACCAGTCCTTCATATATGGTCTATTGATGCACACACCCACAAAGAGACAATTTAGAATCACCAAATAACCTAATTAGCACATCTTTGGATGTCTGAGGAAAAACCAGAGTACTCAGAGAGACAATGGACTAGCCATAAACTCTACAGAGACAGTGACCACTGCAGACCCTGCACTACCAGAACAGTCACCGCTTTGATTAGGCCAGGTATATTAAGAGACTGAAAGAGAGTGGCAGAAACATTGGCATCTGTTTCAGTGACACGGTTACATATAATCTTGATTAAAGGGCAAACCAAAAAAGAAATAATCAATGGTACATTAACAAAAGATAAGGGAGTTGAAAACATAATATTGAGTGTTGATCGCTCGTGGATTGGTTTTCCTGCTAGTCCAATCTTCTAAATGCTCAAAGTGCATATTGTGAACAATGTCATTTGCTTATTAATTTGAATTTGTAAAAAGGTCACCCATAAGCAAACAGGTATGTATGTTTCAAACCTTCAAATTTTAACGGCCTACTGAATAGGATAAATTGAGAAAGTACTAAGATAGTCTCAAGAAAGCTGGTGAAACGTTGTTAGAACATAACATTTAGAAAGAGTAAAACAAATGAGCATTACTAAGTCAATTCCCTGAAGTAGTACTGAAGCAGCACTATAAAAGAAAATTTCAGGCCAGTAAAAGCAGGAATATTGGTTTAGATAGCCCAACAGAGCAGGCTGGTCTTTACTCAGATAAACAAAAATGATTACACATAATTAAACAGCAGGGAAGCAAAATTGCTGTACAGTTTTTAAATCCCTTCACTGCCTCTTCAATAACGGAGTGCAAATAATGTACTACAAGACAAATATATTTCCACATAAACTGTTCTTTCTGTAACAATTTTATAAAGGTCATAAATAAGTAACAAAAATTAATGCAAAGGAAACTGAGATACAACACAGGTGACACAGTGATGACAATAACAGCTAAACAGTTTCAGATGTCTGGTTTCAAATGCCAGTCCAGTCACTGTCTGAAAAGAGTGAGAACATTGCTTGTGTGTCAGTATACCCTTTCTCCAAGTACTCTGGTTTCCTCTTGTAAATGAACAAAATTAACCTATGGCTGACTGGAAGCTATTAAAAGTCTTCAAACAATCATATCTGGGTGTGTGGATGAGCATGCCCTATATTGGACTGGCACTTTATTCAGCTGGTTTGTTTCCACCTTGTGCCCATTTCTGCCTGAAAAGTTCCATGTGAGCCTGTAATGGACTTAGCCGATTCAGAAATTTGGATGGATGGTATATAACAATCATCAAATGACACAGTATGTAATGCTTTTCTTCAGGGTAAGGCACATAACAGGCTACAAATTAGCCTGACCTACCTGATAAACATTCCTATGGCATAGGTAACCAGAAACGAATTATCTAAGGCACCAAAGAGCGTCTGATAGTTTGTTTGATCTGAAAATAAAAAAAATATATATATATAAAAGAGGAACTGAAAGTTAATTGTTTAGAAGCACAAAGAAAACGACTCGCCCTCTTGCAAATTCGTTCTGATAACACGCCCAGATGTTCACCATAAGATAGCCTACATTTGGTGAGGCCAAGGGTCTGGGGGTGGTTATAGAACTGTTCAGAAAAAGGAACTATATATTAGTAACAGAGATAAAATTGAGCACCTAACTGAGGAGCAGCAATTTTTTACACCTTTTTTTTGCACACATTCAATTTCTTGGTTGTACTGCCTGGCTTAAAACTTATCATAGAATCACAATAAAATAAACAGTAGAAGCTTTCTAGTCACATATTCTCCTGTTAAAATAAATACAAGACTTATTCCTAATGCATTTTTAACCTTTAAGCCATCCTGCCTGCTAAGTAAAAAACTAAAATTAATAAGAAGAAACACAACTGCACACTAACAGCACCTGATGGGGCCCCGGGGAGATGGGAGGTGGTTGGGATGTTAGTATGCCGTTCGGCATCACAAAGGAAAAACTAATAGTGTAACACTATAGCATCAAGGTGTGCTTTTGCACATTTTGAAACATAATATAAAATAGCTCAGCTAAGTCACTCTCTGTTTGCTTCATGGCCAGGTCTAGTTTGGAAGTGAAAACACATTGTCTTTTCAATGTAGAAGTTGAAGATTTCCTGGAATTAGTATGGCAGTGTCACTTGCAAAAACTGAACGAATCAGGCAATATGCAAATAACAACAACTATAAAAAGCACAGGCTTAGTGTCCCACAGCAAGGTAGGCTGAAGGTTTTACACTTGAGAACATAATAACATATTTGATGAAAACATATCATGCTGAACAATCATAATGTGACAATTCCTTTTCATCTCACTTTCACATAAAAATCATCTAGTTGAGTGTTAAATGCTCCCAAGTAAGGGGCCCTCCAGTTCTGTTTACTTTTACTCTGTTCTCCTCCAAACATTTGAGTTAAACTGTATGGGTGAAGGTATGAATGCAATAGTCTCAAAAAATCCAAAATAGGCAGTGGGTCATATTAAATATATTTTATAAAAACTTGCATTACACATAAAACATACACAGGTAATACAAACTCAAAGTGGTAGTGTGTTGCAGTGGTTAATGCTGCTTCTACAATTTCCCCATATCTGTGCTGAGTTTTCTCTTGGAACTCTGATTTTCCTCAGATATCCCAGGCCAAAAGTTTGGACACACCTCCTCATTCAATGTGTTTTCTTTATTTTCATGACCATTTACATTGGTAGATTCTCACTGAAGGCATCAAAACTATGAATGAACACATGTGGAGTTATGTACTTAACAAAAAA
>JANRMT010062802.1:21766230-21821370 GCA_026402145.1 Polypterus bichir lapradei
TTTTTTGTTAAGTACATAACTCCACATGTGTTCATTCATAGTTTTGAGGCCTTCAGTGAGAATCTACCAATGTAAATGGTCATGGAAATAAAGAAAACACATTGAATGAGGAGGTGTGTCCAAACTTTTGGCCTGTACTGTATGTTTAAGATTAACTGCAGATTCTAAACAGGTCATATATGAGTGTGGAGGTAAGTGGGCCCTGTGGAAAAAAAGGCATCATGTCTAGGGTTGGTTCCTGGATGCTAGACCTGCAACACTGAACTAAGCAAGCAGGTTTGAGAAGGTTATGAATGCCATATTAAAATTCAGACACTAGCCATAGTTCTGAAAATAAGAAATTCCAACACTAATTTTACATTTACGAATGTACTACTGTTCGGGAAGATCACATTTCATGCACTTTGGCCAGTAAAAGAACATACATAACTCAAAGTCCATGAACAGACATGCAATTGAAATACTCTTACTGATATGTAATTCAATTCTTAAAATCTCAAAAATGTGCTATGAGAGGTACAATTTAGTGAATTTTGTTACAGTAAAAGAGTGATTTTTCCAAAATGTACAGCACACTAGTGTAGCAACTAGGCTTAAAGCCTTGATTTATTAGTGCCAAACATAAATACTTGGCGTGGAAGCTCTGAGGCTAAAGATCTGTGTTGGTATCTAGAAGATTGCCAGGTTCAAATCCTATAAGGGATCATATTCCATTGGATAATGCAATTGTGTGGGCACCAGTCATAATGAATCCCAAAGAAGAAGCCATTTAAATGTTTCAGAAGTAAACCTGAAAACTTCTTCAGAGGTGTTGTACAATGGCTGACCCTGCACTCTCACCCCAAAAGACAAATATGAATAATAATAAAGTAAAAAAAAGGAATAAAGTATATCAAATCAAAAAACAACACTTAAAGAGACAAAAAGTAAAACATCATGGTAGACCACCTGATAAAACTGCAAAAGAAGTCCAACTTGCCAAATACTGTGCAATTACTAGCTGCTGCTCTTACCAAAAGGTGGCCAGTCACACCATGTTTCATTGTTGGGACTGCTGAAGTTTGGCGGCTGGATAACTTCTGAACAGTTTCTGTGCAGCTCACTCTAGAGAGAGAAAAAAAAAAAAGTATAAGTCCGTTAGTCAACCTTTATTAATTCTAGCTTCATCCATTCTGCACACGATTACAAAGTTACTTCTGTAAAAATGGCCTTCTGCAGCAGACAGAGCAGCACAGTAAGATACTCAAGTGTGGTTATGAGGTCAGTTAGGAGGTTCTCGAGAGTTCAGGATCCCTTTGTAACCATGTAAACTCAGGTCTATCCACTTGTGAATCAAACAATACTATGTTTTAAACAAGTAATTCATTTTCAAAGCAAATAGTTGCATCAATATTTTTTTTCTTTTCCTATCTGTACACTTTTCTTTTCCTACATCCAAAAGATACTAAACCTCAAAAATACAAAAAGTAATTAGTAAAAAGTTAGAACAAGATGCAGCAATGTCTTACCTTGACAATGCTGATAGGCTTCCGTGACAGATGATAACTTGTGTAAAAAAGGAAGGTTAAAAGGAGAGTGAATCCTCGATACCTGTCACAATACACCAAAATAAGGAAAAAAAATCATTATAAAGACAAATAATTGACCTTTATAAAAGAACAAGGGGTACAACTTGTGAACAGACTGAAATCTTAATATATGACAAACAAAAAAAAAAAAGTGAATGGAGAACAGTAAACAACTTGCTGCATTTTATTTATATTTACAGGGGTGGGCAAAAGTAGGTCTACAGATGTTTGCATGAAAAAAGTCATGTAGGTTGTGATTATTACAATAGCTTTATTAACTCAATAGCTTTAAGAAGAAGGCAAATAATACAAATAAACAATACAATAAGTAATAAATTAATAATATTACAAGAATAAACTGTTTTGCACACTCAAACTGCAAACTTCCTTTTGCCCTGTATATACTGTATACACACACACACACAAACTAATAAATTTTAAATAAGTTAAAATTTAACACATATGTACAGTCCTAAAAGTATGTGTACAGCAGTCCAAATTAATCTTTAAGAAGCAATTCAAGACTTCCAAAAATAAAGCAGGAAGAGGAAGAACCCAAGTATTCTACGCCCTGTGAAGCATCACCTTTAGTTAAAAACAAGGCCTAGCTAGTGAAAATGCCTTTCTGCTCATAGAAGTGGTGCTCTTTCCAGGAAGAATATACAGTATCAGCCTTCCCCCTATATTTTCTGGACCAGTTAAACTAGAAAAACAGGCTGCCCTGCTATGATACCTGAGAATAAAGCTGGAAGTTTAGTCTGAAAGAAAAAAATATACCGAGTACTAACCTATAAAATAGACAAATCAGCACTGCTGGCATTTCAAACATAAAACATCCAAAGAAATTTTCACCAAGACACAAATCAGCATTCAGCTTAGTGCTTTAAACCTTTTGAACAAATTCCTGCCAGACAGCAATGCATGTGTAAAACTGTCACTTGGCTATTACTGTCTGCTTAGTTTTGACTTAGGACGCTGGCAACTTCAGTAATGTCAAGGAAATGCCACCGCACTATAAAAGACTCGAGGCTCTTAAAAAGACTCATGACATGGTTTAGTGGATTCAATGCATGGTCTCCCAGACATACCCACTGACACTAGAACAATTTAAGTATAAAACAGATTAATCGCCACATATTTGGCAGAGCTACTTCCCTCTATATCTGGATTTTGAACTAAAATCAGTACACATTAAAGTGTCAGCCAGCTCCTTTTCCTGGTTAGAATTAAGTGACAAAACATGAAGTAACATAATATGATTTAGTGGCTAAGATATTGGACCTGCAAGCCACAAAACTGTGGATTCAGCAAATATTAGTGAATCATTGAAGAACCCTACGAATATTCCAACCTTGAAAAAATGAAAATAACTTCAATGCTTTAGTGATATTTAAGTTACCTTGAATCAAAATGTAAGCTAAATAAACATAATTAGAGTGGGGAACATTATGTCTGGTTTTCAGGGGCCATAGAGGGCTATAAACTATAAATATTAGGGGCCTCATGTATAAACGTGGCGTATGCACAAAAATGTTGTGTACGCCCATTTCCACGCTCACTCCAAGGTGTATAAAAACTAAACTTGGCCTAATGCTACGCACAATTTCACAGCAGCCTCACACCATGCGTACGCACTTTTCTGCTCAGTTTTGCAAAAGAGCGGCACCCAGCATCAAAGAAGTTCTATTGTTTCTGTGTTATTTCTCTTTGTTTTTTAGATTCACATCCATGATGCCAGCTTTATCAAATACACCAAAATTAACTGTATATCTTTTACAAATTTAATTCACTTGATTGTAATCATTCTGCAACAATATAATGGTGTATGGAATGGCCAAACTATTACAACTATCTTAGCTGCTTAAGTGTTGTTAGAAGACATCACAAGGGCAAGTATTTAGAGTTCATACTGACTTCTTGTCCTATGAAGAAGACTGGCTTCTAATTTGAGTGTGTGTGTTGTCAGAATACTAGGATGTATACTGGATGTCATTTTTATGATGAATTTGCATTAATGTTTATTACATTTTACAAATAAATTCTTACCTTCATTTAAATAATGTATACTGGTAATAACTGGTGGGGCACGGTGGCGCAGCAGAAGAGCTGCTGCCTCGCATTAAGGGGACCATGTCCTGGGTGTCCCCTGCTTGGAGTTGGTATGTTTTCCGGGTAGGCTTCCTCAGTCTGCTTTGGTTTCATTCCAAAGGCATGCCGGTTAGGGAATTTGGTGATGCTAAGTTGATGCTACTAGTGTGTGTGCTTGCATTCACCTTGTGATGAGCTGGTGCCCTGTCCAGGGATTGTACTTGCCTCATGCTTGATGCTTTCTGGGACTGGTGCGTCGTTGGCTGGATGGATAGATGATTAGAATAATTAAACATGTATAGCAAAGAGTTTTCAATGTTCCTTAAAAGTTTCGAAGAATCAGCGTTCTAAACTTACAGCTGGTTTTACATTTATTACAGATGCTTATTGTGTGGCGACTGGTTATGTGGAGAAAGAAAACAGAAGGACAGGAATTGGGGGTTGGTACATTTGGCAGACACAGTACTGATGCAATACATTATTCCATTTAGGGTGGCGCGTAAGGCAGGAACAATCCTTGGATGGTGTGCCAGCTCAAGGCTACTGCTGCACCACTGTGCCCCCACATGCTTAATACATGCTTTAATGCATTTCATCATGAAAATGATAAAGTATATCTTATTATTCTAAAATGTTCAAAGAACTGTAATATCATGAATGAAATATATTCTGTGTGGTGATCACTGCCTGCGTGCTCCTGTTGGCATAAGAGAAAGCTTGTTTTTAGAAGCACGTAGCGATTAATGACTGGGGCGGGGAACATTTAGAATATGAAGCATTTAATTAGCTACTTTAATTACTATGGGTTTTGAGAAACTCTAGTAAATTAAACATTGATTTTAAGATGAAGTTTACAATGTTATACTTTAATGACAAAATAAACCACGAAATTAAAGTGGAAATTTCGAGATTAACAATGACATTTTGACTTTAATCTCGACGTAAACCTTTTTTTTTTCTCAGATGGAGGGCTGCTACTTGCCTTTTCATGATGACTTTGATATATGACCACTTCTTTTAATTTTGAGCACTGCACAACCTTCTGAATTCTGTGTGCCTCTGCCATGCTGTACCACTCCTTCCATTTCCTTTTGTTGTTCATAACACTGTTTATGTCACCAAATAGTGTGTTTTTCTTTGCCTCCACTTCATTGAACAGGACCTCCATTTCTCATTCGCTGAAATTCTTTTTTTTCACACATGCTTTTGCCGTTGTCTTTTAACAAAACACTGAACAGAAGAGGCTATTTACATTGATTTGCAAATTTTACAAATATGCAAAATCCTGGGAGGATTCAGGGTAGGTCTGTTGGCTTTGGACATCGATTGGGATTCATAAAGGGAAAGTGTGTAGAACTTTTCTTATGTACAGTTTTATACATGTGAATGGTTTTGTGCTTCCGCACATTTCTAGTTTTGTCCATACGCCATGTATTAGTGTGAACTCCACACAAGGCGTTATACATGAGGCTCAAGGTCACACAAACTGGCTTGTTAAGCATAATCTTTATGAATGGAAGACATTTGGACAATTGGTCTATCTCTCAATCAGACAGAACCTACAACCAGAACATACATTTGTACCAAACAAACAGATGCATAAAACAAAAAAACAATATCCCCAGCTGAATTACTCCAATCAACCCATTGTGTTTTTTTGCCATTTTCTGATTTGTTGTTTTCTCTGTCTATGGAAGAACAGCTTAAACCACACTCCCACAGCATTTAAAAGAACCAAGTAAAAAACTGGTTTGAGTGATGTCAGCAATAACCACTAGCAGTATGCAAAATATCCTGTGAAGGAAGATTCCTCACTTAGTATAGCTGCCAGAGAATAATCTTTGCATGTGCTGCAAATAAACAACCTCACTTACTGCAAAACAATTTTCAAAAAATGCTGCAATTATATTTTTGTCTAGGAAAAACTGAGGTGATTTTTTTGTTGTCTCAGAGTTCAGGATTAGTTGATTTTATAACATAAAAAAGTCTTTAAGTATTACTTATTACTGAAAAAAATTCTAGCCGCTACACAAGTACGTGAAGAAAATCAATGGATGGGTGTATATTTACACACTCCAAACTCAATGGACATGATCTGATGCGTGTTTTTAAGATGCTGTAATCCACAGTCAGCATTCTGACTGATGGTTTGTTAAAATTACAAAATTGAATCTGAGCTCTCTCTTTAGCACAAACAATCTTATGTTTTATTGAAATAAATGTCTATATTACTTCTGTATTAAATGAGGTTTACTAAAAATAATGTTTCCAATTGTTTTCAATATTTTGAGACATACTGGTACAGCGGTTAGCACTGCTGTCTTGCATCTCCAGTTGGAATGATGCATCTGGAACACTGTGTGGTATTTGCATGTTCTCCCCATGTCTTTAAAAGCTTCCACTTAAATTTAAAGATATGCAAGTCAAATTAATTGGAAAGTCTTAAATGAACAGTAGCATTATTGTTGTTTTTGGTATATGATCGATCAGCATGCAACACACTGCCATTGACCATCACAAAGATAAGCAAGAGTGTATTAAAATGCAAATATTATTTATCTAGCAGAACATTCACAAACCCCCTTTAACCAATTTGGGTTTATGGTGGACTGGAGCTTACCCTAGTCAACTTCTCCAGATGTATGCTGTTTAAATAAAAAATAATTATATTAAAAAAACTGGCCTGTAAAATACATGGATTCCAGTTTAGTTTCCATCACTAACACGCTGTGTGACTCTGAGCAAGTCACTTGCCCTACCTTTGCTCCAATTGCAGAAAATTTTTTTAAAAATGAAAATAGTTGTAGCTGTAAAGTGTTTTGAGGCCCATCTGCTACAACTTTTAAGTAAGGAAGCATGAAGTCGATTGCAAAATCAGCTGCCACCCTATCAACACCGGAACAAAGCCTTAAACCATTCAAAAGTTGGGCAGCGGGCAAGTGCTTTGTTATGCCAACACAAGAATGGCCAGCGTGTGAGTATGAGTGAGCCCCGTGATGGACTAACACCTCATTCATGGTTGATTACTGCTTTGTACCCAGCATTCCCAGAATAGGCTCCTGCCCATGTGACCCTCAAGTAGATTAACCAGGTTTGAGAATACAGTGTACTGTATTAAGTTAAATGTATTCACTATAGCTTCAACACTAAGTCTCATATCATTAAAAAACTATATAGTTATATTTACTTCACATTTGACCCAGACGTGAGAGATACACTATTTGAAACTACTGTATATTCATATTTACACATGCAGCCATACGCTATGCATGCACATATACAGATATTCACCTAGATACGTTGGAGGTATGAATAAAACAGTCATCACAAGTTACAGAAGGGAAATGTGAACAATCTCCCTGAGCAGATCAATCATTTCCCTATCTGTCTCTCACTTTCCAGCAAAATCAATCACAACAAATATGTGATTCACTGTTCCAAGACACTCTTCATCAAATCTTTGATCATGGTGATGAAAGAATTGGAAATGAACTGGACTCTGATTGCCTTAAACCACAAGATTATTTATTCAATTTCTGCCTCTGACCCATTGTGTCTGTTAACATACCAGTGTTCCAGATTAAAAAAAAAACAAAAAAAACAGTAATAATATGTGTCTGTACTTACACAGTAACATTGCTAGAGTTCAATGTTACTGTTTAGAAAGTTCTTTGGGATCATGCTTGGCTCAGAAAGATGCAACACAAATACAAGGATGAATGTTTCATTAGCATTTCTTGGATGATATTTTTAAAAAGTCTTGTCTATATAGATGATTAATTTATGATACAAAAATAAAAGCTTTGACTGTGATCAAAAGATATCCTGCGATAAAATAATTATGTACAGTAATCAGGTTAAACACAACTCCTTCTGCAACAAACACTGCATCTGTGCAAAGCTGATATGTGATCTAGTCTTTTGCTTCAAGCCCAGTAACTGTTGACATTCACAGAGTTCTATATTAACAAGTCTCCAGAGGAAGCTGAAAAGGAATTAAAACTAATCATTCATACAATTTTTAAAACATGAAAACATGTTACAAAATTAGAGAAATATTGCAGATGGGCTGCCTGATGTAAAGAGTGAACACTTCAGCTACAGGAATGCAAAACAGAATGGTAGTAATGTGAGAGAGTTTGACGAAACTGTACACGGTTAATCACATTATTGTGATTAATGTGCACTCCTTTTCTTTATTTGAACATATTAATGATAATAGTATATTCAGAATATTGAATACACAGAATGTATCTAGTGTGCAACTTATATTAAGAACCATGAGTGTTATCATACATTAGTATTAATATTTTGAATACTGACAACTTACTATGTTTTTGCTTTTTTATGTCTTTTCTCTGGAATCTTGGGGGTTATTTACAAAGTACTGTAAGCATTAAAACAGCTAAAATAATAATATTACTTTGTTTAGCTTGTTTTATTTTTTTGTTGTGATTGTTAATTCTACCTGGACTGCATTATTATGAAGATTTGTAACTGCAGGTCTCTCACCTTAACCTTCAGGTCACTGCTGTTGGGAAAGATTCTCAAGTTATGATTTTTTGTCTTTTCCCCCACTGTCTTATTCTGTAATTTGCAACTTAGTTTACTGGCTGCAAAGCCCGACAAATAAGTTGTGAAATTGGTGAAAATGCTGATCTTACTTTTCAAACTAATGTTTCATAGGAGGCTGAAACAATGCAATTGTAATTGTCAGTACATTTAACATGGAATAACAAAGACCTCAATTGCAACTTTAAGACAAAAAAGTGCTCTCATAGCATGCACTCTAAAGGGCCAAGGCAGTACTGTTACAGTTGTTACTGTTACATAATAAGTAAGGATCCGTTTTGGCTGAAACAAGACTGGGTAGGTTAAGTTTTCATTCTAAGATAAGAAAACCAGAGACGTGGAACTTTTAACTGACAAAACCATTTAATATATCAACAATAACATTAGTGATGGGCAATATATTATGATGGTGGAGTATCCATACAAATCTAAGCAAATGTTTTGCAAATATACTGTATGCACTGGATATAAATGACAGAAAATTCATGCTTAAGGCATTTGTATTAGTTCCAAGTATGAGCACTCACAAACGCATAACGACTGGAGACTTTAACAACGTATTAAATCCAGACTTAGGTTAGGTCCTCAGCAGCTGCAACTATAACATCTGAAACTGAGATGGAAAACACACAGATTGAAGATCACAACTTCTCTGACTCAATTTAGATTTCTGTATTACAGCTTAATAGTATTCTCTTTCTTCTCACCAGTACACCACAGTTACTTAAGAATGTATTTTTATTGGTAATATATTATTACCCTTTGTTAGCACTTGCAAACATGAACCTCATTATCTCTGACCATGTTCCTCATATTTTGGATCATCAAGCCCTATAAACCCTACCTACAACTGACAACTTAACTCACTAATTTTAGCTGATAAGGGCTTTATACAATTAATTTCCACACATGTTGATATTTTCTTAGAGATCAAGTTAGACTCACTTGTTCCATTGTTTAATCGGGAATGCAAAACAGCCACTTATGAAAAAGGCGACTCCTCAGAGACCTAATGCAGATGACATGACAATAACAAACTTTCATATCTATTACTAGGCTGCAAATATACACATTCTAAAATATTTAAAAATGGCAGTATCTAAACTCAACAAAACAACATCTGTTTGTTTAGCACTAGAAAGGAAATCCTTCTCTACATTTTCTTTGTATGCCCTGCTCTCTACTGCACTTAACACTGATTATCATCAATTTACCAGCAACCCAGTGTTCACCATATAGTAAAAAAAGGAACCAATATCGAACACAGTTTACTTTAGAAAACACATATTTGATGCCCCTATTCAGGATAGTCTCCTATTCCAAACCTGCTTTAACCTATGCAGGATTCAACCTATGGGAGATGCTAACAATAGCACGATTTAGACATCTCTATATTGATAAGTATTGGCTTCTTTTGAAAATATTAAACTCTAAATTTAATCTTTTAGTGGCCTACTTTTTCTGCTACATACAAATTATAACTAAGAATTATTAACCAGTATTTAAATGTACAGGGATTTGATTTGGAAGATTTGGAGTTGCTTATAACAAAACACTACATCACTTACAAATAAAATAAATAGCATAAGTTAAAAGGAAAAACTTCATACAAAGCTAGTGAATAGTACAACTATAAAGGAGTGTGCATGACTGTGTAATGTGTGTGCACATGCACACGTACATGTACATATACTGTACACACACACCTTCATACAGCATATGACAAAATACAAAGAAGACAGACTAAGTTACTGGTTTGAGGGGGCTATGGCTCTGGGAAAGAAACTATTTAGAGTGGCGGAGTGGTGGCTCTGAGGCTAAGGAGCTGCACTGGTATCCTGAAGGTTGCCGGTTCGAGTCACTGCCAAAAGAGATCCTACTCTGCTGGGCCCTTGAGCAAGGCCCTTAACCTGCAATTGCTCCAGGGACGCTGTACAATGGCTGACCCTGCGCTCTGACCCCAAGGGGTATGTGAAAACTAACAAATTCCTAATACAAGAAATTGTATAAGGCGAAATAAAGAACAAAAAAAAATAATAAAAAATTTCAGGTGTCTGTTAGTTTTAGTTTTAATTGACCTGAAGGATTTACCAGAGGGGAGTTATGTAGTAAATGATGAGCTGGGTGAGACACGTCTGTGGTGATCCTTTTGACATGTTTAGGGACATGAAATGTATTCAGGTATACAACAGACGGAAGAGCACAGTCAATTATTTTCTCAGCAGACCTCACAACAGGCTGTAATTTATTTGTGGAAAGTGCTGTTGCAGAATCAAACCAGACAACAATGTAAAATGTGAGTACGCTTTCAGTCATAGCTTTGTAAAATTGATCTAGGATTGGCTGGGAAATATTCAGTTTCTTCACTTGGCGTAAGAAGTACAATCGCTGTTGTGCCTTTTTAGTGATGGAAGTGGCGCTAATGTCCCAGATGAGAGTTAAACTTAAAAAGAATTAAAAGCAACCTGCCCGACTTCCCTTGTCTTCTTTTTTTTCCCCCTTTGTCCCCACTGACCATCTTAGTATAATTAGTTTATTTGATTATTGTTTTCCTTTTGTTTCCAATTAGAGCCATTTGTAAAGCACCTTGAAATATATTTAACTAATAATGTTGTTGCCTTTCACCTTGTTACTTTTCAGACAGCCTCTCCAGACTCCATAGACAAATTTGAAGGATCTTCTTCCTCTTCTATGAGGGGTCAATGTGCTTGATCATCCTTCTTCAAACAGCTCCGTCAAGCACCTCCTCACCAGTCACACTCTTCTCCTTCAGATCTTCTTTTATTTTATCCATCCACCTCTGCTTTGGACTCTCTTGCTTTCTCTTCCCATGGACTTCCATTCCCATCACTCTTTTGCACACTTATCCATGATCTCTCCACATCACATCTGATTACCACTTCATCCTGCTTTCCTCTACTTTCTTAGCTATCTCTCCCATTGTTTTTGTACCTGTGATAGTCTCAATTCTTACTATGCCCTTCTTCATAACTCCACAAATCCACCTCAACATTCTCATTTCTCCCACATTTAACTTCTCCTGCACTCCGTTTACTGCCCATGTCTCCGCTCCATACATCACTGCTGGTCTTACCACTGTTCGAAAAACCTTACCTTTAACTTTTTCTCAATTTTTTTTTTTTCAGGGCTGGGCGAAATCAGCCCAACTTGGTGTCGGTTAAAAGCCCAGATAAACAGACAGGGCTAGTGTCAGAAAGGAAATCCCAAGTTCAGTCCCAAAGGATCATTCAATTTTTTTAATTGGTGCTGCTAAACTAGTTATGTGACAACCAGCATTTGTGTGCTTCATTTAATTTACTTATTTTTTTAAGATTCTCAACCTTTAAATGCTTCTTCTCCTCTTAAGCAGTTCCATTCATTGCTGTAATTGATTCTTACTTTCTTAACAAGCTGCTAATTAACAATGAGATGCAACAAGTGACAAAGCACTATTTAACCTGGGTCCCTTTACACACGTATGTGTTCCCCATGATGTTTTAATTTTTATAAAACATTTTGAAACAAATGGAAGAGAACATATGAGAGGCTACAAATCCACTCTGGGCAACAAATCACATTTTTATTATAGTATTTTTCTTTCTGAGAATGACCCGAGATGGAAAAATTCAAACAGCAACATGCAATAAAATTTGATAACAAGTTCTGTTATCAGAAAGGATCAATTTCTAATTAGGCAACTGGGTTGGAGTATAACCCTGCCGCTGCTATGTCCTCCTGGACTCACACTGGAAAGCCCTGGTTTACTGGAATTTTACACGCCATTTCAGGCAAATGTATGGCCAATTCTTAGAAAGCTTGCTGTCATTTTGGATCTTACACAAGCCAGTTCAGAGCTGCTTCCTATTTGTGTTACATCCACATTGTGAACAGGAAATCTTTCTAGGCAACTACTGCATAGAGTTTGACAGACCGGCTATCACATTGTGTCACACACACCTCAACAGACAAATTCAGAAAGACACACTCACACAAATCTATGAAGACTTGTTACCCAGTTGTGTTGGAGAACAGTTTCAGGGCAACTTGCTGTCGGGTTGAGTGTGTAATACACACCAATTCACACATGCTACACACTTGAATTATACACACAAAAACAGTGAGTACAGAAAGTTTTTTTTTTTTTAAATACTGCAGGAGTGCACAGAAATTAACTTACCGCCAAGTTCTACTTCACTTTCTCTCACACAAAAACAATCAGACTTGCTGTCCACTTAAATACACACACTTTTGGCAGTAATAATGTGTATACTATTGCAGCACAAAGTTTATGGTGGACTGCCTGGAAAGATGTGACAAATTCGTGTGCACAAAGACATGCTTTTTTTACCTGATGTATGGTTTCTAATTTTATAATAAAATCTGATAAAATGCTAATACGTTCTCATGTATAATCCTAACAAGTATTTATTTTGAAGTCATGTACTTTTTCATGAGTTTGTCTTCACTGACTTTTGAATAACTTCAAGTCTATCAATTAAACTCATGAATGAAAAACCTTTAATATTTGGTTCGAGATATTTGTTGAGACATGAATTAAGTGTTTACTTATCTGATCACTGATCACAAGATGATGATGATGATGATGTGGTGGATAAGTAATCCCTAATGATCCAGGGTCTTGTCTGAGCCAATAAAATGCATTGTTTATCATACATGTTGCTGAAATGATTGTGAGTGTATCAGCTACTCCATTGTCTTTAATTTCAGATGGCTCAGATGCCCAAATATACAAGTTACTGTAAGAGTGATGCACACACCTTTACGGAGGAGCTGCTGCCTAGATTTTGGTTAAGGAGAGGCCATACACACACATCTTCAGGCGGCACTTCTTATCAAGTTGATCTTACAAAATTCAGACTTGCTGCGCATACTCACTGTACATAAAGTATTTCTATACTGCACCTCTGTGCAGTTTCCGACAGACTTCCTGTCAAGTTCCACTTTAGATACGTACACCAATTTTGCATTGCCACATACACTGTCTACTGGCATTCTTTCCATACCACACCTGTACACAGCTTCCGATGGGCTTGCTGTCTAAGTGTAGCCACAAACACAGGCATATTCAGACTTGCTTCACAGTATTAACAAGTGTTTCTATACCATAACTGCATAGTTTCTAACAGACCTGCTTTCAAATTGTAGCTTCCTCACACACACACAGACTTTTTCTTGCTAAACACTCTATATACACATAGTTAAGTGATATTTTTTCTATACCTTATCTGTATACGGTTTCTGAGAGACTTGCTGTGCAAGTGTAGCTCTTTCCCAAACACACACACACACACACAGACAGCTTTAAACTTCCTGCACACTCTTACACATTTTACCTGATGTGTTTCTATACCATACCTGTATATAGTTTCAGGCAAACTCGATCTGAAACTGTAGATTTCTCACAAATGCACAAGCCCAGGCTTGTTAAACATTCTCACACACACCAAGTAGTGTCCATACCACATCTGCATACAGGTTATAACAGTATTTGATGTCCAAGTGTAGCTCATTCACACACACAGAAAGACACACATCTTCAGACTCACTCCACACCTTTTACAAACACACATTATGGCCTGAAATGGATTCCACAACATATTTGTATAAGGTTTCTGACAGACTTGCTCTTAAATTGCAGCTGTTTCTCTCTCTCTCACGCACACACACTCACAAACTGAGTCTTGCTAAACACTCTTTATACACACACAATGAGTATTGATAGTCTTTCCATAGGTCTTCATTGGGTCAATCTTGTCAGGATAGGGTGAAATTTGTACTAATGTGTATACTATACTACCATCTATATACAGTTAGCACATCAGAAACATTTTTGACGAGAACAGCCCATTCAGTCCAACAAAGTTTGCCAATTCTATCCAACCAATTTCTCCAAAACAACATCATGAGGTCTTGTGAATGTCCTGAGTCCTACTGTCCACTTATTCCTTGAATCTGTATCTCTCTAGGTGAAGGAAAACTTCCTAACGTTTGTGTGAAATTCACCCTTATCAAGTGTGCTCTTGTCAGACACATTTTAAAGTAACAACTGGTATCCACTAAATTCCCATTACAATTTTAAACACTTCAATTATATCACCTCTTACTGCAATCTGTTTGTTTAATGGGCTGACTTGCTGTCACATTTTGGCTCTGTCTCACACAGGTACTCAGAGTTACTCTCCACGTATGGACTTGTACAATGTACATGAGGTTTTCCTCCAAGATTGCTCTAAAGAGTTTCTGAAATACTCCTTGTTTTGTGTCACATGCCGATTCACAGAAGTTCATGGTGTCTACGCAGACTTGCCGATACAGCAGTTGTGGTATACACACAGATATCGTTCAAAGGGAGTCTTTCATATAGTTTTGTAAAGGCTTGCTGTCAAAATTATAACTAGGTTGGACTCAGATACTGATTTGCTTACCACTTGCCTTTTACACACACGAGTAATGCATTCTAGTCTTTCGACACTGCGACAGACCCTCTTTCAGTGCGTTGTGTTACTTACACGTTTGGGCAAACTCAACTTCCAAGTTGTAACTCATTCACTCCCTCTCACGCTTACACACACACACAAACACACACAGTTTTCAGTTCAGAGACATCTGCTCTTTGTGCGCTTATTTCAGCACTCACAATCCGAAACATCATGATATCACTCACCAGCTATCCCGGGAGAAGGAGGTGATGAGACGGATGCCCGGTGCCAGGGAGGTCCTCATGGCTCCGGCTGCGTGGGACACAACGCTCCCGTGGCACTTGGTGAAGCCGGCGACAACGTTGGCTCAAGACGAGATCTCGGGGATCGGCTTTCCCTTCCGCGTTCCTTACTTACGGAGCGTCATCGTCTCCAGGAGCTGTTTGTTGACTTTATCGACAAAGAAAAAGCAAAGGTAAACGAGCCGGCTATTTAGAGGCGGGGGGAGGCACCCCGGAGAGACTTCGTTTCGTTTCCCATGCCACCGCCCCCACAAAGGGAGAGAACAGGAGAAGCCACCCAAGCTAAGCGACGCTCCGTAGGGTCATCGCGCGTCCCTTCCTCCCGGTCACGTGGCCCGCTTTTTCCAGCTCGCTCTCGTCACCGTGCCTGTTTTGTTTTCCAAGGAGGCGGAGAGACACACGCTCGGGAGTGCGCGTGACGCCTGAACGCGCACGTGCCTCCTCCGCTGCTGGCGAGGTTTGCAAAATGAGTTAAATATGCAGATGCTTAAAAAAAACAAAGAAACAAAACGCGATACTAAACAGAAATTAAATGACACATGGGTGCAGAGGATCTTGTTCAAATCTGTGCGACCCGTCTGTGATATGTTGCGTAACTCAGGCCGAAGTGTCCGCCGCGTTCGTCTCTAGTGAGAACAGTTGGGCTATTGAGAGGCGAAGCGCGGCGCACCCTGACGCAGTCAAACCGCACATTTCAAGTCATAAACTCTCGTTTCCTCTTGTGGCACAGAGACCTTCACATCAGCAGATGAGCTGCAAACAAGTCATACTTTGTGTTTCTTTACGTGTGTTAAACAAGTGGGAGCCACGCGCCGTTAACGGAGAGTATGGGCTTTGCCTGAAGACAGTGATTCCTGGCAGAAGATGTCAGCCAACATTCTCGATGCAAATTTTTATTCTTTCAGCCACATCATTTGACTGGCAGCACACATACCACCCATTTCACTTAACGTGGCAGTGGTAACACGCATCCAAAAAGTCCGCTAGTGTGAGGTTAAGTCAAGCAGCTTGCCCAGCTGACATGTGGACAGTGCCATCTGGGAAACTGTGCAGATGGTGATGTTACCCAGCTAAGTCTAGCATAGTGATCATAGTGATAAGTATCTCATGTTAGACAGGGACGCCATCTGGGTTATAGCACCGTGACAGCTAAGTCTACTGCCATATTTAGTGATGGTACTTAACCAAAGGTTACATAACAATGCTGTCTGCCCAAGTAAGGCATAACGGTAGTAAAATGTGGTTAAACTGGACAAGCTACCCAGGTAAGTCTATCAAAATAAACAGTGATGGCATCAATTTAGACCCGATATGTTAGACAGGGGGCGGCACGGTGGTGCAGTGGTAGCGCTGCTGCCTCGCAGTTAGGAGACCCGGGTTCGCTTCCAGGTGCTCTGGTTTCCTCCTACAGTCCAAAGACATGCAGGTTAGGTGGATTGACGATTCAAAATTGGCCCCAGTGTGTGCTTGGTGTGTTTGTGTGTGTCCTGTGGTGGGCTGGCACCCTGCTCGGGATTGGTTCGTGCCATGTGTTGGCTGGGATTGGCTCCCTGTGACCCAGTGTTCAGATTCAGCGGGTTGAAAAATGGATGGATATCTGTTAGATAGGAATGCCATCTGGCTATAACTATTATATAAGCGGTCATGTTAGCCAGATAAAGCTAATGTGAGACAGTCTTGCCATTCATTGGCACTGACGTGCCAGCAATGCCATCTGGTTTAGGAGGAGGACACAGTTTTACTGTCCAGCTACATCTGTTACAATAAACAGTGGTGGCCTCTACTTAAGCTTGATATGATCAAAGTGGAGCATATGATATTATTTATCTTGACTTTCAGAAAGCATTCGATAAGGTGCCAGATGAGAGGCTGGGCATCAAACTAAAAGAAGTGGGAGTTCACGGTGATGTTTTTAGATGGGTACAGAACTGGCTCAGACACAGGAAGCAGAGGGTGATGGTGCAGGAACCTCATCAGAACAGGCTGATGTTAAGAGTGGTGTCCAGCAGAGGCAGTGCTTGGGCTGCTGCTATTTTTCTCCTCT
This sequence comes from Polypterus bichir lapradei, assembly GCA_026402145.1. Classification (NCBI taxonomy): domain Eukaryota; kingdom Metazoa; phylum Chordata; class Cladistia; order Polypteriformes; family Polypteridae; genus Polypterus; species Polypterus bichir. Next base: position 21,783,245 of record JANRMT010062802.1, read on the forward strand.
TCTTCTTTCGGCTACTTCCGTTAGGGGTTGCCACAGTGGATCATCTTCTTCCATACCTTTCTGTCCTCTGCATCTTGTTCTGTTACACCCATCAACTGAATGTCCTCTCTCAGCACATCCATAAACCTTCGCTTAGGCCTTCCTCTTTTCCTCTTCCCTGGCAGCTCTATCCGTAGCATCCTTCTCCCAATATACCCAGCATCTTTCCTCTGCACATGTCCAAACCAACGCAATCCTGCCTCTCTGACTTTGACTCCTTGACACCATACCTACCCATAACCTCCTCGTCTCCACTGTTCCCTTCACCAACATGCCCATTGAAATCTGCTCCAATCACCACTTTCTGTCCCTTGGGTACACTGTTCATCACTTCATCCAACTCACTCCAAAAATTTTCTTTCTCACCCATTGCACACCCAACTTGCAGTACATATGCATTAACAACATTCATCATCACACCTCCAATTTCCAGCTTCATAGTCATTACTCTGCCTGACACTCTTTTCACCTCCAAAACACTCTTGACATACTGTTCCTTCAGAATAACTCCTACCCCATTTCTCCTCCCATTCACACCATGACAGAACAATTTTATTCCACCTCCAATCCACCTGGCCTTACTCCCATTCCATTTAGTCTCTTGCATGCACAATATATCAACCTTCCTTCTCTCCATCGTATCTGCTAACTCTCTCCCCTTGCCAGTCATACTGTCAACATTTAAAGTTCCTACCCTCAGTTCCACTCTCTTTACTTTCTTCCATTCCTCCTGCCTCCAGATACATCTCCCCCTCTCCTTCTCCTTCTTCTTCTTCGGCCAACAGTAGTCCAATTTCCGCCAGCACTCTGTTGGCTAACAGTACTGGCGGCGGTTGTTGTTGACTCGGGGCTCAACCGATTCCATATGGAAATTTGTATTGTTGTCCGCATATTGATTTGGCAAAATTTTACACTGAATGCCCTTCCTGACATAACCCTCCCCATTTATCCGGGCTTGGGACTGGCACAAAGAAACACACTGGTTTGTGCATCCCCTGTGGCTGGGTTGGGCTGCTGCTATTTTTAATAACAACAACAACAACAACATTTATTTATATAGCACATTTTCATACAAAAAAATGTAGCTCAAAGTGCTTTACATAATGAAGAATAGAAAAATAAGAGACACAGTAAGAAAATAAAATAAAATAAAATATAATATATATAATATATATAAATGATCTAGATAGGAACATAAATAACAAGTTGGTTAATTTTGCAGATGATACCAAGATAGTTGGAATAGCAGATTATTTGGAATCCGTTATATCATTACAGAAGGACTTGGATAGCATGCAGGCTTGGGCAGATTTGTGGCAGATGAAATTGAATGTCAGTAAATGTAAAGCATTACACATAGGAAGTAAAAATGTTATTTTTGAATACACAATGGGCAGTTGGAAAATTGATAGTCCACTTTATAAGAAGGATTTAGGAGTAATAGTGGACTCTATGCTGGTTATATAGAGCCTTGATGTGTGGAGTACAAGTCACAGGAGGTTCTGCTCAAGTTTTACAACACACTGGTGAGGCCTCATCTGGAGTACTGGGTACAGTTTTGGTCTCCAGGCTACAAAAAGGACATAGCAGTACTAGAAAGGGTCCAGAGATGAGCGACTGGGCTGATTGAGGGGCTACAAGGGATGAGTTATGAAGAAAGATGAAAAGAGCTGAGCCTTTACAGTTTAAGCAAAAGAACATTAAGAGGTAACATGAATGAAGTGCTTAAAATTATGAAGGGAATTAGTGCAGTGGATCGAGACTGTTATTTTAAAATGAGTTCATCAAGAACATGGGGACACAGTAGGAAACTTGTTAAGTGTAAATTCCGCACAAACATTAGTTTTTCTTCACACAAAGAACGATAGACACTTGTAGTGTGTAGTGTGGTAGGCACTAAGAATTTGGGACTTTCAAAACTTGACCTGATGTTTTTATTTTTGGAAGAAATAATTGGACAGGACAGGTGAGCTTTGTTGGGCTGAATGGCCTGTTCTCATCTAGAGTGTTCAAATGTTCTAATGTTCAATGAAGGAAAAAAAGTTAATAATTAATTCCTTGGTTTTGCTGAAGTGAAGGTATACCATTAGAAAGAGGAGAGGAGTAAGAAACACGACTGTTAATTCACTAACACAATGTCTTACTTGTGTTTCTAATTGAATGAATAGTAATTTTCTCAAGCTAAATAAAGAGAAAACAGAAATTTTAGCGATTGGCAATAATGGAGACAATGAGATTATTAAAAAATAAACTTGATGCATTAGGATTAAAAGTCAAGACAGAGGTAAAGAACTTAGGGGTAACTGTTGACTGTAACCTAAATCTTAAATTGCATATTAATCAGTCCACAAGGACAGCATTTTTTCACTTAAGAAACATAGCAAAAGTTAGACCTCTTATATCATTGAAAGATGCTAAGAAATTAGTTCATGTTTTTGTTTTCAGTCATTTAGATTACTGTAACGCACTCCTCTCAGGACTACCCAAAAAAGACATAAATCGTTTGCAACAAGTGCAGAATGCAGCTGCTAGAATCCTAACTAGGAAAAGAAAATCCGAGCACATTTCTCCAGTTTTGATGTCACAACACTGGTTACCTGTGTCATTCAGAATTGACTTTAAAATACTGCTTATGATTTACAAAGCCTTAAATAATCTTGCTCCATCTTATATATCAGAATGTCTGACACCTTATATTCCAAATCGTAACCTTAGATCCTCAAATGAGTGTCTGCTTAGAATTCCAAGAGCAAAACTTAAAAGAAGTGTTGAGGCAGCCTTCTGCTGTTATGCACCTAAAATCTGGAATAGCCTGCCAATAGGAATTTGCCAGGCTGATACAGTGGAGCACTTTAAAAAACTGCTGAAAACACATTACTTTAACATGGCTTTCTGATAACTTCACCTTCATTTAATCCTGATACTCTGTATATTCAATTCATTATAATAACTGTTCATGGTGGCTCTAAAATACGTACTGACCCCCTACTGTCTCTTCTGTGCGATCTGTGCCATCACCACCTAATCAAAGCACCGCGATGTTCCTACATTGATGTATTAAAAGCCAGAAGTCCACATGACCATCATCATCAAGTCCTTCAAAGAGAACCCTAAATACAAAGAAGATTGTTTCATTTATGTTAGGTAGAATGCTCAGAGGGGACTAGGCGGTCCCGTGGCCTGAAACCCCTGCAGATTTTATTTTTTCTCTCCAGCTGTCTGGAGTTTTTTTTTTGTTTTTTCTGTCCTCCCTGGCCATCGGACCTTACTCTTATTCTATGTTAATTAGTGTTGTCTTATTCTAATTCTTACTTTGTCTTTTATTTCTTTTCTTCATCATGTAAAGCACTTTGAGCTACATTATTTGTATGAAAATGAGCTATACAAATAAATGTTGTTGTTGTTGTTGACTGTGTAGGAAGGCCGAAGTCTTCAACTATACTGCTTGTCTAACTAAGGCAGCAAGTGCTATACGTGTCTTGAACAGAACGCAGCTCAGGTCCTGTTATACTCTGTGCCATGCTCACCACTGTTCTGCAGTGCTTTATGATCTTAGGCCAAACAGATGCCATACCAAGATGTGATGCAGCCAATAAGTGTGCACTCCACTCTGTCCCCTGCAGAAGTTTGTGAGAACAGTGAGCTGCCCTCAGATATCCGTGGAACTAGAGGTGTTGGTAAGCCTTTACGAAAAATGACATCAATCACTAATACCGCAGTTTTTCTTTACACAAAGAACGATAGACACTTGGAATAAACTACCAGGTAGTGTGGTAGACAGTAAGACTTGATTTGATTGTTTTTTTTAATAAGTGGATAGGACTGCTGAGCTTTGTTGGGTTGAATGGCCTGTTCTTGTCTCGATTGTTCAAATGTTCTAATGATAGTCAGAAATCTCATTTGTCTAAGCCGGAAATGCCAGCAAACTCATGTGATTAATCAAGACAGCACACTAATGCAGTCTTGCTTCCCAGGTCAGTTTATTACAATAAGCAGTATGGCATCTTAACCTGATAAAATAGACACCAATGCAACCAAGTTAAGGAGGACATGGCAGTATTACCGTCTGGTTCAGGTGGAGAAGACATTCTTGCTGCCCAGCTGTCTACCTGTATGTCAGTCATACTAAACGGTGATGGCACCTTCCTAAGCCAGATATGATACTCTGAAAGGAGGAGAATACAGTCTTACTGCCCAGCTACATCTATCACAATAAACAGTGATGGCACCTATTTAAACCTGATATGATGGACAGGAATGACATCTGTCTAAGACTGACAAGACAGTAATGTCGTAAGGTTAAGACATCATGTTAGCCAGATAAGCAAATATGATTGGCTGTGTTGAAACTCAGATGAGCCTGGTATGATGTGCAACAGTGCCACTCAAGTAAGCCTAACATTCAATATAGCCATACATTTTCCCACCAGTTTAATATAATTTAGGATAGCATAGCTTATCCCAATAGCACTGGGTGCAAGGCTGGAAAAACTCAGACAGGATGCCAGTCTGTCTCAGGGCACACACGCAGACACCCACACTCACTTCCACTGGGGCCAGTTTAGAGTTGGCATTTAGCCTACACTACACAATCTTAGGAGAGGTGGGAGAAAAACCGGAGTCTCCAGAGGAGAACCCACACAGACAAGACCTGGGTGCTGGATTTGAATCCAAGACACCACATCCATTAGGTAGCAGCACAAATCATTGACCCAGTGGGTGCCCTAAGCCTAGCATCACCTAGTTTACATTTCAGCACAGCTAAACCTGGCACAATGGATGGTGATGCCTCAAAGACAAGAGTGGCATGAAATGCAGAAGAGAGTGAAGCCACTTGGCTAAGCTTGGTATAACAACAGTGACAAATGGCTAAACCTGAATGTCAACGTTACTGCCAAGCTAAACTGACAGTAGCATTACTCTGCTTGCCCTAGCGTGGCAGAAAGCAATTTCACTCATACAGTTTAAGCCTAAAATAACAGTGATGACAGCTTGTCAGCGTTCTGAAATTTACTAACGCAAACAACAATGGCATGGAGTTAAACCACACATAATAGAAAGCAAAGTCACTCAGATAACCTTAACACCAATGCTGACTAGTTCAGCTTGACATGACTGACAGTAATTCCATCCAACTAAGTCTGATCAGCAGTCATGCCATCCACTTAAATTTGAAGCTATAGTCATGACCACCATGTAAGTCTGACATGTAGGCACTTACTGTATCCTGCTACTCAGTTAAACTTAGATATTCAGAAATACATAACAGAAACCTAGCACAACATTCAGCAATGCCATCTAATTAAGCCCAAGCTGATTAATGGTTACACTCCCTAACACATTTGAAAGAGATGCCATCCAGCTGTGGCATGCAAGAAAGTCACAGCAGCTTCCTACTAAGCTTACAATGATAACTACAAATGACACCAAGTTAGGCCTGACATGGCAGACACCGACGCATATATGATTACATCTGAAGTGACAGTGATGTCATCCAGGTATGACTGATGCCAAACAGTAATGCTGCCCAGATAAATCTGATCTAATGTGTTAATCCCAATACAGTAGGCAGCGATGCCACTTGGCTAAAAATAACATGACATTGATGCCACCCAGCAATTGGAACAAAGAGCCGTACTATCAACAAATGATAGGCAATAATGCCACCTTTGTAAATGTGGTATTCTTAGCCCAGTGACATCAACAGGCTAAAATAAGATTAGAGACAGAGTCGCCATTAACAGTGCAGAGAGATGAGGGCCGACATAACCGTAGTTGCAGGGATCAAGATAAGTGGGGCACACAAATTGAGAGAATGGGCATTGACAAGCAAAACCATTTTACTTCCAACAATTCAGTCAAATTATATGTGTGCATTTTAATGAATTACAAATCAGTTCTGACTCTACAAGATAAGGTTAGGATGCTTTAAAGTTTAGCAGGCTGGGTATTTTGAGATGCCCCAGGACACAGAATTACCAAAAGGGCAGGTAGAGAGACAGCTAGATCTGAAAGGCACTACAGTATATAATAGATAGATAGATAGATGTGATAGGCACTGTATGATAGATAGATAGATAGATAGATAGATAGATAGAACTTTATTTGTCCCCAGAGGAAGATTATGTCAAGACGTATTGATGCTGGTATAAAGCAGCACCTGTAACATTTCCTGACACACCTCTGCAAATCCTCAGTGTTTGTGTGTCACAGAAAGAACCACAGACTGGCCATCACAGAGTTATAGGAGATTTGAAGGATGTCACTTCCCACATTAAAGGAGCGTAGTCTCCAAAGGAAGAAAAAGTCTGCTGTGTCCTTTCTTCTGTAGTTCCTGTGTGTTATTAGACCAGTCCAACCTGTCACTGATGCAGACCCTCAAGTACTTATAGGAGTGAACCATCTCCACATCATCTCCTTGAATAGTGACCAGGCATAGAGGCTTTTTGAGGCGTTGAAAGTCAATCACCTGTTCCTTGGTTTTGCTGATGTTAAGATGCAATTTTTTGAACCAGGAGACAAAGTTTTTCCCCCAGCTCCTCTCCTCTGTCTCATTACCCTTTATCAATACACCCAATAAGTGCAGAATCATCTGAGAATTTCTGCAAGGAGACATGACCTGGTGGGATGGGACATTTATAATCAAAGTTGTGTAGAGTGAAGAGAAATGGAGACAGGCTGGTTTCTTGTGGTGTTCAGTGTTGCTCGCAACTATATCAGATGCTCTCTTTAACCTTCATAGGGTAAACCGCAGACATCCCAAGTGTCATATTTCACCATTAATAAGAGAATTGCCATCTTGCAACCGCAATCACTCTCAGAGCAACATGAGATGGAGAAACAGTGACTTTGATGGGTGAGTCTGAAGACACAGGTGGTCGATGCCCTGGCCTCTTAGTTTAGCTCATTGAGAGGGTTGCATCTGAGACAAACTTGTTCATTCCTTTTCAAACCATTGTTTTTCTAATTCTGGGTTAAGGCCTGACCTGACACAGGGTGCCAGTGTTTCACAGGGCACAAAGTTCGCACCTTCAGGTTTCCTTTCCTTCACCCATTCAGATAAGCGCAAGAGGTCGCTGCTCAGGTGACATTCACTATGGTACCGAGGTGGGGGGGAGGGGTCCTCTAGTAGGGTCAGGCTGTTACTTCACCTCCTTTAATTAAAGTGCAGGCCTTTGTTATGGTGTTTCGTTGCTGTCTTATCTCGGAGTACAGCTCTCCAGTTAGATATTGTGAGCCACGATCACTATGACCTGAGTCACCTTGTTTGTCATGAATCCCAGGGAAGGATTAATAAACCACAATTGCAGGTTTGTGCCAAGCAGTTGCCCAATACACATGATTCCATGCTGCATGGAAAACAGCAAACAGTAACTTACATCACAATTTCCAGGCCATAAAAGAGAGCAGTGATGGTGGCCTGGCAGTGACAGTACTCATGTGACCAGGCTGTTTGTTGGGTGAAGGTGGCCATCCTGGTCCTGGTATTTAGCATGTATCATAATCAAGTGGAGAAGTACGGTGGCATCGGGAAGTATTCTGAGCCCTTCACTTTATTGTGATGTAGATTTCATTTTAAATGGACACTTTTAGCATTTGTGCCCATCAGTCTGCACTCAATAAGCCATAATGACAAAATGAAAACAAGTGGAGCATTGCTACGTCTTTTTTGTAGCCTGGAGACCAAAATGGCAGCCAGCACTCCAGGTGAAGTCTCAATAGGGTCTTCTAACGCTTAACATGACCTCCATTGAATTGTACTCCACACATTGTGCTGTACACAGTGGACTTAGAAGGTGTTCAGACCCCCTTCACTTCTTGGGTTGTAGATTTAATTTTAAATGGACACATTTGCCATTTTTACCCATACTCTACTCTTAATAACCCATAATGACAAAGTGAAAATAGGTTTTCAGAAAGGTTTACAAATTTATTAAGAGTTAAAAACTGAAATATTTTCATTGATATATGTATTTAGAATGTCCTCTTCTGACATTCCAGCTTTGGGTCTTCTAGGGTAAGTTTCCACAAGCATTGCACATCTGGATTCTGGCAGTTTTTTTTTTCCCGGCTGATCCTCTCAAGCGCCATTTGATTGAATGGGAAGCGTCTGAAAACTCCATCTTCAGGTCTCTCAAAAGATTTATCAATGGGGTTTGGCTGGACCACTCGGAGACACACAGAGACTTGTCCCAAAATCACTCTAGAATTGTCTTGGCTGTATGTGTCATGTAATTTTTATGCTTCAAGGGTGAACTGTCACCCCAGTTTGACATGGTGTATACTCTGGAGGAGGTTTTTTTTCAAGGAACTTCCTGTATTTGGCTGCATGTGACCTTACCTTAATTCTGACCAGTTTCCCTGCCCCTTAGAAATCAGGAAAGAGAGCTGGAGGTGGCAGAGTTAAAGATGCTAAGATTTGCACTGGGTGTGACGAGGATGGACAGGATTAGAAATTAAGACATTACAGGGTCAGCTCAGGTGGGACGGCTGGGAGAAAAAATCAGCGAGGCAAGATTGCGTTGGTTTGGACATGTGCAGAGAAGAGATGCTGAGTATATTGGGAGGATGATGAGGATAGAGCTGCCAGGGAAAAGGAAAAGAGGAAGGCCTAAGAGGAGGTTTATGGATGTGGTGAGACAGGACATACAGGTGCTGGGTGCGACAGAGCAAAATGGAGAGGACAGGAAGAGATGGAAACAGATGATTCACTGCAGCAACCCCTAACATGAGCGGCCGAAAGAAGAAGACTCTATTTGGCCAGACAGCCAAATCTAGGAAGAGTCCTGGTGGTTCCATATGTCTTCCATTGCACAATAATTGAGCCCACTGTGCTCCTGGAAATGCTTTAAAATGTTTATCTCCTTGCCCTGATCAATGCTTCACCACAATTTGATCGCAGAGGCCTACTGTACAAAGAGCTCCTTTGACTACATGATTAGGTGTTTGTCATGACGTGCAGCGTGAATTACAGACCTTCTATACAAAGGTTAACGTGTGCCTTTCTAAATAATGTCCAGTCAATTCAGATGGCCACAGGTGGTCTCCACTCAAGTTCTTGACACGTCTCAAGGAGAATTAAAGCAAACAGGAGGCACCCGAGTGTGATTTTAAATACCACAGCGGTAGGTCTGAATACTCACATGAAGGAGAGATTTCAGTTTTTGATTTTTTATAAATTAGCAAACCTTTCTGAAAGCATGTTTTCACTTTGCCATTATAAACAATCTAATAGAGCAGGGGTCCCTAACTCCTGTCCTGGTGGGCTGCAGGTTTTCAATCTAACCATCTAGTGAGCCGTTTTTGCTCCTGATGAACTTGTTTTGCTTTAGTTTTAATTGAAGTGACTCAGAGTCCTTAGTTGTCTCTTTTTCCTTAAAGAGCAGCAAAACAATAATGAGATAAAAAAAAGCTGCCACATGACCAGCAAACCTGAAAATAAAGAAAGGTGAAGGTCTTAGTCATGTTGGACTGTTCAAGTCACCAAAACATCTTGATTGTGGTCTTAAAAAAACAGAAAATCAACAGTCTGCTATGGCACAATGAGAGCAGCAACAATTCATGATATTTAATAACCGCTTTAATTAACAACAAGAATTGGCTTCTCATTAAGAAACTGGTTGGAGTGAAATTGGTTTGAGTTTGACATTTCAATTTAGCTGTCCATCTGTCGGCTCATTTCACATCTCATTTCTATTTGGCTGCCACTTAATGAAGAAATGAATCAATTCAGGGGACTGAATTCTTTAAAACAGGGCTATTAAAATGAAGGGAAAAGGAGTTCATTACCAGTGAAAACTGGTCACTGATTAGGAAAAGGGTTAGAATCAAAACCTGCAGCCACTGCGGCCCACCAGGACCGGAGTTGCACAGCCCTGTAACAGAGCTTCAGAGGTACCGATAGGAAGAATGGGGAAAAAAAAAACTGCCCAAAATCCAAGTGTGCAAACCTTGTGGAGACTTGCCAAAGAATACCTGAAGCTGGAATGGCTGCCAAAGGGGATTCCACAAAGCACTGAATGAAGTGTCTGAATATATTTGTATCACTGAGAGACACCAGTTTTTGAATTTTAATGTTTCTAAACCTTTCTGAAAACACATTTTTACTTTGTCATTAAAGGTTATCGAGTGTACAGGGTGGGCCATTTATATGGATACACCTTAATAAAATTGGAATGGTTGGTGATATTAACTTCCTGTTTGTGGCCCATTAGTATATGTGAGGGGGGAAACTTTTCAAGATGGGTGGTGACCATGGTGGCCATTTTGAAGTCGGCCATTTTGGATCCAACTTTTGTTTTTTCAATAGGAAGAGGGTCATGTGACACATCAAACTTATTGAGAATTTCACAAGAAAAACAATGGTGTGCTTGGTTTTAACGTAACTTTATTCTTTCATGAGTTATTTACAAGTTTCTGACCACTTATAAAATGTGTTCAATGTGCTACCCATTGTGTTGGATTGTCAATGCAACCCTCTTCTCCCACTCTTCACACACTGATAGCAACACCGCAGGAGAAATGCTAGCACAGGCTTCCAGTATCCGTAGTTTCAGGTGCTGCACATCTCGTATCTTCACAGAATAGACAATTGCCTTCAGATGACCCCAAAGATAAAAGTCTAAGGGGGTCAGATCGGGAGACCTTGGGGGCCATTCAACTGGCCCACGATGACCAATCCACTTTCCAGGAAACTGTTCATCTAGGAATGCTCAGACCTGGCACCCATAATGTGGTGGTGCACCATCTTGCTGGAAAAACTCAGAGAACGTGCCAGCTTCAGTGCATAAAGAGGGAAACGCATCATCATGTAGCAATTTCGCATATCCAGTGGCCTTGAGGTTTCCATTGATGAAGAATGGCCCCACTATCTTTGTACCCCATATACCACACCATACCATCAATTTTTTTGTTCCAACAGTCTTGGAGGGATCTATCCAATGTGGGTTAGTGTCAGACCAATAGCGGTGGTTTTGTTTGTTAACACAAACACAATGGGCAGCACATTGAACACATTTTATAAGTGGTCAGAAACTTGTACATAACTCATGAAAGAATAAAGTTACATTAAAACCAAGCACACCATTGTTTTTCTTGTGAAATTCCCAATAAGTTTGACGTGTCACATGACCCTCTTCCTATTGAAAAAACAAAAGTTGGATCCAAAATGGCCGACTTCAAAATGGCCACCATGGTCACCACCCATCTTGAAAAGTTTTCCCCCTCACATATACTAATGTGCCACAAACAGGAAGTTAATATCACCAACCATTCCCATTTTATTAAGGTGTATCCATATAAATGGCCCACCCTGTATAACGAGTGTTCATTTAAAATGAAATCTGCAACCCAATAAAGTGTGCAGAAAGTGAGGGGTTCTCAGTACTTTCTGAATCCACTGTACAACTCTATGAGCTCCAGCTCCTACATTGTGCCTCCCTCCTTCAATTTTAGGGAACGTGTCTTTAAATGCCAAGAAAGGCACTATAAAAAGCGAGTAAACAGACCTTAAGTTGCCACTATTACACAACATTCTGTGTTCTCCATACTCAAATGTGATTGATGCCAGTGGCATTGGGCACAGGGGAGGAGCTCAGCTTTATAAGAGATGCCAGTCCTGATTAGGGTCTACTCACACTGGGGCAATTCAGCCAAGTGTTTGGGGAAGAGGCCACACAGACAGACTTGGCAGCCAGGCACAAAGCTGCCACTGGAGTGTGAGACCTGGGCATTGCCACCCTATCAGTTTAAATTCCTTTGCTTGTGCTAAGTTTTGCTTTGCTATCTGGAAAGATAAAGAGATTTCAGAGCCAATTTCTATGCCTTAGTCTAATGTCTTTTAATGATGAAACCACCATGCCGGCATCACTCATGGTAAATGAAGCCCAGCATCCAGCCCGCACTCAAAGCCCAAACTTCTCCTCCTCTCCATGGCATCTCAATAAAGTTACCAAAGACAGTTTTACATTTTGAAGTGCTCCATTGGTGATAAAACAGAAACTAAACTCAAATTTTGCTTCTCAGTACTGCAAAAAAAGGAGAAGAGACGCAGGAAACGGATCGCTGAGTAAGCGTTCTTCCCTACATGTGATCTGTCATCTTTTACCGAAAAAGAAAACCAAAATGCTGGTAGCCCGATTCCCCCCAGTCCCACTTAGCCTGCTTGGGGGGGTTCAGGGGGGTGTTGGGGTCTTTTACTGTGCTTACCCTTCAGAAGAGAACAGTAACACTCCACCCCTACTTCTGTCACCCTGACGCTGCCAAGTGCTAAATCTGTTCAAGGAGGCACTGCTGTTCAACCCCACCACTGTCCAACGCTTATCCTGCCTCCTTCATCCCCACTGTCCAAAGCTTGTCCTGTTCAACCCACCACCACCACCATCATCATCATCACACCAGAGGGGAAGCTAACTACATGTACCCTGCCTCCTTCATCCCAGCTGTCCAACGCATAGCCTGTCAAACTCACCACCATCACCACACCAGAGGGGGTGCTAACGACATGTACCCTGCCTCCTTCATCTTAGCTGTCCATAGGTTAACCTGCTACTGTCACCACTGTGATCCTTCCCTTGACCTGACATTCATCAACATCGCTGTCCTGCCGTCATGTCTGTGCAGTCAGAGGGGCTGCTGTGTTCCCCTTGGCCTGCTCTGTATTACTTAGCTTTTCAACTGCACCACCCCCATACAGCGAGAGAAGGTGACAACCACCGCCCTTAATCTGCTTTGGTCACCTCCACGCTGCCCAGTGCTTGGGCCACTCCTGCCAGCACTGCTGGAGATGGTGCGGTCCTACTCCATCACCACCACCAACATCTAATGCTCAGCCTATCAAAAGCATCATGACTAGCTAGAAGGAGTGCTGACTACATTGTACCCTGCCTCCTTCACCCACATTGCCCACTACTCAACCCTACTCTGCCATCATCAAAGAAGGCATATTTGCCCACTTTTGCAACCATCCCATCATGCTAAACCTGCTGATGTTCTGCTGGAGAGGGTCCTGTTTTTTCCTTGACCTGTCGGTAATCAGTATCACGGTCCCACCCAGCACTGCAGTCCGGTGGGGGCGCTTTCCTACACTTAGCTAACTTCTGTTGTCATCCTACTATCCAATGCTAAATGTGCTCCTGCCACCATTGCTGTTCTTACCATCCCCCACCCCCCAACCCCCCCATTAACATCATTGCTATCCACTCAAGTCCCACTGCTTAACCTACTCCTGCCACCACTGCTGTTCAGCCAGGGGGTTTGCTCTCCTCCTTTAGACTAGGGGGGGGGGGGGCCCCCCCCATATCAGCATCATCACTATCCACCCAGAGTGAGTGTGCTGTCCCACTGCTTAACCTACTCCCGTCACCACTGCTGTTCAGCCAGGGGGTTTGCTATCCTTCCTTAGACAAGCCCCCACATTAACATCATTGCTGTCCACTCAGAGGGAGTGCTGTTCCACTGCTTAACCTACTCCTGCCAGCACTGCTGTCCTTCCCCACCATCAGTACTGCCCAATGCTCAGTCTATCAAAACTGCAATCATTGTCTGGCTAGAGGAGACGCCGACTACACTACTTGTGTCTCTTTCACTCCCACTGTCAATTGCTCAACCTTCCCCTGCTGTTGCCACTGTCCTAGCTTTCACATGCCCTTTCCAGTACAGTTGTCCACCAAGAGGGTGTGCTGTCTAAACCTTTGCCTGGTCCCTAACACCATAATCTCCCCCAACCACTGACATGCTCAGCAGCAAGTAGAAACCACAGCCTTTACAAACACTGAGCCAATTGCAGGATGTGGTTTGGTGTGGGGAGCACAAGACAGAGATTTGGTGTAAAGCCACTGGCCGATTACTGTCAAACAGCACACTTTACAAATCTCCTTTATTATTAAAAAGTTTCTCACCCTCACATTGGGCATCTCCAAAAACAAAAAAAAAGGGAAAAAAAAAGGGAGCAAAGTATAAAACACAAACAGTATCTCATTACACCACACAATCTGAACAAACAGTCAGCAGAACCTGGACTCAAAGTTCCGCTTGATATCACTAATTTTAAACGCACCTTCATTCAGCTGTCACCTTTTGGGAAGGGTTGGGTGGGGTCACAGTGACCGGTTTGATTTTTTTCTTGTGTCATAATGGAATGAGGAGACATGTGGAATGTGGGGTGGACAAGCAAATGAAATCAAATTAAAACACAGCAGGGGGAGCAAGATATATCCACATAAAGAGTGAGACAGCATAAGGAGAAAAAGAAAACAACAAGAAGTATCTAGAAAAAAAAGCAAGAGAACAGAGGTGTTGATTTAAAAAAAAAAAAAAAAAAAGGAAAAAAACGTAAGGAGCCTGTTTCAATATGTTGAGAGAAAAAAAATGAAACGGGGAAGAGAAAATGAAAGCCAGACACTGTTGGTAAACGATCTAATTAATGTCTGGACCTGCTCAGTTCAGGGTTATGGGGGCATCAGAATCACCCAGCAGCATCAGGCATTCAGAAGGACCTCACCTCTGGAGAAAATGCCAGCCCACTACTATGCACACGGACTCACATGCCAGAGGAGGTCATGCCAAAGAAAAACATGCACAATCAACAGACAACATGCACACGCTACACAGACAACTAGGCAGTGGATTCAAACCGGAGAGCAGTGGTGCCAACATTTGTGCTTCCGTTGTTTATTTACTGAAAACTGAGAGGGAGAAGCAATTACACAACACCTTAATAAACATGTATGGTGACGTTCATTAGAACAACTGTGATGAGAACAGGCCAGCAAGATCATCAGTCCTACTCACCAAAATGACATTAAGTCAGCATCTGGAGGCCCCTAAAGTCCTACTCTTTGACATTTTTACTCAATGAGTCCGTGGTTCTCTGCGGGAAGAAAAACCTCCTAACACTGGTGCAAAATTTGCCCGTTAAACTTCAAACCGTGTCCCCATGTTTATGTTCTTTGTTACAAATGTTGGAGGGATCAAAAGGGGTCAACTTAAGTGTATGCTCATCCATTCACCTATTCTTCAAACCACCAAGGGCACCATAGTGCTTACAATGGTGTTGTGATGTAAAAGTTTGCATACAAGTTAATAAATAATTTGTATGTCTTTATTTGTACATAGGCAAAGCAATGTCATATTAGTATTTCATTAGTGAGAAGCATTCATGTTTACCCCCTAGGACTAAGTCAAGATAGTAAATTTTATGACAGGGTTAGGCGAAATGCCTCAAACAAGTTTGGCAAATGTTTCTCTGCAGGAGTCTCTCAATCAACCCCGACATGGAAAGCCAGACTGCCTAACTGGCAACTTCATCTTAACAAATGGCTTTGGGTGCACGTGTGAAGGTATTCTCTGCCCCCCCATTGGTCTGAAGTATGGCTGTTTGGAATTCGCTTGTATCAGAAGCCTTTAAGTACCATGACACCCTACTGGCTCTAGGGGTTGGACAAAAAATCTATAAATTTGCTTGCTTTACCCCCCTCTCTCTCTTACAAACATCAGTGAAGAAGCATATCTCTGTCACACCATGAACTGAAAAGGACAACACAATAAAGAGCACAGCTCGGCAGCCATATTGAGACAGGCCTGTTCTGAAGAATGCTGACCAAAAATGAGGACTTAACTGGAGACATTTTAAGTATAACAAGTCCATGTGCCGCTTGAAACTACAGATCAGTACTTATCAGATTGTATGGTTGCCAATATTCACTTGTACTTTGCATATTGTTATTATTTCTGAATATTATCTATAATACATTATTTAAAGTGTAACTTAACTCCTGCTTGTCTTTTACTACACCTAATTACCTGAGGTTATAAATGTAGAAGGGAAGGTGGGGAGACGTTATAAAGTACACCACCTTATAAACAGTGATAAGTCTGATAGATCTGAGGCATTCTGACAAAGGCTACACATCAATAATACAAAAGGGGAAAGTCGAGTAATATATCACTCTACATTGACAAAACAAACGGCAATGCTGGGAACAATGTGAGAACCAACTGTGCACAAGCCGAGGCCCCCCAAGCACAATCACTTGGGGGCAATGTAAACTAAGATGCACAGGTATCCAGGGGAGAGGAAGGTCTTCAATTCAAAAGGGAGCGCCCAATTTGAAAAGGCTTTCATTTTACTGGAGGAATCGATTTAACAACATTTTAGCCAAACATACATGAATTTTGCACGTTTCGAGTATACGACTTGACATGGATGACATAACATAAGCTTTTTGTCACGGATGTGTTGATATTGTTTTCTGATGTCTAGCGTTGGCCAACCTCCTGCTTTCATTAAAACATAAACATTGTTAGCTCCTTACCGCACACAAATCCAAGATTAATATGGTCTCTTGGCCATCTCTAAAAACCACATGGGGTAGGTAACATTAAAAAAAAAAAGTATCATTTTGGGTGAAGTATTCCTTTAAAACTGAAGTAGACAGAGGACACTGGACCCCACACTAGGATTTGAACCCAGGACTCGAATGCCTAACCACTACACTATTCTAGCTTAAATATTCCAAATGCAGAAATAACTTGGGGAGTTTGAGTAAACACGAGGCACACATACAGTGCTGTGTAAAAGTTTGGGCCCCCCTCTGAGGTTGCATGATAATTTGCTTGGTCTTCATAATCGATGATCACAGCAATATGCCATTTTTTACTAGAGCAATGTAGACAAGGGGATGTTTATCAGACCAAAAGTCTCAGTGTAGTATTATTGAGTTGTATGAAGTAAAATAAAACAAAAAAAAGTTTGGGCACCCTTTTAACTGCATTAATTTAAAAATCTTAAGTCATTTAATGCCAACAGGTTGAGGCAAAAAATTAAACTACAAAGACAGATTTAAACAATCATGAAAAAGGTTATTTAAGATTGGTATTTGCTAGCTGTGCTTGCCCTTGGTTCCCTTTTGGAGACTGGCAACCTCTAAAGAACTCTCTACTGACCTAAAACAAATTTGTCATTATGAATTAGGAGAAGGGCAGAAGAAATTCTCACAAAGGTTTGGACTGTCTGTCTCCACAGTCAGAAATGCAGCTAGGAAATGGAACAGTCCTTGTGAAGGAAAGATGTGGTAGGCCAAGAAAAAAATATCTGAATGGCATGGCCCAACCAAAGGCTGGTTAGAATGGTCACCAACAAACCACAGAGCACCTCCAGAGACTTACAAGAACATCTGGCTGCCGATGGCATCATTGTACAGCGTTCCACAGTCCAGCACACTTTTCACCAGGAACAGCTCGGCTGGAAGGGTGATGCGCAAAAAGACTTTTCTGAGCACTCACCACAAGAAGAGTTGCATGAGGGATGCAAAAGCAAATCTGGACAAGTCAGACACATTTTGGAAAAAAAAATACTGTGGACAGATGAGACTAAGGTAGAGTTATTTGATCACAACCAGAGGCGCTATGCATGACGAAAAAAAAAAAAAAAAATATACACAGCATTCCAAGAGAACTTGCTGCCTACTGTAAGATTTAGTGGAGGGTCCAGTCCATCATGCTATGGGGCTGTGTGGCCAACACAGGTACTGGAAACCTCATTAAAGTTGAGAGCCGCATGAATTCCTCCCGGTATCAGCAGATTCTTGACAGGAATGTTCAAGAGTCAGTCACAAAGTTGAAGTTATGCACGACAATGATCCAAAGCACTTTTCAAAAATCTACCACGGAATTCGTGCAGAGGCACAAGTACGATGTTCTAGAATGGCCATCCCATCATTGAAAATGTATGGATTGATTTGAAGCAGGCTGTCCATGCTCAGAAGCCATCAAACCTGACTGAACTGAAGGCATTTTGTAGTGAAAGAATGGTCCAAAATACCAGCCACCAGAATTCCGGGACTTGTCAGTGGCTATAGGAAGCGTCTACAAGCTGTTATTTCAGCAAAAAGGTGACTGTACTAAATATTGATGGGATTATTCCTTTGGGGGGCCCAAATTTATGCACCTGCCTATTTTTATTTAGATACACATTAAATTGGTTCTGTTGGTCCAATACAAAATATTTCTATAAGGGTATAAAATATGTTAAAATAAAAAGTTGCTGCTTCAAAAAGCTCAGCAAGTTCTAAATTGATACAGTGATTTTTATCAGGGGGGCCCAAACTTTTACATAGCACTGTATGTAAGTTCACTTGAACAAGAGAGAAGAGCAAGAGGACCCACCTTGAATGTGTACATAATGTAAACTTTTCTATTATTATGAAACATACATGATATGTAAAGTTAAAGATGAAAGAGGAGACAATTATTCTAAATATGAGTGAAGAGGAATGGGAGTTTAAAAAATACAAAGCATGAAAAAAATCAAAACAAGAGGAGACATGAAAAAACAACAAAGGGAAAACCAGAAGCTCCTTCACAAAACTACAGCAGAGGAAGGATAAGCAGCCTTTTTGAGCATGCGAGTGGGGGCACCTGGGAGGGGCTGCAGGACATGAAGGTGTAGGCCTAAACAAGCGCTACAGCACAAGGAAATGTCTTAAGATGTGGAAATTAGGCTGGGGCCTCCTCTACAGCAATATGTGAAATATTCCTTAATGATATGTTGTACTGTCCCAATCGAATACTCAACAACAGGGGCCACCCTTCATTCTGGTCCCACTCTGGCTGCTCTACTGGGAAGTCAGCCTAAGCCCCTCATTGAGGTTAAACATTTCCATGAGCAGCCGAGAATAGTGTGCTGCTGTGACGCCTTCTCTTCACGCTGAGAGTTCACTTCTTTGGTGAGCGAATGGAAGCAGAAGCGATCCTCTGCACACAGGCTCGGTGACCAAGGCCTCCTTCCCACAGGTCACAGGAGGACAGGACAGCCTGCAGGGCTTTAGCATAGGCTGAAATGAGAGCACATATAACAAATGAATGAGGGAACTTCAAGGTAGTGCTAGAGAACCCTCAAATGCACCCTCCCATCACTACGGCACACACACTGGTGGTATCAGTCATTTCAACCCAGGACTGAGAGCCAGGCAGCTGATTGCTGAAGATGACTGGGCACAAATAGCCTATTCCAACACTCCCCTTATTGCGAGGGGGTTCTTTTTAGAATATTAGAAACATTTTGATGAGAACAGGCCATTCAGCCCAACAAAGCTTACCAATCCTATCCACATAACGTCTCCAAGATAACATCAAGTTGATATGTGAAGGTTCCTAAAGTCCTACTCTCCACTACACTATTTTCTAAATTATTCCGTGTGTTTGTGATTCTTTGCTTGAAGAAAGCCTTCTTAATTTAAATGCAAAAGTTTCCCCTGACAAGTTTCCAATGGTGTCCCCGGTGTTCTTGTTCAACTCATTCAAACGTAACGAGTCTCGATGCACTGTACCAATTCCTTTTGTAGTTTTAAACACTTCAATCACGTCACCTCTTAATCTCCAGTTGCTTTTACTGAAAAGGTTCAAGTCCCTTAATCTTTCCTCAAAGTTGCAGCTCTGGAATCCACCTAATCAATGTTCTCTTTAAATTTTCAAGCACTGCTACGTCTTTTTTGCAGCCTGGAGACCAAAACGGCACACAGCACTCCAGGCGAGGTCTCAACAGGGTCTTTAAAAGCTTAATATGACCTCCTTTGACTTGTACTCAGGGGACTCCAAAAGTATTCAGACCCCCCATTACTTCCCATGTTGTAAATTTAATTTCAAATGGATACATTTACCATTTTTACCCATCACTCTACACTTCATCTCTCTATCTATATCTATATATACAGAATCCAACATCTGTCTGTCTGTCTGTATAAACTGTATGTCCGCTTTTCACGAGAGAACTACTTAACAGATTTAGATCGGGTTTTTTTTTCTATAATTTGCTTGAACATTCCGGTTGATTTTGCGACCTCTCTCATGGCACTAAGTATCATAGTTCACTTGCAGGAGCAATATATTCACGCTATTCAAGATGGCAGTTTACAGATGCTTTCCATTCAGACTAACAGAGCTTTAGAGGATCTGCCAGGCAGAATTGGAAAAACTCCCCAAATCCCGAGTGTGCGATGCTTATAGACAATTGCCTAAGGCAACTCGACCTGTACTTGCTGCCAGAGGGGCTTGTACAAAGTGTAGAATCAAGGGTCTTAATAATTATATGAATGAGAGATTTTAATTTTTGATTATATAATAAATCTGCAAACCTATATGAAAACATATTTTCACTTTATCATTGTGGGTAATTGAGTGTAGATTGATAGCACAAATGGAAAAATTATTAATTTAAAACTAAATCTACACAATAAAGTGTGCAGGAAATGAAAGGATCTGAATATTTTCTGAATTTACTGTAACTGAACATTCGGGTAGCCATCTTAATGGCTTCTTAAACATATCTGGATGTAGATAGTGACGAGTCCACTATGACCCTCTAGTCCTTGAACTTTGAAGATTCAGAGACTGTGCTTATAGATCTGACATTTCTATTTCCCACTTGTAATGCCTTACATTTAGGTACATTAAATTCCACCTGCCACAGATCTGCCGAAGTCCCTTTATAAATATTTAGCGGATTCTAAATTATCTGACAAGCCACCTAATTTGGCATCATCTGCAACCTTAACCAGCTTGTAATTTATATTCTTATTAGACTGTTTATTGCTATTAAAAATAGCAGCTGCCCTAACACTGACCCCTAAGGGACACATCACCCAAGTCTGATAAGCTTCCTCACACCGCAGCCCTTTGCTTTCTTTGTTTTAGCGCCCATCTATTACACCCACACAGTGCAGAAATCTCAGTTCTCTTACAGTCTTACTACTAATTGGAAATTTAGAATATACAGGACATGGATCCCTGACCTGTGGTGAGCAGGAAATCATTATGAATTATCACAAAATCTAGACTTTAGCGAAGCTGTCCACAAGGAATTCGAAAAGAGGCGGGGGGG
This sequence comes from Polypterus bichir lapradei, assembly GCA_026402145.1. Classification (NCBI taxonomy): domain Eukaryota; kingdom Metazoa; phylum Chordata; class Cladistia; order Polypteriformes; family Polypteridae; genus Polypterus; species Polypterus bichir. The sequence goes on from JANRMT010062802.1 coordinate 21,804,162, forward strand.
TTTGGGAATAAATTATTTTGGCAGAAGGTGATGAACAAAGCAGTCATCTTTTTCCACTGACCTTAAAGTATGTGACCATAAACTGCTAATTTTAATTTCATTAAACAAGTGGAAATATTTTTTAAAAATAATAATGCCTCAAACTGTTGAGTAATGGTTGTCACTTTCAAGTGGAAAAAAAAGGGAAATGGAAAATCTACACGACACAAAAGTGGAAGTGCACCACTATGTCCCAGTCTGTGCTTCTTTAGTTGCCTCCAACCTGCACCCCAACCTAACCCACCCCACCCCACATCCTCACCTTTTGGGTTCTTATAAAACACACAGTTGTTGGCACAGGTGTCAGGGTGCGAATCCCAAAAGCTCTCCCCGCAGCAGCAAAGTGGTGGAAGGTCAAAGTTGTGTTGTTCAATCTTCTCTTTCATCATTGCTCGTAGAGCTTCAATGAACCTGTGGCCCAACAGAAGACAAGTCAAGTCCAATCAATAACTCAACTCACTTGTCTTCAAGAAATGTGTGACAGCTGACTGCATTCTGTCTCATACTTTATTCAAATGGTTATTTATTAAGTTGTCTCCACTTTCCATTTTGTGAATTGTTGTAATATTCAGGTTCATTTGGTGCAATCCACAGTAAAAATATTGTCCAGCATTTTCATAGGTTTTATGACTGCATCTGAAGGTATTGTCTGAATAACTAATTGAGCTATTGACATTTGTATTTTTACTATCTTCATACAATGGTTAGAAAATCCCTTCTGTTTGTTTTTAAATTTGTTTTCCTTTCTTTTGAGTGTATTAAACTCATCTGGTTCCCACACATTTCTCAAAGTCTTTACACTACAAATTGCTTATTTTCCCAGTAATGGCCATGTCACATTACACCACCTTTCCAGCAATTTTCGGCCACAGACTTCACATAAACTCCTCCTCTGACAGCCAGTCGTGTACTCTGACATATCCAGCAACTAAACTCAACCAGCCTCCGACTCGCCCTGACAAAATCAAACAGGACTGATTTTGCTTTAAGACATAGGAAGTGGGCTCTGTGTGTGCGCAACAGTGGAGGAGCCCAAGTACACTGCATATAATGCAGCAACAATGAAAACAAAAACGCAGGTGTTTTGGACCTCACAAAAAGAAGAGAGACTCGTCTGTTTGAGGTCTTGGGTTTTACAAACCAAAACATAATAGAAAAAAGAAAATAAAGGGCCAAGATTGTAGGTGAACTCATTGTCCTAGAGAGCATTCGTGCAGCACTGGCTCCATCAGGCAGCATGTTATTGTATTATAAATTATATTATATATTATTGTGATAGTTTGGAAAAGTGGAACTGTGCTGGAAAGTTCTCACGGAGTCACATAATTCATCACACTCTATGATTTTTAGTTGTGTAATCTGACATACTCAAAGCAACACGATCAGCAACTGCAGTTAACACCACCAACTAGCAGTAACATAATGGGACAATGGGCTTAGCTCAACCTCGGAAATTTACATCGACCACCCGAGAGACTGGATTGGAGTGCACAGAACTTGAAGGTTGTAATCTCCCTGCTGCCTCCCTCTGCAGTAATGAAACCCTACTGTGCAGTAAGGCGTGGTGGCTCTGTTCCCAGGGACATTTCTTGTACACAACCCTATGGTGCCCTCATAGATACCTAAATGACTCCCTCTTCTGGGCCTTTTTCTGCTTTTCCTTGCGCTCCCTTGCCTCTCGCTCCTCCAGTTGTAGACGTGCCAGGACCTCCTTCTCCATCTTGCCAGGGTCTTCATAGTCTTCTTCAAAGTGCCTAGGCTGCTGCATCCTTCTCTCTTCATCTCGCCTCTGGCGTTCCTTCTCTTGTTTGATGCTGTGGGAAGAAACCACAAAAACAAAAAAAAAAAAAAAAAAAAAAAAAAAGTCTGAATGGTTCAATAAGTGGACCCACCATTGAGGGGGCTTGTGAAATCCTATTGGAGTTTGTGAAACTAGCAGCATAAAAGGATGAGAGGATCATCTGGTAGAGGGAGTCACGGCATGGAGGACAAAAAAAAGGGAGTGAAAAATAACACAGAAGACTGTAATGTGACATTAGGGTGAAAGAGTGCATTATGACAAGACATGAAAAAGAAAGGTCAGACAATAAAGAGGATGGAGGAGGGATAGGATAAAGTGTAAAAAAGGTGACATTAAGGATGGAAAATTTGAAAGGAGCAGTTAAGCCATAGGATAGTACAAAGGAAAAACAGTTAAAATGGGCAAATGAAAGTAGAGCAGTGGGGGAACCCTGGAGGTAGAGGTTTAATATCAAATGGAGAAGGAGTGGAGTGTGCATTACAAAAAGGATGGAGCGAGGACAGGGTTAAAAGTTGGGACAAGGACATGGACAGGAAAGAAGAGATGAAAAAATAATCAAGGAGAATGAGATAAGAACAGAATGCTGTGAAAGGGGCAATAAGGAAATGAAAAGGACTGGAGACAAAAGGGATGGGCATGGAGGTAGAGAGTGAAATGGGGTGGTGCAAAATGTACATTACAAAAGACACAGAGATGTGAAAATAAAATGGATACAGTAGGAGGGGTAGCACAGTGTGAAAATTTGGGGGTTATGAGAATGAAAAATGGTGACAAAGCCCTGGAGAGGACAGATGGGAAAATAATCAATGAGAAGAGCAGAATAGCGTGATGGGGGCGGGCAATAAATCAATGGAAAGGAGTAAGAGGGGAGATAGAGCATTAAATGGAGCAGTATATTATAAAGGGTAAGACATGGAACTGAGCGGTCTGAAAATAAAAGAAAGAGAGTCTGGAAGGAGGACAGTGTGATTATGGGCATTAAAAATTATATACTATTTAAAACTGGAAAAAATGAAATCGCACTTAGAGGATCTGTACAAAACTTTTCCAAAACCTGGCAGGATCTAATCAATAACATTTTAGAATAAGCATTTAAATTGAGGAAGCAGGTTCTCTCCCCTCTTTTACTACATTTATCTCTATTCATTTATTAATTTATCTATTTACTTATCTTCACTAGCATAAAGTTTTACACTGCTGACCTAGCTCTCTTTCTCAGGAGTGGGGGTTGATTTGTTTGAATTTTTTTTTCTGTAAAACTTGAGTTGTATATGGAATGTTATTTGATTTTAATAAAATCGATAAAATTAAGAAAAATAAATAAATAAATAAATAAATAAATAAATAAATAAATAAAAAAAAACGTGGGAAGAAGGCAACAGAAAGGAAAAGTAGAAAAATTCAAGAACCACCATATAATGTAAAGGAGGCAATACAGCAATGGAAAGAAATGGTGTGAAAAAACAAAACGGGTCTGGAACTAGACCATAAGATGGGAAGGGGAGCAGTACAATACAAAAGGGTAATGAAGATTCAATGGAAGAAGAGGTGGAATAAAGAAGTGAGGACGTGTTAAAACTGTGAGGGCATGAAAAATAAAAATGACTACAAAACCATGGGCGTGATAGATGGAAAATAATTGAGGAGGGCACAAGAAGTGCAGAAGAAAATGATAGAGGACAATAAAGACGGAAGCCATCCTCCTCTTTTACCAAAATTTCAGCTGCTGCTTTCAGGCTCCAGATTTAGATTCCCAAGGGTTAACAGCAACATATTTAAGAACTTTATTCCCAGGACTATACACAAGTTGAATTCTGTTACTTTTAGATAAGCTGCCAAATTATTATTATTGTGTACTGTTAAAGCTAATTATTTTTTCTTTGTACAAATCTTGAGTTTGCATATACAGTGGAACCTTGGTTCACGACCATAATTCGCTCCAAAACTCTGGTCGTAAACCGATTTGGTCAATTTCCACCATAGGATTGTACGTAAATACAATTAACCCATTCCAGACCATATGAACTGTATGTAAATATATATTTTTTTAGTTTTTAAGCACAAATATAGTTAATTATACCATAGAATGCACAGCGTAATAGTAAACTAAATGTAAAAACATTGAATAACACTGAGAAAACCTTGAACAACAGAGAAAACTAACACTGCAATAGTTCGCGCTATAGTGTTAGGAACCGCTTGCTAAAAACACTTTTGTTTTTTTTATGAGTTTTAAGCACAGGGAAAAAAATTGACATTTGAAAAATCCGTAATTTAATAAACCACCAAGAAAAGTAACATTGCCACAATGCACGCTATGAACCGATCGCTGTAAACAGAACTGAAAACAAAAACAAGCCTTTTCTACCTTATGCGTCCAGCCCTCGCTCGCTCTCTCTCTCTTTCGTGTGTGCGTGTGTCTCTTTCACGAGCCTGGAGCGCCTGTGTGTGTGCCTCTGTCTCGTGTGTGTGTGTGTCTCTCGCGCCTGCCTCTGTGTGTGTGTCTCTGTCTCGTGTGTGTGTGTATACCTCTGTCTCGCGCACCTGTGTGTGTGTGTGTGTTTGTGTCTCTCGTGCGCGCCTGTGTGTGTGTGGCGCTCTCTCTCTCTCTTGCTTGATCGCTCGCTCGCTGCACAGGGAGAGACTGAACATGTACAAACCTAAACAGAAACTGGCTTGTTCGTATACCGAGTGTGTGGTCGTAAACCAAGGGAAAAGTCTGGCGAACTTTTTGGTCGTAAACCGAGTTGTACGTGTACCGAGACGTTCGTGAACCGAGGTTCCACTGTATAAGACTAGCCGTCCCCACGGCTCCACTTGTGTAGTAGTGAAACAGGACAAACTTTTAAAAATCAATAAACTAACAGGTATTGCTAGCTAAGTGGAAGCAAGGTACACTCTAAAACACAGAGGTAGACCGACTTGAACGGAGGCTGGCACGTGAGCGAGGAGGGCCCCACCCGGCTCCCCATACCTGAAATTACGCTCCCTCTCCCCTCGGCCTGCAGCCTCTGTCTAGGATTAGCATGAATAAATTGGTGCTGCAGGCGAACTATGAATCTTAATGTGATGAGAGAACTCGCAAAAATTAACTGGAATGTTCAAGCAAATTATAGAAAAGAAAAAAAAAAAAAGATCTAAATCCGTTGAGTAATTTTCTTGTGAAAAGCAGATAGACAGATAGATGTTGCATTTTATATATATGGAGACTAGCCATTCCCCACAGCTCTGCCCGCGTAGCACTGAAACAAAACAAACTTTAAAAATCAAACAAAAAGGTATTGCTAGCTAAGCGAAGTCAAGGTACACTCCAAAACGCAAAGGTTGACAGGTTCCCTACTCTGGACGTCACGCTTCCCCCTCCCATTGCCCGCAGCCTCTGTCTCGAATTAGTGCAAATATATCACTACTGCAAGCGAACTATGATTCTTAGCGCGATGAGAGAGGTCGCAAAATCAACTGGAACGTTCAAGCAAATTCTGAATCTAAGTAGTTCTCTTGTTCGCTTACTAAGCGGATTTAAGATACGCCCCGAGGCTGGCACATGAGTGAAGAGAGCCCCGTCTGCTACGTCTCCCTTGAATTCACGCAAATAAATCGCTCCTGCAAGCGAACTATGATACTTAGCGCGATGACAGAAGTTGCAAAATCGACCGGAATATTCAAGCAAATTATAGAAAAAAAAAACCTGATGAGATATGATGGTTGTAAAATTGTGTCTTTGCTTTCTTTCTTGTATCTGTGTAACAATGCCTTATGTTTTGTTCTTTCCTGCCGCAAACAAATTTCCCTCTCGGATAATAATGTCAACCCACTTTTAAAAAAAAAAAAAAAAAATGGAAGGAAGCGAGTGTTGAAGTGGGGTTCAAAATAGGAGAGGGGTGCAGTATATTATGAGTGGGCAAAACATGGACTTGAGAGTCTGAAAACAAAAGACAGATTAAAGAGGGTGGACAGGGGCACAAAAATTAAAAGTGAAAATGGGGCTATGGAGAGGAAAAGTGGAAGAAAAATCAAGGAGATTGAGAGATCCACAAAATAGGTTGAAGGAGACAAAAAATGGAAAGGAGCTGAGAGGGGAGAAAATGAATGGGTGAGAAGGTAGAGGTGGAGTATTAAAATGGGAATGGGAGCAGGGGAACTCAACAGTGTCAAGTAAGAAGTGATGGCACCGTGTTAAAAAGCCAGGGAGTATAACATGAAAATTAAAAGTGGAAAGGAAAAAAATTGTCATGGGGGAGGCAAATGGAGAGAGTAAAATGATAAGAGGTGCAGTATGAGTGGGTAAGATATGAAATTGAGAGGTCTAAAATGAACAGATACAGCAAGAAGGCAGTACGGAGTAAAGAATGGCACTGAAATTAAATGTTGAAAGAAGGCCATGGAGAGGAAATGAAGAAAGGAAAATAAACAAGGAGGACAGAAGTGTTTAGGGTCCATCAAGAAATTGAAAGGTGTGGAGTGAAAATAAAAGGAATGGGTGTGGATTTAGAACATGAAAAGGGGAATTGAAAAGTGTGAAGACAGAAGGGATGGGATGAGAAATGATGACGTTGGATTTAAATTATAAGGAGATGTATGGCATTAAAAATAATAGTGGTGACAAGACTACTGGGAGGAGACAGTGAAAAATAGTTGGATTGATGAAAAGAGCAGACTAATGTGAAGGAAGGAGCATTAGGGAAATGAAAAGGAGTCAAGTGAAATAAAAGGAAAATGTGGAGGTTGATGAGAATAGAAAAAGGTATACTGCGGTGGGCTGGCACCCTGCCCGGGGTTTGTTTCCTGCCTTGTGCCCTGTGTTGGCTGGGATTGGCTCCAGCAGACCCCAGTGACCCTGTAGTTAGGATATAGCAGGTTGGATGATGAATGGATGGAAAAGGTATAGGGGTGGTGGTGCATGGTATGCAGAGGCCTGAAAGTTTTTAAAAAAAAAAAAAAAAATGGAATTAAGACTAAGGAGAATGTTCAACAAATAGGAGGGGAGAAGGTGTAGGGCGTGAAAATTAAAAGTGGGGACAAGGCCCAAAAAGTCAAGAATGCCACAGACTTAGGGGGATGTTACAAAAAAGGGGCCAATACATGGTATGGAGAAGTGTTAAAATAATGGCAAAGGATAAGTAAGGGAGGACAATGTACAAATGGGATGTAGGCCAAAGAAATTATAGTGGGGACAAGGCCATGGAGCAGACAGGTTAAATAATCAAAAAAAGACAAAAAGGAGTGGATGGAGAGGGAAGAGAAAATGGGGAAGGCAGCAAGAGAGTAATGTGAACATCAGGGGTGCAGGAAATGGAAGGGAGAAGATAAATGGTTCAGTCACATTCATAGCTGGGTAAAGGGTTAGAATAAATAATGGGTGCAGAGTGTGAAAGTGAGTGTGAAAATAAAAGATGAATAAGGAGTAAAAGGTGGAATAAAATTAAAAATCTTTAGAGGGTAAAGTGGTGGGGATATAAAAAATAAGCAGTGGTGGTGCTGGTCGGGGTCTTGGTTTCACTGGAGTACCTGCTGATCCTCTGAAGATGTTCCCGATGGCGTCGTTGCTCCTTAACCTGCTCTCTCTCGATGTCCATAAAGAGTCGCCTATACATCAGGAACTGAGCCTGTCGCTGTATGAGAGGAGACAGTGCTACAGTTAGAGTAAACAATGCAAAAATCCTCAGGGACTTTGACTTTACACTCAGGCCTCACAGTTAAAGGCCCCACCTACGGTCTTTTAAGTTTATCTAACAGCAAAACAAGGCCTTGAGCTCCAGGCATTCAGCCAGGGGACAGATAATATGGCAGCCAGGCGAGTGGTAGCGTTCACTTAGTCCTTTCTTATTTCGAAACATGAACGTCCCAACCTCCAACATACAAATGTTTAACAATAGCACTGTGCCACCTACTCAGGGAGAAGTACCTGTTTCCGGATATCCTCTTGGTTCACATCAGCCCATGGTGGCAATGTGCTGATGGATTTCATAAGGCTGGGACCAGCTTGGGGAGGCTCCTGCTGTGAATGATCACACACCTACAACAAAGACATGACAAATGAGAACAGAGGGTGCGGATACAATATCACAATGGATTTGCGCCGTAATTAGGGCTTGTGTGTAATATCTGGGAACTGCAGGTGAGCTTAAAATGCAGTCATTGAGCACAATGCCCACCCTACCCATTTAAAAAAAAAAAAAAAAAAAAAAAAAAAACACCACACAAAAGCAGGCCATCTCATATTCCTCACCAGCACATCCTGAAAGTTGACCGTCCTGCCAGTCTGCTTTGGAGAACCAGTCAGACCCTGCATGTAGAGGGGGAGGTCATGCTGTGCAGCCAAAGGGATCTCTTCAGTGTAGTCTTCTACATCATCATCATCATCACTGCCACCAGTTGGGGGCAGCAAAGGACCAGGAGATTTCTGAAAGAAGGAAATCAAAGTGGGCAAAATGGTAAATTTGGACGATAGGTGAGTGCGCATCAGGCTTGTACAGGTTGCTGTGTTAAAGTGTGTATTTACTACTTTTTCTAGACTGTACAAGTCAACTCATGTTGGGGTGCATGCACTGGTACAGAGCGTTGCTGCACCCACCAAATGATGAAACAGCTCAGGATCCCGGTTGGCAACTCCCAAAGGCAGACAAGCGGTCCAGTCCCACCCTACGGGGATGACCCAATATCTGCTGCAGCCAGGTAATACATGGGCGTCTCCTTGGCCTGATCCAGCCACTCGGGTTCCCAACAATGAGGATCCTGTTAGCTGGATCAACTTTGGGGAAACATGCCACAGAGCCATAGTGCTGTAATTGATGATCCCTCACAATTCAGGTAATGTGCCTCATTCGGGACTCCATGAACAACCACTCATTTGACACAAAGACAAACCAACGGTACCCAAGGATTTTCTGGAGAGACACAGTACTGAAGGAGTCCAGTCTTCATCTCAGGTCACTAGATAGCGTCCACATCTCGCAACCAAATAGCAAGACATGAAATCCCAGGATTCTAAAGACTAGGACCTTCGTCCTTTTGCATAGATATCAGGAGTGTCACAAATCCCTTTCTAGTGACCTCATGACCCCCATGCTCTCCCAATCCATCTACTGACTTCATAGGAAGAGTGACTAGAGACATGAATGTCACTGCCAAGGTAGGTAAACCTCTCGACCAAGTCGACACTCTCTCCGCAGACAGACACACTACTGACGGTCGTGCCTTTTTTATCAGGACACTCGCAAGCCCAGACACTCAGACCCCTCGTTCAGTCTCTCGAGCGCCCCGATCAGAGCATGTACACTCTGGTAAAAAAATCTCATGGTGCAGTGTACACAATTTGAAGGAAATCCCTGCATTTTAAGACTTTATTTATCAGGCGCCTTTTATTTAAAGCAAATTTCAAATGACAAATGTAGCGTCAGTAGAGCCTTGAGGTCTCAAATGGTCCAAATACCTTAGCCACACTGCTTTGGCACTGCCACCAGGTCTTTTTTTTTTTTTCTTGAGGCATGATGGGAAGGCAATGTTTCAGAAGAAATGCTACCTGCTTTACCTCAAGGGAGGATCCTTTATGGAATGGAGCTTTTAAATCAGACCTGATCTTAAAAATGCATTTTTTGCTATAGGAACATCTCTCTTTCTGATATGGCCCTTTGGGACTCACAGATGAAATATGACATGCCATTTTCCGGGTTTACCCTCATTAGTCCTCCAGATCTTCCTCTTCCACCTTTCACACTGCTGGGCATTCTTTGGGGTGAGACCCATTCTTTTAATACCATCTGATAGTTACAAAGTATTACAGCAGAATGTTTTTTATGGCTAGAAGCCCTTCTTTGTGTTAGCCTTCTTTAGTCACCATGACACGCAGGGGGGTCAGTCAGCTCTAAACTTGGCCAGTGTCCCAGTCAGGGATTGCTCCCACCTAGTTCTGCTGGGCACCAGCTTCCTGTGACCTGGATAAGTAGGTAACAAAATGGATGGATGGACAGGCAAATATACTTGAGCAAATATGGTGAAAAGGACAAACTAGGTATTACAAAAGCTAGGGAAGTCTATTAATATCCGTTATAAAAAGTCACATTATGCCTTATGTAGAGTCTTGCCCCGTGACCACCAACCCATAATGCATGGACACTTCAGCCTCACAAGTTCAATGTGACTCACATCTCGTGTTGGCGAGACCCTCCAAACACCTCCTGGGAGCTCTGATGCAGAATTTTCCATAGGGAGAGTCTGGCAGGAAGCAAGTCGATGTCTAGCCTGCTTCAGGACTTTACTCAACTGGAAATAAAAAAAAAAACAACCATGTGAGATATCTTGCTTATGACAGAAATATAAAACATATGAGCTTCCTCTTTTACTTGACAGGAAAAAAAAAAAAGACAGTTGCTTTCCAGAGAGAAAATGGCCAAGCTTAGATCAGCACAGTTGGGCTCAGACCCAGCCTATGTAGAGTCTGTATGTTCTACCAGAATCCACAATAGTTTTTCCTCCAGTTATCCTCCCATATCCCCTAAGTTGTGTACAGTAAGTTTGGTTACTTTACAATTGACCAAGTTTAAATGTATGTGATGGGGGGTTGGGGTTGTGGGGGTCCTGCAATGGGCAAGCACCATTTATAGGACTGGTTCCTGCTATGCATCTGATGATGCCAGGATAGGCCCCAGTTCTCACACACCTGCATTTCATTAAGTGGGTCTGTCCATGCTATGTAGAAGATCACAGCAGAATGACCTTGTTTAATAGTTAATCTGTATGCTGCATACAGTGCCTTTCACATAAGGCATCCCTGCCAATGTGCTTTACAAAGCAATCCAGGAAATCCAACACTTAAAAACAAATTGGCTAAGGTGTACAAGTATTTAGCATATTTTAACTTGTGGACGTCCATCCCGTAGCTCTGGGGGAGTCCTCATTTCTCAGAACATATACTCACTTGTTTGGTGTGATCAGAATCTATGGTCCTGTCTGCTTCATTGTCACTGCCAATCAGACTCCTTGTGCTGACGAATCGGGCACTGGGGCCACAGATGGCCAACTCACTCTGCATGTGGTGCCTCTGCGCAGTCTTCTGAGGGGACAGGCGCTGGCTGGCATTGCACAGCTGCTGGACTACACGCCCTTCAGATTCAGCCTGGGAGAAAAGTAACATTAATGAAGTTCATGTAGGCATTGCCAGCCTGTATACCACCATCTTAAAACTGAATAATTGGCCAAGATGTAATGAAAGTAATCTTGGGGTAAAATTTTAACTTATCCAATCCAATGATATACAGATACTGCTGGATACAAAGCAGTAGCCAGCTCTGGATGGGACAGAAATCTCTCACACTCACCAACTCACTGTATTAAAGGGGCAAGTTAGAGTCATCCATTAATCAAAAGGAAGAAGGACGGAGTACATGCAATTGAGAAAAGCCCAGACTGACACCAGGAGAACATGTAAAAAAAAAAAAAAAAAATCACAAAGGCTTGCATTGACCAGGCCAGAATTTGATGCCAGGTTTGCACAGCATGAAAGACCATCACAGAGGCTGATTGCCCACTATGATAGTGGCATAGATTGACATTCTGTATCTTAAGCCCTGCATCTACATAGTGTCAGATCTCTCCTCACCACCTGAAGATTTCAGAGGCTGTCTAACTCGACACAACATCTTGCATTGCTGTTTAATATTGCCTCAGCTGATATGCCACTCACTTCTTTTTTTTGCTGGGTTTATCCCTGTTCTGGGTTGCAGAGAACCAGTGCCAACCTGGACCTAATGCCAGACACTAGCTGTGCATACTTACAATGTTTTTTTTCTGTTTGTCAGTGTCAAAAAACTCAACTTCAATCCACTGTCATTCAAACCCGTATAACAAGAAAATATGAAAAGTTGAAATATTTCAGGGGCAAAAGAAGAAGGTCAAAATCACAACAGAAAGTTGCAAGATTTATTACAATAACCTAGAACCAAAGTTCAGGTGAAGTGTAAAGAAGACGTAAAATTAAAAATAAGAATGTATTTATTTTTCTACCCACTTCTCCAGCTTAGGTTTGTGGTCACTGCCATACCGGCATAGGGCACAAGACAGAAATCAGCACAAGATGGGGCACCAGTTCAACTTTGCCTGTACATAGGGTAAATGCAGAGTTGCCAATTCACCTAAGATGCAGATGAGGTATAAAAAATAAAAAACTGTGCAGCAGGAGAACATGCAAACCCCAGAGTCTAAAGTTCTGAGGCAGCAGTGCTAACCACTGTACCAGCAATTACACAATGTCTTTGAGAAGGCCATGTTACTCCACTACTGTCTTCTTTTTGTTTGTCCACTCCATCACAAGACTATCGCACTGTAATCAGGAGGGCGGTGTCAAAAGCCAGCAGTACCCGAGCTGAGGTGCCAGGGGACGAGCCATGAACAAAAGCAGACAATGGTCCTTCTCGTCCACTAAGCAGGTCTGTTTGCTATCATATGACACCTAATATAACATTTGCACCAACCCTAGACTGGATGCCAGGACCTATGCACTGATAATATTGGACCAATTAACTTAACACGCTTATCAAGGAAGGAAAAACCGACGAAGTCGACGTGCACACTCCACAGAATCAGTGCCCAGGTCAAGATTCCAGTCCAGGACTCTGTAACATTCAGGCAACAGCGACACCGTGTGGCCACTCAGAATTATGTAATTTTCTTTCAACTGTATAAACAGACTTCGTATTATCCATCCATCATCCAACCCGCTGAATCCTAACACAGGGTCACGGGGGTCTGCTGGAGCCAATCCCTGCCAACACGGGGCACAAGGCAGGAACCAATCCCGGGCAGGGTGCCAACCCACCGCAGGACACACACAAACACACCCACGCACCAAGCACACACTAGGGCCAATTTAGAATCGCCAGTCCACCTAACCTGCATGTCTTTGGACTGTAGAAGGAAACCGGATCGCCCGGAGGAAACCAACGGAGACACGGGGAGAACATGCAAACTCCACGCAGGAAGGACCCGGGAAGCAAACCCGGGTCTCCCAACTGCGAGGCAGCAGCACTACCACTGCGCCACAGTGCCGCCCGACTTCGCATTTGATGCTGGATATTCTTCCTACGTCTACTGCCCAGTGCCCGAGACCCTTACCGTTTCAGTGAACATCTTGACCTGATGTTTTTTGCGTATCCTATATTGCCTGGCCACTCTTCGGCGGACCTCTTCCTGGAAATGACAGAGGTGTTCGGCCATCTCCTCCCGCCTACCCTTTAAGCGCTCCTCCGTGTGCATCGCAGTGACCTGTGAAGACAAGCTGGTGTCAGCACTTTACGTCGCGTTCCATTCGAGCGGGACAGTGCAAGGCAACAGAGAGCGTACGTACCCCGGCATGTTCCTGGCATTCGGCTTCATACTCGACCCTTGTCCCCTCTGGTCGTCCCAGTTGGCACCTCCCTGCTAAGACTTGCTTCACGTCCTTATAGAAGGTCTGGGGTCTGGTGACAGGGATGGTGGGTCGATTCTGGGTGACCTTATGCTTCACCACTCTGATCCGCGCACCCGATTGCATCGTATTAGTTAACGTAGCATAAAATAAATCTAAGCCGCCACACCGTATTGGCACTGTGGCATATGCGGTTTCTATTCCGATTCTACGATCAGCTGCAAACTGGAAAGTCGAGGGCTTGGCATTCGGGTAAGAGTTTAAATCAAATTTCTTGAAAAAGACTAATCTAATAAAAATATTATTTCCGATTAACGAATGGATACGTGACCGTCTTCAAATAAGATAAACACAGATGTTATTTATTCTTACGCAGCGCATAGCCATTAGTCGCCGTAAATCAGAACGCTTTGCTCAGAACACAGTATCTCGCCGACTTCTGTGGCTGTAAACAGAAGGAACACATGTGAAGAAAATCTCGTTATTTAAAAACGACAAACAAGTATATTATATTCACCAACATTCTATTCCAGGCCGTAATGTTCAAACACATAGACAGCCATTCAAAATTAGACGAGTTTATGTAATAAGTGAAGTCGCCAAAAAACCCCGCCGCACAATTAAATCGACACTCTCGGCAACAACCCGCCTTCCTTCCGGACGGAGCGCCAATTCAAACTGTTGTTGCTAAGGACGCCGCTTTCCCTCTGACAGCGCAAGGCCAGCCTTCTTTGTCCAGTGATTGGATAGTATCAAATGTACTCCCTGGTCACTGGATAGATTTACGTCAGTTAACCAGTAAAAAAAGGAAAATCACACAAAACACGCCCTTAGTGCAGCAATTTGTATCGTTTCGATGGGAAACACTACCGTGTTTTTTTTTTTGTTCCTACTGTAAACTGATCGTCGTTAATACATTTCTGTGGTGTCGCTTCCGTCAAGCCCATTCCTAACAGCATATAAACTCTTTCACATTTGAACAGGGTGTATCATTGTTTTAGCTTCCGTAAAGATTTAATTACGTAGGTAAACGCTAAAAAAATGCTTCGATTATTACATAATTTGTATGTGTTTTTGGGCGCCGAATTCATAAACGAAAACAACTTTTTTCCATCAACAAAACATATTTCTTTTTGTCTTACCAAGTCAACAGTCAGGGCATACAAAATGTACAAGTATTCGCTGTAAGTGATACAGTAGAGCCAAGATTTGACAAGGGAATCAGAAGGAACGGAAACGAGACAAAAAGCTACAGCTTAGTGCCAAAAACATCATCAGACTGGTCCTGGTGGATCCTCATAAAGTGCTGCAACCACTGCTTCGTATTAAACCTGGTTTAATGAAGCATTTTGTGAGAGCCCTATCAAAAGATGGAGCCTGTTTTTTCGGTTCATCTGAGGCGAAATTGAACGAGGGCATTTTTGCCTGACCTTATATTAAAAACTGATTACTAATACAGAATCTGATGGTGCTATGAACGACCATGAACGAGAGGCTTGGGTTTCATTCAAAGAACTCATTTCCAAGCCTTTAAGTAACAATAAAGAATCCACATTATAAAGAACTCATGAAAATGTTTTAGTTAAGTTTAAGGGACTGGGTTGCAATGTGAGTCTCAAAATTCATTTTTTGGATTCGCATTTAGAATGTTTCCCTGAAATTCTGACTGAAGAGTAGGGGGGAAGATTCAATGGAAAGAAGGTATAGTGCCTTTCATATCTATCTATCTATCTATCTATCTATCTATTATATAGTGCCTTTCATATCTATCTATCTATCTATCTATCTATCTATCTATCTGTCTTATATAAACTGAAATAATTACAATGACAATATGGGAAAATGTCAATGCTAATGTATCTGTAATTATAGTATAAAGATAGAATACAAAAATAATAATTGAAATGAAACAAAGGCTGAAAAATTATAAAATGGAGTGTAAATCTACCAAATCAACCTTAGTCTGATCATCAACAACCAATATTTGGTAAACATTAGAAAGATCAAATAGAGTGTCAAAGACAAAGGGACTGACCTTCTTTGTCCATTAATGGAGTCAGAGATGGCACCCTCCCTCTGTGCCAGCATATTACCAGACTAATTTAAAAGTCCCAGTTATCTGAAGAAAATCCACATTGCCATAAGGAGGGCATGAGGTTCCACTAACACTGGACTCAATAAAGATGTGAACCTTGGTCTCTGGACAGTTGTGACCACTATGCCATTGTGACACTCTGAAGGACCTCCTAAATAAAAATTCCATGCCATGAATCCACACAGCTCTTCACAACCATAACAATGACAGCCAGGGCAGTGGGCCACATGTCTTCATAATGTGACACCTGAGATTCAAACTGAAAGGAAATGAAAAACATCAAAAATATCCCATGGTGATAAATCAGTATTAACTAATAAGCCCTAATGTCAAGGTACTCCTCATATGATGATGGTTAACATTTGTGCCTCACAACTCCAGTGACGCATGCCCGGTTCTGGAGGCTGCCTCTATGTACGCAGAACATGAAAGATTTTTCTGATGTTCTGTGGGTTTTCAACAAGTGCACCAAGAGACCCCCACATGTCAAAGACTGGCATCAGCGGCAATAAATGTGCCCTGTGCCCCCCCCATCCACAGCTGGTTCTGCCTTGCACCTGTTGTGAACAGGACAATGAAAGCTTAGAAGAAGGATGAATGGATGATTAACTTTGCAAGACTTTGTCAGCCTAGAAAAAAAAAATGCACAGACGACTGGCATCCAAAGCTTTCTTTATTTGGGTAGAACAGATGCCTTTAATACTGTTTCAAATAATGTTAGTCACAACTTCCCCTGAATTTCTGCGTTTGTCTCAATGTTCCTTTTAAAAGGACACTTTATTCTCAAGAACTCAAAACGGCACAATGAACAAACAGTGGCTACAGCCGTCTCCATGGTAACCTCAAACGGTTCAAAGCCTTTCTGTGTGTCGCTGGGTCAGACTCGGCTCTCTTCGGCAGTAACTGCTGCATTTTTACTTGAGCAGAGCTTTTAAATGGAAGCCAATTCCACTTTCTTATTATTTAGACAACCTGCACCTCAGTTTGTGAAATCAGCACCCATAAAAACTGGAATACCAAAGGTCAGGAGTCCTATGACAGCTAAGAGGCCCGCTCAGCTGATGGGAGGGGCCATTGTCTGCTGTTGCTCATGGCTCCACCCCCAGTATCTCAGCTCCTGTGCCGCAGGCTTTTGACCGCACCTATCTGATTAGTCTGTGACAGTCATGTGATAGAGAAGTGGACAAAAATAACGAGGCCTTCTCAAAGTCATGGTGTAATGGCTGGCACAATGGTTAGCACTGCCAACTCGCAGCTCCAGAGTCTGGGGTTTGAATCACATCCCAGTCTGGTGCTGGTTGTGTTGAGTTTGCATATTCTCTTGGTGCACAGGTTTTTTTTTTTAATACTAGGGGCCTCGCCCCATTCTCGCTTTGCTCGCCAACACAAGCCTGCATTACGCACCAGCCACTGCACATCTCTGCTGCTTTTGTATGTGCATTTCACTTTCACAAAACAACAAATCTTTTAATTCTCGCGGATACACCTCTTCATTGGGAAGAAACACTACTTTTCCCTGATGGCAACACAAATTAGACGATCTACGAGTCTCCGACTTACTGAACAATATATTATATCTCTTTTCGCTGTTCCGTTATTTCACCGAGTAATAATTATCATTTGTTTTCATTAATGCGAACTTTACCATCATTTTTTTGAGACTTTCGAATTTTAGTACTTTCATTATCTCTAACCTGCTCTGTATGTGTATTGCACCCATGTTTTTGAACCTCTTTACGACGTTCTACTTTGTCATCTTTTCTTTGTTTTTTATTTCTGGCCCCCGGTGTGGTTAAATCTCTTGGCACAAAGCTTCATCTCGCGGGACGTAAAAGTATCTCTCTGAAACAGTCACATCTCGTCACAGGCTAAA
>JANRMT010062802.1:21826855-21874221 GCA_026402145.1 Polypterus bichir lapradei
CTGATGCTCTGTGTAAGAGAGGACAGAGCCAACTATACTTTCTTAGAAGGCTGGTGTCTTTCAACATCTGTAATAAGATGCTGCAGATGTTCTACCAGACGGTTGTGGCAAGTGCCCTGTTCTGCGCGGTGGTGTGCTGGGGAGGCAGCATAAAGAAGAATGACGCCTCACACCTGGACAAACTTGTGAGGAAGGCAGGCTCTATTGTAGGAATGAAGCTGGACAGTATGACATCCGTGGCAGAGCGATGGGCGCTGAGCAGGCTCCTGTCAATCATGGAGAGTCCACTGCATCCACTGAACAGGATCATCTCCAGACAGAGGAGCAGCTTCAGCGACAGACTGCTGTCACTGTCCTGCTCCACTGACAGACTGAGGAGATCGTTCCTCCCCACACTATGCGACTCTTGAATTCCACCCGGGGGCGTAAACATTAACGTTGTTCAAAGTTATTGTCTGTTTTTACCTGCATTTTTATTACTCTTTAATTTAATATTGTTTTTTGTATCAGTATGCTGCTGCTGGATTAAGTGAATTTCCCCTTGGGATTAATGAAGAATCTATCTATCTATCTATCAGTTTTGCTAGTCATCTGTCGGCTCATTTCACATCTCATTTCTGTTTGGCTTCCATTTAATGAAAAAATGAATCAATTCAGAAGACTAAATCCTTAAAAACAGGGCAATTAAAATGAATGGAAAAGGAGTTATTTAGCAGTGAAAACTGGCCACTGATTAGGAAAAGGGTTAGAATGAAAACCTGCAGCCAATACAGCCTACCAGCTTTTACTGGTTTAGTAAAAGCTGCAGCCTCTAATGAACATAAGCCCCCTGCTGGATACAACTGTGCTGCCCACAAGCAGATATACCCTGAAAAACAAAAAACAAAAAAAAAAAAATTCCATTGTCTGGTCATTTTTTATTGAATATTTGCACTTAACAGAAACCTTACTAAGACCAGAAAGTAATAAAAATGGAACATTTCATTAGCTCATTACATTCTGCGCTCCCAATGTCACTACATAGAATGTGGTTAGTCATATTACTGACGTGGAAACGGTGCAGAGATCAGCAGACGGCCTGCAGCCTGTTTCTCAGTCCATGAAGGTGAGGGACTGGACATGTGGAGTAGCTGGGGACTCACCCACCTGTCCACAGTACGGCACTGTCACCCTGTGGGGTCTGAGATGTCTAAAAATGACATTGCCTCCTGGTGCCTGCTGGGTGTTTGGAGCCAATATCAGCATGGTACACTACTGCAAATCCTTGTGCACCTGGCGCATCATGTAACTTGTACCACATAATCTTATTCTGAGGACTGATTATCAGTTAATAATCTTTTATTTTCTCGTAGTGTACAGCATCACAAGGCTGTTTACAACATTCAAATAAAACAGAGTAACATAATTCATGTATGTAATAAATCATAGAGAAATAATCAAACACTGCTGCAGATAGATCCCATCCCCTTGGCCTGTATGACAAGTCTACAAAGCAAAAGAAAGCTTCAGACAAATGCTCTGCTAACGAACAGTCTAATCTGTCGTATTGTGGGTCCACCACACAACTAACTACCTGCCCACTTTTGTAAAAACTGTGCTACACTCTAACTGAGACCATGAAAGGCACTAGCCTATATAAAAACTAAGGCTGTTGATCTTTTTAGTTTGCTGGATATCAGGTTCTCCCCCTGCCTTGTGGAAATTTGCCCAGGGAAAAATCACATTTAAGTGGATGTCACCAGACACGACCTCTGGTCAGGGGGATGTCAGACTTGATGACTGCAGTTACTCAGGATGCCAGATTACATGAGTAGAAATCAGTGGGCATGTCAATTCAGATGACTTTCCAGAACAGATTTCCAAAGTGCTGAGAGGTCGCCACTTTTCTGAGAGCGAGTAACATGCTGCCTGTTAGAGCTGTTGGCAGTATGAAGGGTTTACAAGTACAATACATTTGCCTGCAATCTCTCCCCAATTTTTTTTTTCTTTATCCATTCTACCACAGTACATAAAGCACAACACATCAGACACACAAGACTCTCTTCTGTTTGTGAAGTCCAAACCACCTGCTTTCCTTACTCCTCATAGCTGCATTATGCACACTGCTGCACCCACATAGTAATGAAACAGGACACACTTTAAAAATCAATAGACTTTGACACTTATCTGATCGCGTTCAGCTCTGATGGGAGACACATGGCTGTGATATCTCTGGCAATCAGCAGCTACCCTCTAAAACACACAGAGCTCTGATCTCTCTCTCAAAAACATCAAACGTTACTCCTCAGCAATCTGTAGATGATAGTGTCTGTTGAACAAACAGGTACCGCTAGCTAAGCGGAGGAAAGGTGCACTCCAACACGTGGCGAGACGTAGACCAACTCGAACAGAGGCTGGCGAGTGAATGAGGAAGGCATAACCACCCTGCTCTCGGCCCACAGCCACGCTCTTGGATTTGCATAAATACATCGTTACTGCAAGTGAACTCTGGTACTTAACACGATGAGAGAAGTCACAAAATCAACTGGAAAGTTCAAGCAAATTATAGAAAACAACCAGATGTAAATCCTTTAAGTAATTCTCTTGTGAAAAGCGGACAAACAGATAGAATGCACTTGGACCGCGAAATTTTTAAAACCGTTTCTTAGCGAGCACCTATGGGCCAAGGGTAACCTACATTCCAAATTTCAACTCCCAAGTCGTCATGGTTCGGGAGATTTCGTGTTGAGTGAGTCAGAGGTATTTGGCTTCTATATACAGTATATAGATCGTATTTCCAGCTGAGCACTCATTGGCTGTCATGCACACAGAGCCCGCCCCTACAGCTTAGGACAAATCATTTTCATTTTGTTAGTCAAGTTGCAGATTAGTTCGATTGAGTCTCTGGGTATGTCACACTACACACTCGCCACAACTGCCTACAATGTGCTAAGATTACGTAAATGATGTCTATGACTGAAAATATTTGGGCACATCCTTTAATGTGACGTGGTCTTTAGATTCATGTTAAGTAGAAATGCGGAACAGTTTGCTATGACTCTTGTTCATTAGCATGAAAAGAAAACAACAAAGTAAGGCATTCATGGAGTAAATTTAGACTAACACTAAAGGAGATGGACTGGAAGTCTCAATCCCACTGCTGACACCTTCTCTCACCCTGTTGTAGTTGCTTAACGTGGCTTCTTCTTTTGTTAATCTACTCATGCAAATAATTTTGTCATGAAGTTATTATAAAACATCAGATTAGTGGATAAAACATTAAGATAGTCAGGAAACCCTGCAGCAGACACACTGTACCGACTGCACAAGGTAGCAAAGTTATGATCTGCATCTCATTTCTTAGTTATGTTAATATTGCAAATTTTTTGCTTATCTTTTTTTTGAGGGGGGGTCTATTATTTCTGAAATCTTTCATTTTTAGGTAGCTAAACTTATTTAACATTTTCTATCATGCCATCTTGAAATTCTTGCATGTTTCTATTTAGGGTACACGTTGCTAAGGAGTTACAGCCAAGTGACAATCGGGGTCGTGTTACACATTTTGGCTAAATAAAAAGGTATAAAGTTCAGTTCTTTTAGACCTCTGGGTTATCCAAGTTTGCGCACATAAACCTAAAAATTAGCACCCGTGTGTAAAAGTTTGGGTGCACGACTAGGGTTTTTGTTTTTTTGACTACAAGTTAAGACTTCACTTTTTGTTTTGATGCTAGGCTTTTTGATCTTTCTTGTTACAAATCTCTTTATCTGGCTCCTGATCCCCCATCTTTCCTATGGTTTCCTATCTCTCTGCAACAAGAAGCAGTTAAAATTAGAAATTGGAATTAGAAGATAAAATGAGGTCAAAAGTAAACTAGGGTCAAAATGGGGCAGCCAGGAATCCAGATATCAAAGTCCAGGACACGTAACAGGAATCGCTGTACAAGGACAGCAAAAGGCTCAAAAGCCAGAATAGCACACATAACTGGAGTCAAAACCAAAGATATAAATCAGAATCAGGGACAGAATAGAGTTCATATTCAAAGTGCTTCTAAATTCTCCCAACTCCCTATCTCTGTACAGCTTGGCTCATTGTCAACAGCACCTGCCAAATCAGTACATAACCTTGGGGTGGTGACTGATGAGCGCCTATCCTTCTCTGACTCCATTTTGGCTCACTCTCATTCATGCAGATTCACTCTGTGAGACATTCACAAAATCAGACCTTATCTGTCTGAGTATGCAGCACAACTTCTGGTCCTGGCTTTGGTCTCATCACGTCGGAATTACTGCAACTCACTATTAGCAGGAGGACCCACGTGTGCCATCAAGCTTTTGCAGATGGTCCAAAAAGCAACTTGTATTCAGTCAGCTAGAATGCATCATACAGTATCACTCCTTTCTACCTTTGCTCACTGTAGCAGCACATATTAAATTGATATCCTTCCTGCTTGCCTACAGATTAGTCGGTGGGTCAGCACTTGTGTATTAGGAGACAATGGTGAGGTCCTATGCTTCTTCTCACTCACTCAGGTCTGCTAGTGAACAACATCTGGTGGCATCAAATTTCAATCCAGTCTCTTTTCAAATGTAGCTCCTAACCGGTGGAGCAAGCTGCTCACTTCCCAGCAAACTGCTGACTTCCTCAATGTTTTCAAGAAGTGATTGAAAGCCCTACTGTTCTGTGAATATCCGTCAGACTGTTAATTCATGTTTTTCCGCAGTTTGGATAACCACCATATTGTTAATTGACCATTTTTGTGATGTTAGCTTTACACCTGGTGGTCAACATTTCTAACCTGTCTTTCCCCACTTCTTCAAAATGGTCCCTAGACTGAGTTACTTGATTATGTTGACCTCCTTTGTAAGTTGCTTTGGGTAAAAGCATCTGCTAAACAAATATGAAAATGTATACTAATCATGCCAACAGAATGCTATGACTTCTTTGAATATCCACCTTAGACTCCATGATGTCACAATCTGCACACTTCTGGTGTATTGTCTTGGAAGAAAAAGAGACAGTTGTGAAGCAGAGGCCCGGAAAGAAAGACATACTCAAAACACATGCTAGGACAGTACCCTAGGAAATCGAACCAACCAACACTACGCAGAAATTGAATGAAAATGGTATACAAACAGAAGTCGTCTCAGAATGGTTATCAGAAGTTTAGAAAACCCTAAATAGTCTTCAGGGATATATCCACAAACCTGGATAGAAAATGGAAGGTAAACAAGACCATTCAACCCCTCTTTGCAATTGGCATCAAGGTTATGACCCGCCTGACCTCACCAATAGCAACCAACTAGACTCATAACGACGACCTACCACAATGCACTTCAGTTCTCCATCTTGATTTGTCATTCACTTTTTTCATCATGCCACAAGTGCAAGTGCAGCCAATCATGGAGTGAGATGCCAGTCCATCACAGAGCACACACAAGCTCAGTCCAGTCCAGTCTGTCCAATACAGCCACGAGTCATCAGACAAGCTAATTAGAAAACCTCTCAGATGTGTGTGGAATGTAAGTGGCAAAACAGGGGCACATGTGCAAAGTTCACAAGGGCAATACCCAAGATTAGAATCCAGTTTGAATCCTTTGGGATGTAAGGAAGCATTCCAAAAACCACTGTACCACTCCAAGCTTCTATCCTCCATTCATTCTCTGAGCTCACATTACATTCTTGCACTACAGGTGGAGCAGAGCCTGAACGTCAGGAGTAAGGCAGTAACCCACTCTGAAGTGGGCACCAGTCCATTGCAGCTGACACTCACGTCTATGAGGCCAGTTGGCCCAATATTTATATCTTTGGGATGTGGATGGAAAACTGGAGATTTCTGGGAAGCACATGAACAGACAATGGACAGACCAGGACTTAAACTCACATTTCCGGAGACAGGCAGTGGCACAGCTAACCACTAGATCACTATGCCACCCTGTTCGGAAGTCAATAAACCTATAATGTATAGCACCTTTCCAAAAGGAGGCCCTTTACAAAGCAAACAGGTGTAGAATATCATGACAAAGCCACACCTTGGGAGTGCTTCATCATGAGCACCCTTTTTTGTGATTGCTGTTTTCAAGGAAGATTCCAAAATAAAGAGAGAACAATATTCCAGAAGGGCTTATGCACAGTATTCCAGAAGAGCCAAAATGACAGCTTAGTCAGGAATCTTTGTTGCCAGAAGGCACAACTGGAGAAATCAATTCCCTGATTCTAGCTGTTTAGTGTGATGCCCACCTGTCCATGGCTCCTGCCTTGATCAGCAGTGGTCAGCTAGCACAGAATTTAGTAGTCAACAAAAGAGACTCAACATGTAAGACGTTTAGCAGACAAAATACAGGACCTGTTGCAAATTGGGTAGCATAAGGCCAGTGGTGCCAACTATCCTACCACAGACTCCTGATATTGAAATGGGGAGAAGCACATTCAATAAAGGGATTTGTGTAAAACAGAGGCTGCACATTGAAAAAATGGCTACACTCTTTCTGACACCATATTCAGTGTAATTAATGTATTCTTATGTAGCACTCTTCCTTGATAAAAGACCCTCTAAATTATGTTATGTCTATATCTAACCCCACCCACTCATTCCACTGAAGTGGGTTACATTAAAAGAATGGGCCATTTTAAAACCAGGCTGTAACAACTGTCAGTCCTGACATTTTTAGAGTTTTGCAGGTTGCAGATAGTTCCAGCAAATCATTAATGTGCCTGGTCAGTTCCATTTCAGTGCCCCACACAGCAGACAGGCAGTACTGATGTGACACATGCCAACCTAAATCCTGACCTGCACCACAGACCCATGACAGGTCTAGTGTGACCCTGGCTGCTTTCTTTCCTCACTTCTTTCACATTGTGCCTTTTATGGCAAATCTCACTGCACAAACACAAAAGAAAGAGTGGCTGGGCTGCTTCCACTCATTTTAGAAACATGGTGAAGAGCTGCCACACAAGTTAATGCAACTATACAAAATGATGGAAGGAAAAGACAGGTACAGCGAAATGGAAATGTCACAATCTTCTGTAAACCATTTCAATGAAAAAGACCAATGGGGGACATCAGACGTAAATGACTTGGGGTAAAGCTGACAGGTGCCAGCAGTATGTTCAGCAGAAGTACCAGCAGCATGGGCACGTGGGCTGGCTTGCCACTGATTGTTTTTCCAAGGGGATGCACACATACAGAGGAGCAAACGCCAGCTTGGAATGGTTCCTTGACAGAAAACAGCTTGCTAACAGCGTCTTTCAGATCGGTGGCTGATGGGAATTTTGCCTTCTTCTAGGTGGTGGTGGTGGTCTCGTTGGGCAATCCAGCTTCTTCCTGTTCCCTAATGACATGGACCCCTCCAGCGGCTCTCAGGCGTGTTGCACTGCGTGACCTGGCAGGTGAGCTGGGGGAGCGGCTGGGAGATTTGTGAACATGTCCTGTGGGTGGAGAGCGAGCAGGAGAGAGGTGATATCGTCGGGATGCACGCACTGCCACTGGGGGTGAACTAGAATAGTTGGCACGGGTCAACACTTCAGCAGCATTCTGTGACTCAGTGGGAGAATCATCTTCGGTGCCCATGCTCTCCTGAAGGACAAACAAGGCAAGTGGGAAATTAAACGTTGTAATATAAAAGGAGGCATCAACAGTGTGCTGTTTAACATAAATTTATTAGAGCAGCAAACAAAGAAGTCTGATTACAATGACTGGGACTAGTAAACTAAGAGAGCTGATAAGAATGAATGGCATTACCAAATTAAGACAACTGACCAGACTCACTGGCATTGCCAAGTTAAGACAACCAATCAGACTGACTGGCACTACCAAATTAAGGCAGTTGACCAGAATGACTGGCATTGCCAATTAAGACAGCTGGTCAGAATGACCACCGTTGCCAAATTAAGACATCTGACCAGACTGACTGGCATTACCAAATTTAGGCAGCTGACCAGATTGACTTGCATTGCCAGATTAAGACAACTGGTCAGACTGTCTGGCATTCTCAAGTTATGACAGTTGGTCAGAATGACTGGCACTGCCAAATTAAGACAGCTCGTCAGAATGACTGGTATTGTCAAATTCTCAAGTCATAATGAGATGTGTGCCCCATAATGAAGTGGCATCATCTCAAGGTTTATGGGATTGCAAAACATGCTACATAGCCTTCTAAATGAAAGAGACACTCAGGAATCAGGAGACCATTTTAACCTGTTCCCATTTCTTATAGAATAATGTGTGTCATTGACAGAAAATAATTAATAATAAATTTTACATTTCATTGGAGGAACCAAATTGGAACTGGGAAGAGTGATGAAATCCAGACCTGACCATTTAACTCTGAGGAAGAATAGATGAACAAAACTGAAGGCATTTCAATTTCAAGTTCACGTATACTGAAGGTCCAGTGACCATGGTGAGTCAATTGCTGGGGCTGATTTTAAGGCACATCACAGGAGCAATCATGAGTATTGTTATAAGTTGAGTATTCATATCTACTTATGGCTTCCTTCCTCAAATACAATGGGAGAGTCAAGAGTCAGAGCTACACTGATATTGGAATGGTGTGTTAGAAACCTCTAGAAAACAATGTGTTTGTCAAGCCAAGATAAGGCTGAAGGGGTAGAGGTTTCTAGAAAGAGCAGGAGGTTGTAACAAGTAATATTATACTTATGTGTAATGGGCTTTGAAGTGACGTTATAAAGAGTATACTTTTACAAATGAGAAGAATATACAGTGCCTTCAGAAAGTATTCAGATCCTTCACCTTATGCACATTCTATTATATTGCAGCCTCGTTTCATTTCTTCTTTTTTCCTCAAATACTCAATACCTCAGAATGAAAAAGTGAAAACAGAATTTTAGGAATTTCTGCAAATCTATTAAAAAAAATAAAAACTGAACTATACTATTGACACAAGTATGCAAACTCTTTGCTTTGGATCAGGTGCATCCCATTCTACTGACCATTGCCGAAATATCTGGAGTCCACCTGTGGTCAATTCAATTGACTGAACCCAATTAAGAAAGGGAGACACTTGTCTATAGAAGTTTCACGGCTAAGCATAAAGCAAGCCATTAGGTCACAGGAATTGACAACAGAGTGTGGCAAGTGCCTGGGGCTGCTACCCAACCGGGACACCCAGGAGGACTAGATGAGGGCTTGCACCTCCTCCAGACCACGAGGGGGCGACTGCCCTGGTTGCTTTGGGGACCACGGGTAGAGAGCTTGGAAGCTCATCCCTGTAGGAGCCCGTGGTCACTGCCAGGGGGTGCCCCAATGCCTAGAGAGCCCTGGACCTCAGCACTTCCGCCACACCAGGAAGTGCTGGGGGGAAGAGGACTGGGGACACCTGGAGTGCTTCCGGGTACACAGCCGGTGCTTACAGTACACCACACAGGGAAGTGTCGGCGGAAGGTTACTGGAGGACACCTGGAGCACATCCAGGTGGCTATAAAAGGGGCCGCCTCCCTCCATATGATGGCTGGAGTCGGGAAAGAAGGAGACAAGGTTTTGGAGGAGAGGAGTGGAGGCGGCCTGAAGAAGCAAAGAGGCAGTGTGAGGCCTGGACTTTGGGGAGTCTTGGGGGTTGTGTGGCACTTTATTAATTGTAAATAGTTGTAAATAAATGTGTGGTGGTGATTAATAACATGTCTACCTGTCTGTGTCCGGGGCTTAGTCCACAAGAGGTTAGAGACAGGCCTGAGATGAGACACAGATCTAGGGAAACAGTAAAACATGTCTGCAGCATTGAATGGTTCCCAAGAGCTCAGTGGCCTCCATTATTCTTAAATGGAAAACGTTTGGTACAACCTCAACTCTTCCTAGAGCTGGCCACCTGACCAAACTGAACAATCTGGGCAGAAGTGCCATGGTAAAAGTGGTGATCAAGAACCTGAAGATCACTCAGTGAACCTGTATGGAGATGAAAGAAACATTCAAAAGGACAACCACCACTACAATACACCACTAATCTGGGTTTTATGGCAGAGTGGCTAGACAAGACATGAATGCTCGCTTGGGAGTTTGCAAAAATGCACCAAATGACTCTCAGACCATGAGGAATAAGATTCTTTGGTCTGATGAAACCAAAATTGAACTGTTTGGTCTTAATTCTGAATGTCGTGTTTGGAGGAATCAAGGCACCACTCATCACTGGTGCAATATCATTTTAACGGTGAAAGACAGTGGTGACTGCATTTTGCTGTGGGTTTGTTTTTCAGTGGTTGTGACTAGGGGACTAGTCAGGGTTGAGGGAAAATTGAATGGAGTAAAGTACAAAGATATCCTTAGTGAAAACCTCCTCCAAAGTGCCCTCAACATTCAGACTGGGTCAAAGGTTTACCTTCCAACAGGGCAAATGAAAGAGTCAGCTCTGTGAATGTGTTTGAGAGGCCAGACTTAAACCCAATCAAACATCTCTGAAGACACCTGAAAATAGCTGTCCACAGAAGGTCTTCATCTAACCTTCTAGAGCTCGAGAGGATCTGCAGAGAAGAATGGTAGAAATTCCTCAAATCCAGCTTGTTATGTATGAACCAAGAAGACTTCAGGCTGTAATCACTGCCAAAGGTGCTTCAACAAAGTACTGAGTAAAGGGTCTGAATACTTGTGTGAAATGGATATTTCAGTTCTTTATCTTTAATAAAATTCCTAAAATCTTGATGTTTTTTTATTCTGGGGTATTGAGTATTGTTTGATGAAGGAAAAAAATAAATGTTAATTATTTTAGCATGATGTCAATGTCAATTTATTTATACAGCACATTAAAACAATATCAGTAATGCTGTGGCCAAAGTGATTTACATTAAAACATACAATGAACATATAGTCATTCTGATGTGTGTGTGTGTGTGTTCAGACCATAGTGTATGTGTTTATTTATTTATTTAAAGGGCTTCTGTAAAAAAACAATATCCCCCCGATGACAAATACATTTCTATCTTATCTTATCATATCTTGTCTTAGAAATTTTTGACATTTGGCTTTGACTGAACATGTAAAAACCACAAAGCTGCCGTTTCCCTTTAGTGACCAACACTCTTAGATGAAGTGCTAATCTTTCTACTTCAGACTTTTAATGTCCACTCCTCCATATTTAATTTTCAATTAATACATTTTGCTATAATAAATAGGAACCCGTAATTAAAATTAAATAGGAAGCTTGTGATGTTTTTGCTAATTGTCACCAAAAGTAAGATAAACATAAGATAAGAAAGAAATTAAATGTAGTTAAAAGGTAAGTACAAAGTGACATGTACTGGACATGTATATAATGGAGGCCTAAAGCTAGCATGGAGGTAGGATGGTGCAGACAAAGGGAGGCACTGCAGAGTAAACATGTCCTCTAACTGACTTACCGTCTCCTTCAGTACGTACAGAGCCACTGGATTCTTCCGCTCATGTTCTGTCATTTTAGGGGTGACGTCCACTAGAAACAAATAAGAAAGAGTACACTGTGAGAAGAAACCAAAATGGCTGAGCTTTAAACAGTGAACAGGTAAGGACTGGTTGGTGGATGATACATACAGAGAAATGCTGCTCCTTGGAGGGGCTGTCTTACTGTATTTTGAACAGAACATCAAACCTTTTTTTAAATTTGCTAACAGAGCAGAATAATTAATTAATCAATCATTAATTTATACAGTGCATTCATGGCATGAAACATCTCATGTTGCTTTACAGTATTAAAAAATGGGATGTGTAAAGCTACTCAGTGGATTTTAGAGCCTTCTGCAAGATGGATGTACATTAGGGTGGTTAAAAAAAAAACAGATGAAGTTCTCCACAAAGCTAGTTTTATTCTTTATCATATTTATAACAAACACACAACATGTTAATGAAAATAAACAACATTTAGGGGTCACTCCATTTTTATGTCATCTGAACTGAACAGCAGGCTACTGCTCCACACTTTTAGAATAAACTGTTTCTGCTCTTTGTCCTTTAACGGTATGTCATTGTACTTATCAATGAGACTTATTCCTCTTTCAGCTGTACCGTTCACATGTGTTGCCAACGGTTCATAAAATATGTAAAAGACTGGAATCATCTGTCCATTGTTTTGGTGTTTTTTGAGAAACAATTGACACAAATAGATGTTGTTCTTTATTCTTACCAGGTCCTCCAACTTCTGTTGTTCAGATTCTTTTGCCAGCTGATGATGTTGAGGAATTTCTGATAATGGTAATGGTAACTGCTGCAGGCTTTGCACCCTCTATTCTGTTTTTTCTACTGATACTTTGACATCAAAAAGGGCTAAAATAGAAACTTTGATTTACTACTAGAGTGTTGCTGAAACTCCTACTTAATCCTAGAATGTTCTGGAAACTTCCACTTACTAGTAGAATATTCTTAGAACTCCACCTTAGTACAAGAATGTTCTCTGTTTCATTTTTTTATTGTTTACTAATCACTTAGCTGAGGGTTTTTTATTTATTTATTTTTTTGTGGCTCAGTTTTTCTCTTCTAAATGTCTTAAGACTCATTCCTTCTTGAATGCCCGCCGATCATCAGAACAGAAGGGGTACCACTTGGAGAATCATAGATGATTGTCAGAGGTCGGGGGGAGGTAATCTAATATGATCGTTGGAGCAATGTTGATTGCATAATCAACCCACCTTGACCCAATTCACAAACCATCCACAACCCATTGCTGTCAAAAACAACAGTAACTCGCGACCCAAGGGCAGCAACCTGTGGTTTAACAAACTCTGACTTTTACAATTATATAAAAAAAGAAATTCTTTGTGTTTTTGCTGTCAAGCAGATGCTAAATTAACTAGAAGGGTGTAGCTGCAGCTTGCAATACCTATGACATAGATCAGGTAATGCCCACAATGTCAGTCACAAAATGCCCTTTGACTCAGATAACCCTCCTACAACCCTAATCTTAACCATAGTGTAACGGGGCCCTAATGCTAATCATAGTCTAATGCGATGGGTGTTACGTGACTGACGTTGAGGGTGTTTCGTGTTATTGGGGCATTACGACTGACCTCATAGGTAGTGCAGTCTGCAATTACACTCTGTTGAAATTAAGTGGAGATTGTTAATTTGAATACAGCACACAAGCAAACAATAAGCTGGTATGTATTTTTATCTTAGCACAATTTACCTCAAATTTGGACAATTTCTCAAAATTAATAGCCATAATCTACGTGCATGGGCACACCAACACTTCGCTTCCATCAGGTGGACGTAGTTTCCACTAAGACTGCTAGATAGTGTGACCAGTGCTTCAAATACAATCCTTGGTACGTATCGAATACACATTAAGTGGCATTGGCAGGATACATACGCCACTTTGGCTGCGTTCAGGTCGGAAGCGGTTTGAAGTGATTTCACGACAATCGTCTACAAGAGGTTAAGAATCCAGCTCAAGCGTGCATACATAATAACAATACAAATCAAATGTTCAGAATGGAGAGACCTCTAAATGTTTCACAATCAGGCCAACATTTCACAGGTAAGCAAACTATTTCTAATGGACAAAAATAAGCCTTAAGGAGAAATGATTCTAGAAACATCAACTCTTTGCAATGGATTGTGGACAACCTTATTGTACATATAGTTGAAGCCAAAAGTCTCCACCCACTTTGGTTAAAGTCTTTCAAACTGAGTATTTCCCAACTCCCCACAAACATGTCATGTTACCATACACTTCCTATGTTGAGTCAATTCAGGTAGCCACTTTATTTCTGTAAGCGGTAATGTCAAAGTAATAGTTAACAGATTTACTTCAGCCTTCATTTACTGCATCAGATTTGTCTCAAACATTTCTATAAAAAAACTGATGCAATGACTTTTAGAAGCCATTGTTTTAATTGAATTAATTGGGAGTACACATGTGGCTGTATTTAAGGGCCTATCTTTAGAGCCTGTGCCTTGTTGTCTTTAGAGAAAATCAAAGCAACTCAGCCAACAACTTAAGAAAGAAACTGGGGACTTCCATGAGTCTGGTTTCTCCTTAGGAGCAATTTTAAAACAACTGAATGGATCACAAGCTTCTGTACAAACAACTGTACATGAATACAAATATCGAGGGACCACTCAGACACTGCAACTTTAAGAAAGGTGGCACAAAAAAGTTACAACAAAAGAAATGGCAAAGAACCATTAAGGGTCTTTTATTGCCATGGCGTGAATGCCTGTCACACAAGGAAGGCCAACATAAAAAAACAGATGGAAGTCAGCCGGTCTGGATTACTAAGACTCAGACCTGGCCTTTTGGAGGAGGGTTCTTTGGTCAGATGTAGCAAAAATGTAACTGTTTGTCCAATATGGCCACCACTGTGTATAGAGGAAGAAGACATAGGCTTTTAGGCCAAACAAAACTATCACTGCTCTGAAGCACTGGGGTTGCAGTATTAAATTGTGTGGGTGTTTCACTGGTAAAGGAACCAGGGCACGTCAGAAAATAAATGGCATAACAAGGAAGGAGGATTATCTAGAAATTCTGAAGAAACACTTCGAGATATCTTTGAGAAAGTTAAAACTTGGTCACATATTTTTCTTTCAGCAGTACAATGATGCTGTGCATATGTCCAAAGTTAGAACAAAATGGCTTAAGGGTAAAAGTATTGGATTGGCCATCACAAAGCACTGACTTGAATTGCTCAGAAAATTTGTGAACTGAACTGAAAAAGCGTGTATGAGCAAGGGGTCCACAAACTTAACTGACTTACACCGGTTCTGTCAGGAGGAATGGGCAAAAATTCTCACTACATATTGTGAGAAGCTTGTGGAAGACTACCACAAGCGTTTAATACAAGTTAAGAGATTAATGGGAGAGTGTAATTGTAATTAATTTAGATCACTTTGCAGAGATTTGTTTTTGCTTTGACATTGGAGAATCTTTTTCGGATGATCAGTGTCAGAAAATCCAAATTAAATGCACTGTGATTCAATGTTGTATAAACGGAAAATCTGAAAATGTTCAAAGAAATGAATGCTTTTTAATGCCACAGCAGTTTATAGAGCATCCTTCTAAATGCCTGAGCAAACAGCTCTGTAAAGATGTATTCATTCTGTCAACATCTCGATTGCCACACCCTCTGTTGTTAGATTCTTATATTAAATGATTTATATGAAAATGAAACATAAAAAAATTATCCAAACTCATCTATCACCACAGATTTATTGGTGGTGTTTCTAAATGTCCTTTCCAAGCAACTTCTTCTCAAAATCCAGGGGCTCAAAGGAATCATGCCTGTTGTGATGGATGGCCGGCTTCATATTCCGGCCCTCACCCCCAGGCCGCCAGGAGGAGCTCTCCCGAGAGCATGGACAGGTCCCGAGTTCCAGCAGGGCCTCATGGACTATGTAGTTTTTATGCGCAGCCCTGCTGGATACCTTGGAGACCACTGGGAGTCACTGTCGGGAGGCCAGTAGACTCATTTGTGCACTATGACCCGGAAGTTCGTCACATGAAGAGCGACGAGCTTCCGGGGTGAAGGAAAAGGACTATTTACCCTGAGGAAAGGAATAAGGACTTGTGGACTGTTGGCCAGGAACACTTCCGGGTCAGGGACTATAAAAGGACCATGGGAACTCCCAGACAATGAGCTGAGCTGGGTGGAAGGGTGGCAACGCATCTGGGAGTGGAGGATTGTTTATTGTAGTATTGTGATTGTGATTTATGAGTATAGTGGAGGAGAGGGTGCTTTGTGCACTGTGGAGATTAAATAAAGTCAGATTTTGGACTTTTACCTGGTGTTTGGAGTCGTGGACAGGGGTTCAAGGGAGCGAGAGCGCCCCCTAGTGCGACACTGTAAACTGAACAAGTCTTGCCCCCAAGTGAAAAAACAAATCGACACTCAGAGATTACCTTCATGCTTTGCTTCGTTGTGCTCTCCATAGTCTGATGATATTTGCTTCTCAATCTCCCGTTTGTCTCTGCAAGAAAGAAAGTTATTGACTCAAGCACAACAATGTGAAGTGGAAGACTGGAAAAAGGCCCAAAAAGAGACAAGTGAAACTTGAACTTAGGTGAGTTAGCTATAGAGGTGGACCCAATGGGAGACCCTCTCAAGTGATCATTCCTTAAAAAGAAGTAAAATCCACTTTGTGACAAAAGAATAGCTGAACTGAGATGTAGTGGTCCAATATGAATGAAACTAGCATCAGAGAGCAACACAGGCAGATATACAAAAAAAAAATCAGGAGTGGTCTCCCCTTGAATTTCTCGTATACTCAGATATGTAGATTGATATTTGAAGAGTAAGCCGCAAGACAATGATTATATTTTTATATTATGTATTTAAAGAACCATCAACAGCAAATCAAATCAAATGAATAATATATTAAACAACTATCATAAAAGTAAAGTTAAATAAATCAGACTCTGCCGCTTCATGAATACGTAAAAGGTAAAGTACCACTTCCGGTTAGCAGAAAAACCTCAAAGGTTGATAGAAATCTACATTTTGTACCTAATACTGGTATGCAAAATTTGGTTGACCTAAGTGAAAGCGTACTCAAGTTATCATGTTTATATACAGACACAGACACACAGACATACAGTAATTCCAAAAATGGTATTTTCGGACTCAGGGAGGTCTAAAACGTCGAGATTCATCAAAATCTCGAAATGGAATTTTTGGAGGATTACCATATTTTCCCTATACATCGTATACAAGAAAGTCAGGGAGGGCTAAAACGTCGACATCAGACATCGAATGATTACAATACTTTCTCTATACGAGAAAGTAATTAGGTTTATAGTTCATAGTCACCACTAGAGGGCAGTGGATCGTGTTTACAGTACATTAAATAGGCAATAGCCAGGCAGTTTGGCTCATGGTGGTCTCTGGACTATTGTAGTGCTGCAACAGCAGTCCAAGAATACATCAGCAATATACTGATCATACAAACAGCTTTGTGGGCCTGATGTTCTGTGTTAAATGTTGACAAAAATTTAACTTCATTTTACTTGTATGGACGAGAGTTGATGGTGAAAGTGGAAGGAGGTGAGAAAGGGGAAGGGGAAAGATGTTATTGTTTGGATGGGGAGTCCCCTTTCATAAAAACATCAGGTAACTGTCCTTCTGGGGTTTCTCTCTTTTTCTTCAATCATCTGTGGTCTTTGTCTCGTAAGAACTTTCACTCCTTTTGCACCACCAGCTCTCCTGATTGCCTCTTGCTTTTGAGTATGGTACAAATCATTGATTTCGCCGTACTGAGCTACATAGCAACATCTGAGACACAAATGTCATTTTCATATTTGGGTAAGATTTCTAATTTCACTTCCATCGTGGTTCTAACAGCTTTTCTTTTCACTTTGCTGATATCATTATCCTTCTTCATCCCAATGGTGGTTTATTTAATAATTATTTTTATGAAAGACAACAAAACTCAAAGAAAATCAAGAAAATGCACTGCATATTCAAGCAGAAGTCTCCACTGAGTGGAGACTGTGGCATAACTGACGCTCTCCCACCGTACATCCCGTGGAGTATGTAGTTGCCAATTTGCCTGTTGAGGAGCAATCATTTAAATTAATTTTTTTCCTCATTAATGTACACAGCATCCCATATTGACAGACAAAAAAAATAATTTTTGAAATTGTTGCAGATTTATTAAAAAAGAAAAACTGAAATATCACATGGTCCTAAGTATTCAGACCCTTTGCTGTGACACTCATATTTAACTCAGGTGCTTTCCATTTCTTCTGATCATCCTTGAGATCACCTTCATTTGAGTCCAGCTGTGTTTGATTATACTGATTGGACTTGATTATTAAAGCCACACACCTGTCTATATAAGACCTTACAGCTCACAATGCATGTCAGAGCAAATGAGAATCATGAGGTCAAAGGAACTGCCTGAAGAGCTCAGAGACAGAATTGTGGCAAGGCACAGATCTGGCCAAGGTTACAAAACAATTTCTGCTGCACTTAAGGTTCCCAAGAGCACAGTGGCCTCCATAATCCTTAAATGGAAGACGTTTGGGACGACCAGAACCCTTCCTAGAGCTGGCCGTCCGGCCAAGCTGAGCTACCGGGGGAGAAGAGCCTTGGTGAGAGAGGTAAAGAAGAACCCAAAGATCACTTTGGCTGAGCTCCAGAGATGCAGTCAGGAGATTGGACAAAGTTGTAGAAAGTCAACCATCACTGCAGCCCTCCACCAGTCAGGGCTTTATGGCAGAGTGGCCTGTCGGAAGCCTCTCCTCAGTGCAAGACACATGGCAGCCCGCATGGAGTTTGCTAAAAGACACCTGAAGATTCTCTGGTCTGATGAGACCAAGATAGAACTTTTTGGCCTTAATTCTAAGCGGTATGTGTGGAGACAACCAGGCACTGCTCATTACTTGTCCAATACAGTCCCCACAGTGAAGCATGGCGGTGGCAGCATCATGCTGTGGGGGTGTTTTTCAGCTGCAGGGACAGGACGACTGGTTGCAATCGAGGGAAAGATGAATGCGGCCAAGTACAGGGATATCCTGGACAAAAACCTTCTACAGAGTGCTAAGGACCTCAGACTGGGCCGAAGGTTTACCTTCCAACAAGACAATGACCCTAAGCACACAGCTAAAATAATGAAGAAGTGGCTTCACAACAACTCTGTGACTGTTCTTGAATGGCCCAGCCAGAGCCCTGACTTAAACCCAATTGAGCATTTCTGGAGAGACCTAAAAATGGCTGTCCACCAACGTTTACCATCCAACCTGACAGAACTGGAGAGGATCTGCAAGGAGGAATAGCTGAGGATCCCCAAATCCAGGTGTGAAAAACTTGTTGCATCTTTCCCAAGAAGACTCATGGCTGTATTAGCTCAAAAGGGTGCTTCTACTAAATACTGAGCAAAGGGTCTGAATACTTAGGACCATGTGATATTTCAGTTTTTCTTTTTTAATAAATCTGCAACAATTTCAAAAGTATTTTTTTTGTCTGTCAATATGGGGTGCTGTGTGTACATTAATGAGGAAAAAAATTAATTTAAATGATTTTAGCAAATGGCTGCATTATAACAAAGAGTGAAAAATTGAAGGGGGTCTGAATACTTTCCGTACCCACTGTACATGTGTTGTTGCGACAAATAAGAACACTTACATCCAGAAACAGAAATCTAATTTGCAAGGTGTGCAGGGTAAGAATTTTTTTCAAAATTGAGAGAATGACAGATGACTAGATCATGTTGGGCACTAAGACATCCAATGTGTGAAGAGAGCTGTGAGCAAAGAAACTCATCCACCTTGATAAAATGGTAAGTGGCTGTGTGCCTGTCTCTGTGTCCATCCAGTTGTCATGTCTCATTCCAAAATTTGTCATATCACAAACATTTTTGAACTAAAATGCATTACATTTGTCATTCCAACAGATGGTGCATCACAAACATTAACACTTCTTTTATGAATTCCATATCAAAAGGCATATAAAAGAGACATATACATTGTGTTTGCATTCCAACAGATGGCATTCACAAACATTAACAATGCTTTTATGAATTCCATACCAAATGACATATAATAGAGACATGTGCATTGTATAGTGCACTGTAAACATTAACACTGGGGTCTTCACTGATTACTTACTATTTCAACCCATCTTAGATGGGTAGCACAACTAGTCTGACCATAAAGAAATTAAATTGTGGGGTTCTGGGACTCGCTCCTGTTTAGCTCAGTAACACAGGTAGTAAAAAACAAAACATACAGTGTCTGGGCAACTTTACTTAATGCCTTTCAGAAAGAATTTCAGATTCCTTCACTTTTTAACATTTTGTTATGTCTTATGCTAAAATCATTTGAGTGCATTTTTCCTCCTCATCCAGCACCCAACATCCTAAAAACACAAAGAAAAAACATGATTTTAGAATTTTTGCAAATTTATTAAAATAGAAAATGTCCCATTCACACAAGTATTCAGAACCTTTGCTTTGTCTCAGTTGCATCCCATTCCAATTAATCATCATTGAGATGTTTAGAGTCCATCTATTGTCAGTTCAACTGATTGGACCTGATTAGGACAGGCACACGTCTCTGTATAGAAGGTCATACATCTGAGCATATCCATTGAAGGAATTGCCTTCACGGCTCAGGGATGGGATTAAATCAAGGCACAGCTCTATGGGAGGTTAAAAAATGCCTATAGCATTGAATGGATATAAAGTACGGAAGCCGATATCGTTATTTTTTTAAATTGTCTCCTCGAGATAACAGACTAATTTTATCAAGAAACAAAGTTTGTTTTCTCAAGATAACGGAATCATTTTATCGAGATCTCGAGAAAACGAAACTTAACCTTTGCTCCTGGCATCAGGCTTGCATACATTGGGATGCCTATACAGCTGAAGCCTTGCTAACCACATTCTTAAATGATGGACTCTAACGTTATTATTTTCAGCCTGTGTCAGCCCTTGATTGAACAAAAATGTGACATGCTGATCAATACAGTTCTGCTCTTCTACCATTTCGAACAGGACATGGCTTTAATAAGCTAAACATTAAACGTTAGATACAATTATTTCATAATTTCAAGAAAACAAGATCTTTTGTTTTCTCGAGATCTCGTTAAAATTAGTCCATTATCTCAAATAAACAATTTAAAAAAATAACGATATTGCACGTCCTCTCTCGGCTTCCATACTAAAGAGCACAGTGGCCTCTATAATTTTTAAAAGGAAGATGTTTAGAACAACCACAACTTTTCCTAGAGCTGTCCATGTGGCCAAACTGAGCAATTGGGTGAGAATGGCCTTGGTAAGAGAGGTGACCAAGAACACAGTGGTCAGTCTGGCTGAGGAAAAAAAAAGAACCTGTATGAAGATGGAAAAAAAGAACAACCATCACTGCATACTCCACAGATCTGGGCTTTATGGCAGAGTGCGGATATGGAAGCCCTCCTCAGTAAAACACACTCCAGTTTTCAAGAAGAAACCTGGAAGACTCTCAGACTGTGAGAAACAAGATTCTCCAGTCTGATGAAACCAAGATTGAACTATCTGGCCAAGATTTTAAGTGCCATGTCTGGAGGAAAGAAAAACACTGCACTTCACCTGTGCAATACGATTCCAGCGGTGAAGCAGGATGGTGGCAGCATCGTGCTGTTGGGCTGGGACTGGGAGAGTATTCAGGGTCAAGAAAAAGCTTTATGGAGCAAAGTACAGAGATATTCCTAATGAATACCTGCTGTAGAGTCTCTGGACTGGAGAATGGGAAGAAAATTTACCTTTGAACAGGACAAAGCAAAAACAACAGATAAGGGGCTTGGGAACAACTCTTGGGAATGTTCTTGAGTGGTCCGGCCAGTGTCTGGACATGAACCCAATTTAAAACCTCTGCAGAGGGCTAAAATTAGCTGTCTACTGATGGTTCTCATCCAATATGGTAGAACATAAGAGGATCTGGTGAGAATAAAGGCTGACAATTCCAAAAAGGAGCTTGTTGTGTCAGACCCAAGAAGACCCCACGCTGAATTGATGTCAGATCTGTTTCAACAAAGTGCAGAGGAAGGGGTCTGAATATTTGTGTCAATGAGATATTTCAGTGCTTTATATTTCAAATAATCTGTTTAAAAGGCGCTATATAGGTGCCTGACCTGACACAGACTCACACAGGAGGCACAAATAAAAACAAGAATACTTTTATTTTCTTCACCTGTGGGGCACGTCTTCCCCGGGACCCCTACAGGCACAACACAGTCCCCAGTACACAAATAAAGCACCCAAAACACACTCTTCTTTAGCACCACCACTCCTCCTCCAAGCATAATCCTCTTCCTCCCGAATCTGGTCATTGAGTAGTGGTTGCTGGCCCCTTTTATAGTCTACTCGGAAGTGCTCCAGGTGGTTGACTGCTGAGTTCCGGCTGCACTTCCGTGTGGGGCGAATACACTGCCCATACGGGCTCAGGAATCCCAGCTACAGCACACCCTGGTAGCACCTGCTGGACCCAATAGGGTTACACCCACCTCGGTTTCCCATGGAGCCCTTTGGGAACCCGAGGTATGGCCCCACCCCAGGGGGGTGCCCACCTCGCATCCGGGGGGGTGGGGTATTACATAGTCCATGGCTGCTCCCCCTGAACATATAATGAAGGGACGTCCCAGCTGGGCATGGACCCCGGCCATCCGCCATATCTGTTTAATGTCTAATATCCTGTTTTGGCTTTATCATTCTGAGGTACTGAGTGATGCTTGACGAGGAAAAAATGAATTTAAGATTTAAGGCTGCAACATAACAAAATGTGTGAAAAATGAAGGGGTCTGAATACTTTCTGAGTGGTACCGCATTTAACACCCCCCTTCAACACATGGCCCTGTACACAAAGACATCACTTCACAACATTTAAATTTTCCACAAACTAAATAACATCTTAGGACACATTTGGTGCAAGACAAGGCTTGGCATGACAGTCGATGTCAGGGCATACTCATAGGAAGCCAATGCAGAAGTAACCAATCAGCTTAATTTGAATATTTTTTGAAACAAAATCCATCCAGCCATGGGGAGAACATGAAATCCCCACATAGAAAGAGACCTTGCTGGGATCTGAACCCAGTCTTTATTGACTGCTAGTCTGCAGTGCTAACTAACCACTATGCCACTATAAGTGGTCAGTGAAGGATAAATATAATAACACATAACATAGATAACTTTGCCAATGCACACAAGCAACAAAGGCCTCTGTACCTATGTCTCTTTCTCTAATGCAGTGGGTCAGTGTGACTATATGAAGCGTAAAGTCTGAGGCACAGGGCATTAGACTGGTAATGTCTGAACTGTTGAGAGACTGAACATTGGGCATTATAAATAGAAATACACACAAAGACACACAAAATGGGCAATTTGCACAGAATGCAGATTGGGTTGGATTCTCTCCTGACATGTATCGGTCTCAGTGGTATGTGTGTGTGAGTTGTGGCAATTTGTAATGCTTGCTGTTGGGGCTCCCCACTGCTTTAACATCATCTCATTTTATATTTCCTGATATTATTCCTGAGGGACCAATGTGGCTGCAATTGTCTCTGTCAAAATCAGAGAGCAGCCTCTGGCACAGCAGGTAGTTCTGCAACTCTAGTTTTATATGTATGTATATATATATATATATATATATAGTCACCAAGTGCTTATTCATGCTTACAAATACTCTCAACGGCCTCTTTATTATGTGCATATGCATGTCAGCTACTCTAAACAGCCAATCACGTGACTGCAACTCAGCCTATGCAGCATGTAGACACATCAAGGAGTCTGACCATAAATTGCAGGAGCAGGATGCATAATCTAAGCCACTTTGCCTGTGGTATGAAGGCTGGTGCCAGACTTAGTGTTTCCTTCAACCAAGGAACAACTGCCCTCCAGGGATTTTCACACACTGTAGTCTACAGAATTTACAAAAACAGTGTGAAAAAGAATAAAACATACCATAAGCTGGTTTACCCGTCTGAAAACCACATGCTAATATTGGATGTCAGTCGTGCTTAAGATAACAGAAGACACATTAATATTTAAAAATCAACTCTTTACAACAATGGAGTGTAGAAAAGCATCCCTGAACGCACAATGAGTTGGGCCATGAAGTGGAGAGGCTACAGCAGCAGAGGGCACTCCTGTCAGCTAAGAATGCAAACATGAGGCACGTGATCACGAAAACCTAACGAAAGAAGATTGGAAAAATATCCAATGGATCCATCAGACCTTGTACTGTATCAACAATGGCAGCAGTTTAATGATGAAGGGATTGTTTTCTTGGCACACATTAAGTCGATGTGACACTGCCAGTGGTTCACCTATATTTTTGGGGTCCTGAAGATTGAACTGTTATGGCTGCCACTTCGCAACCAGGTCAGGGTAACCACTTCAGTGGGGTTGGTTATTCTACAACAGATTACTACAAATTTTATTTTTTTGATACTTTAATTACCTTTTAATTTTTATTTTAACTATTATTTTGCATTGAATTACTTTATATATATATATTTTTAAATCCTTCTCATCCAGTAGACACCCACAATTTTTTAGCAACGTGGACTAAAGTCACTTCTGTTCCCACTCCAGGATTAGAGGCTGTGAAGCTTAAACTTTATCAGTTTCATAGTAGATCAGACATTCTCAAGGTGACGAGATCATCAAAGTTTGAGATCCCATCCTACTAGAAGCTGTGCAACGTGTTGCTGGCTTTACACAACTAGAAGTCACAGGGGAAGACAAATTACACAATGACATGATAACGTTTCACCACGGTTTCCAATTTCCAAAGTATCGTGAGCTTGCTCCATGCTGATAGCCAATTAACATACTACCTGACAACGCTGGTGCCTGTATGAAGGCTTTCCAGGTTGAGCTCTTGACTCTTTTATTTTCCTTCTTCATTTCTGTTGTGGTACAACAAGCACAATATATCAGGCAGACGCACCTCTTTTTGCATGGTCCAAAACACCCATGTTTCTTTTGTTTTCTCATGGCTGAATTGTATGCATTGTACCTGCAGGTGAGCGCTCCTTGGCCATCTACTCTCACACACATAGAGCCCACACTTATGGCTTGAGACAGAGTCAAACTAAAATTGTGGTCTGACTGTGTCACTGGAGATATGAAACTACACATCTGGCAATCACAGGAGGGTGTCACAACTATCCTCAACTTGCTAAGATTATGTAAGTCAAGGCCAGTGTTTTGAACTGGGGAGGTCAAAGCACTAAAAAGTCCCACAATTCTCCAAAATACCAAATAGATTAGGTATACTGACAGACCCTGTCAAGATACAGTGCCTTTGCGAAAGTATACATCCAGTCAGTGTTTTTCCTATTTTCTTGCATTACAATCTGGAATTAAAATGGATTTTCATTTGAATTTTATGTAATGGGCTTAACAATATGGTCTGAATTGTTGAAGTAGAATGAAAATAAAATAACTTGTGTGTATATATATATATAGGAATACATCTGAATGCCAGGATACAGTCAGTGTCCAAAGGAGAAGAAAAAAAAATGAAATACCTAAAGGGACATATTGTTTACAGACCCCGAGTAATGTGATGCTCAGCTCTCTGCAGACAGTGAAATACGTTCATATTTTTATTACAATATTCCTTCAGGTAGGGAAACACAAAGACAGATGCGACAGCTATATTGAACATACAGTGCATCCGGAAAGTATTCACAGCGCATCACTTTTTCCACATTTTATGTTACAGTCTTATTCTAAAATGGATTAAATTCATTTTTTTCCTCAGAATTCTACACACAACACCCCATAATAACAATGTGAAAAATGTTTACTTGAGATTTTTGCAAATTTATTAAAAATAAAAAAATTGAGAAAGCACATGTACATAAGTATTCACAGCCTTTGCCATGAAGCTCCAAATTGAGCACAGGTGCATCCTTTTCCCCTGATCATCCTTGAGATGTTTCTGCAGCTTAATTGGAGTCCACCTGTGGTAAATTCAGTTGATTGGACATGATTTGGAAAGGCACACACCTGTCTATATAAGGTCCCACAGTTGACAGTTCATGCCAGAGCACAAACCAAGCATGAAGTCAAAGGAATTGTCTGTAGACCTCCGAGACAGGATTGTCTCGAGGCACAAATCTGGGGAAGGTTACAGAAAAATTTCTGCTGCTTTGAAGGTCCCAATGAGCACAGTGGCCTCCATCATCCGTAAGTGGAAGAAGTTCGAAACCACCAGGACTCTTCCCAGAGCTGGTCAGCCATCTAAACTGAGCGATTGGGGGAGAAGGGCCTTAGTCAGGGAGGTGACCAAGAACCCGATGGTCACTCTGTCAGAGCTCCAGAGGTCCTCTGTGGAGAGAGGAGAACCTTCCAGAAGGACAACCATCTCTGCAGGAATCCACCAATCAGGCCTGTATGGTAGAGTGGCCAGACGGAAGCTACTTCTTAGTAAAAGGCACATGGCAGCCCGCCTGGAGTTTGCCAAAAGGCACCTGAAGGACTCTCAGACCATGAGAAACAAAATTCTCTGGTCTGATGAGACAAAGATTGAACTCTTTGGTGTGAATGCCAGGCGTCACATTTGGAAGAAACCAGGCACCGCTCATCACCAGGCCAATACCATCCCTACAGTGAAGCATGGTGGTGGCAGCATCATGCTGAGGGGATGTTTTTCAGTGGCAGGAACTGGGAGACTAGTCAGGAAAAAGGGAAAGATGACTGCAGCAATGTACAGAGACATCCTGGATGAAAACCTGCTCCAGAGCGCTCTTGACCTCAGACTGGGGCGACGGTTCATCTTTCAGCAGGACAACGACCCTAAGCACACAGCCAAGATATCAAAGGAGTGGCTTCAGGACAACTCTGTGAATGTCCTTGAGTGGCCCAGCCAGAGACCAGACTTGAATCCGACTGAACATCTCTGGAGAGATCTTAAAATGGCTGTGCACCGACACTTCCCATCCAACCTGATGGAGCTTGAGAGGTCCTGCAAAGAGGAATGGGCGAAACTGGCCAA
Source organism: Polypterus bichir lapradei (assembly GCA_026402145.1). Classification (NCBI taxonomy): domain Eukaryota; kingdom Metazoa; phylum Chordata; class Cladistia; order Polypteriformes; family Polypteridae; genus Polypterus; species Polypterus bichir. Next base: position 21,853,232 of record JANRMT010062802.1, read on the forward strand.
GGATAGGTGTGTCAAGCTTGTGGCATCATATTCAAAAAGACTTAAGGCTGTAATTGCTGCCAAAGGTGTATCGACAAAGTATTGAGCAAAGGCTGTGAATACTTATGTACATGTGATTTCTCAGTTTTTTTATTTGTAATAAATTTGCAAAAACCTCAAGTAAACTTTTTTCACATTGTCATTATGGGGTGTTGTGTATAGAATTCTGAGGAAAAAAATGAATTTAATCCATTTTGGAATAAGGCTGTAACATAACAAAATGTGGAAAAAGTGATGCGCTGTGAATACTTTCCGGATGCACTGTACCTTTTCAATGATCAGTGTTCTTTTAACCGTTTTACAGTCTGACACAAGCATGAATTAACTGTTGCATTGTAAGAGTATAAAGATCTAAATGGAGTTATGTGATTCGAAGAACTCTTTGGATCCGCTTTATTAAAACAACTCAGGTTTGAAGAGCGGTGGGGGGGAGTGGTCCCCCAAAGTGGAACAAATTTGCTGTTGGTTTGTCGGACCAGGAGAGTTTAGGGTTAGGGTGTATTATACCATGAGTAACACAGTAGCTGAAATGGCCACTTGCAACCCATAACTCACCAATAGCAATTGAGAAACACTGTGCTAGACCATAAAAACAGAGCACAACTTTCAATATAGGAGACCCTTGGAATAAGTAATGAAAATACTGGCCAGTTATCATAACTGTCAAAGCTCATCATTGTCAACATGAACATGCTTTTAGTATATTCATGTCTGACTGCTCAAACTATTGCATTCCATTGCATCTTTACAGGAGTGAGGTAGACCCTCTTAACATTTCAACATTATAATGGGATTGGCTTTTGATATTTCTCTCTGTCTACACAAACATTTATTTGTAGCTGTATCTTATATTGAGCCTCTGTTTTGAAATTTCAGCTCCCGTTACAAGGTCATGGTTTTATTATGTCGATCTCGTGCCTATTTCCCAAAGTCAAACTATCTTACTCTGCGCAAGTGCTGAAACTCTCCATGTCACGAGCAGGTTTGTGTGCCCATTACTTTGATGAGGAGATGATCATTTATTTCATTTAAGTCATAAGCCAGGTTCTGAATTTGTATGCTGCTGCTGCTCAATGCTGTGTGTTGTGTATCTACCAGGGTAATTTTCATGGATTATGTTCATTTTTCTTTTCTGTGTCTTGTTTGTTGTGAAGCATTATTTTTCATGAGTTTATTATACTTATGTATTTTTTAATCAGTATTGTTCTGTTTCTTTTTTATTATCTATGTATTTTGCTTCTTTTCCTGTGTTTGTTGTGTTTTGTGGGTGGAACCCTTCAATGGACGGGGTCACTCTGATGTCACCACTGAAGGATTGCCTACAGCCTACATATTATGAGGCTGAGGTGTGGATCCTGCAGTGCATCATTAATGTTTGGAGAGCGCTATTGATTTTCTGGTTCTTATATTTTCTTGATTCTGTTTTTAACTTTCACGTAAATAGAAGTTTGTTGATGGGGTCAAAAATTCACTATCGAGTTCAATTCAAATATTGATTCTATTATATTTAAAACATAACATCTTTATTTGTGTGTATCTGTGGAAACCTATGTAAAACAGTAACTTAAAAAAAAAAAACAACCTTTCAATCAATCTTTTCAAACTGATCATGATTGTCTTGTTACAGCCTCTAAGCCTGTTGTTTTTGGTCCAGTTCTTTCAAAAAGGACCTATATCCAACAATAACTATTGTAGAAATTACCTTTATGGGTCATTTATTATGTATTTTAAATATTTTGAGACATTTAAAGATACATTTTGAACTTTTGAAACTAGAGCCTCTTTTTGGGCCTGTGTAGGCCAAAGCCTGCCTATGGAGTTTTGGGTCAGACTGCTCGTGGGCAGGCCTTTTCTGGGAAGATTAGGGAGGGTCCTGACCTGTTTCATGGGACTTTTAGGGGCCTCACACCATTTTGTGTGCTGCTCATCACAACAGCATACACTAAACAGGTCATTTTACTTATGCTGCAGGCTGGCTTTGGTTTTGTTAAAACCATTTCGGTATGAATGGGGAACCACACAAACACATATCATGATCACAATACAGCAAATGAAAGTGTTTATAACTAAACTCTTTGGAATAGTGAAGAAACGCTCAATGGCAGTGTGGGAATGGAGTGGATGGCACTGCCACCTCCTAGATTCAGCATTCTGGGTTTAAATCCAGCACCTGTGTTATTGTCCACAGGTGTGAGTGTACACATTCTCCTCAGGCTGGGGTGAGCTTTCCTCTGGGTACTCTGGCTTTCATCCCTCATCCCCAAACATGCACTGGTTAGGTTAACTGGCTATTTCAAATTGGCCCCATGTGAGTGTATGAGTAACTGCATTCTGAACTGGACTACCTCCCACAATCCATTTTGGTTCCTGTCTTACACTTGATGATACTGGGATGGGCACTGAGCCTCTGTGGCCCAGATGGGATTAATCAAGTAAGCAAATGTTAGGTCACAAAACACTGACATGTATTTCAAGATTGAACTCACAAAGGTAACATTGGAAAATAACACAATGCTAAAATATAGCAGGATCCATTTGAAAATAGGAGTTGACTTGTGACTACAAGTGTGATTAAAGGGAAAGATCACAATGAATGGAGGCTGGCAACTATCTGTCTAACATTGTGATTCACTGTGCCTCTGCTCCCACTTAGCAGTCTTCATGTTTGTGATGCTGGCAAATGCTTGTTTGCTCAAATTTATTCATGAAAGAATGTTGCCCTATTTAAGTTGCAGTTTTTGGGATTTTTCCAGTTATTGTACATCGCTGTTTCTTTAGAAGCAAGTCTACATGACAGTTGTGACATTCGAGAAGATGGGGGTCGGGGGGCTATTGCCTTTGATTTGTCAAGTTTTTCACTGTGTAAGAACGGCTAGAGTGCAGATCTCACACTTGCTTTGTATTACCATTTAAATGTTTTTGATAAATCGTAGCTAATGAAATCTTTCCACTTGTGCGTTATTCTGAACTTCTTTTTAATTTTCAACAGTGCTATTTACAGAGAAATAAATTCTAATATTGCAGACCACTACCCCCTCCCACGAATCTCAAGGATTTGTCAATTACGCTGCATTTCTAGGAGTCATCCTTTTTTCACTGTGGAACACTAAAAGAATAAACTCACACAGCAGGCAGCGATGGAGGAGCGTCCAACCTTGGAATTTGAGGAGGGGGAGGAATGTTGCAGTTTTGCACTGGCACCAGAAAATTCTCATTTGGGAACTGTAATCCACCAGGGCACCATGAAAAAATCCTTTTGATTAAATCTCTCTGCTGCCATCATTTGAGAGGCACTTCTTTTTCACTGAAGCAAAAAAAAGACTGCCTGAGCTGAGCCAATGCTGTCATAAAAGGAGTGATCAATTTGTACGGCCTTTTCCCTTCCCAGATGCCCCATGGCAATGACCTGATACAGACAGTGTTTCTCTTATCTGTCCGCTGCAACACCAATGATGCAGACGGCTTCCTGTTTTCCGCCACAGCTTCAATCTGCAGCGTGCAGCACTTCTTCACAGTGTGCTGCTTGACACCATCTCCAATTTACCCAGAGTGCTTTGCACTGCAGTACTCTTAACTGCCGATGCTTTTCTCCTGACAATATGCACTGAGACAAGCAAAGAAGCAAGAGCGAAGTAGGGATACCTCAGCTTTCAAAAAAGCCTTCATTCCCTGTGAAGCGGGGTGGAATGTCATGGATTATGACAAAAATCTGAGCCCCCGCGGCATCTCAACAGTGGCTCTCGTTCATGTGTCCGCCACCAAGAGCTTTACTGGCTGATTTTTGCCTCCCTGAATGGCCCTGGAAAAGGAGTTGAAGTCCTAACAGCATCACTTCAGGCTTCCCTAAGCTGTACCGCTAACCGGGACACACTTTCTATAGTCCCAAAAGCTTCCCCTTCAAGTAACCTGACATCTCAATTCTTCATTGCTGGCCGTTTGTGCCCCACCAGAGTGACTGCAGCGAGAGGATCTGCAAAAGCAAAGAGGGGAGAAACAAAAGAAAGCTCTTACTTTTTGGATGGCTTCCAGCAAGCACATACGGTCACCAGGGTGATGAGGAGAAATATACCGCCAGTAGAGAGGATGATATACAGCGAGCTGCGCCCTGCAAGGAAACACAGAGCTTAGCACTCAAGGCAATGAGGGGGGAGGCAACTTACAGCAGATGATGAACCAGAGATCCATGGACCACAAACTTGAACAGACAGAACCCTGATAGTCCAGAGTCCAAGAACTTCCAGAACTGAACAAAAGAAGTGATGCCTAAGGTTCTGTAATCTTGGGAACCTTGGAAGATTCAGCGATCCAGTATTCCACAGACTCAACCCAGGAGGCTTAAAATCTCAGAGCGCCTAACATCTGGAATTTCAAGTACCTAAAATTGACTTCTGAAAATTCTTGGACTAGGACCAGGGACATTAAAGATCTTACTGTCAAGAACTCTGGAGACTAAGAGACCCAAAAGCCTGGATAACCAAAAAATAGAGGATCATGAAGCTCAGAGATCTAAAGACCTAGAAATCTGGAGACCTAGAAATCCAGAGGCTTCATGTCCCAAAGACACTGAGATCTGGAGGCGTAGAGAACCAGAGGCCATGAAGCATAAAAGATCGGCACATCCAGACTCTCAGGAACAAGTAATCTGGAAGCCCAGAAACCCAGTTGTCCAAAAACCCCAAAACCAGGAGGCCTTGAAAGCTAAAGACCAGGGGACTCTTCGATCTGAAAACCAGGAGATATGGATACTCAGAAATCAGGACATCCAGGCAGCCGATAATTCTGTGATTTGGAGACCCAGAAGCACAATGACCCAAAGACCTGGAGATATAGAAGTGCACAAAACCAAAAACCCAGAGGTATGGAAAGTCAGGGAGATGAAGAAGAGTGGAAGTGTATAATCTGAACTTTGTGTCCCAACCAACCAAGAAACAGTTGCACAACCTCCAACACCCAGCATGCAAGGAGGCTAATTATTGGTCAACGATTTAATCCCATTTGCCTTAAGTGACATGGGATTTCATTTGAACCACTGTTGACTGATTTCTAGTTCTTGCTCTTACACCGAGCATCAGACACAATAGCCATAGAGACCCCTTATAGTGACTTTTGAGGTACAGCCTCGGCCCACTGGATATACTGTACAGCTCAGGTCTGGCAACTAGAGTCTAATCCTCCACCCAGAGAATCCAAGGACAGTGAGTATTCAGCCAGTGTCTGTTATTTCTGAGGATTTAAAGAGAGGGCAGCATAAAAGGAAATAAAGGTGCTTTCAGAGGACTCAAGCAGCCGAGGCGACTGTTTTCAGGAGGAGCAGTGAACCTGAAATAGCCAAGAATGATTCTACTAAATAAAAAGATTGTGCTTTCTGATTTTGGGAGTGCCAGCTCTCTAGCTTTCCTTTGACAAATGCCGTCACAGTGGGCTGCGGACTTGGACACAAATGCACTGCCACTTGGTGAGCATGACCAGCTATCCTGGAACGCATTTATCTCCATTCTGGGGCGGCCACACAATTCTGGGTCAGTGAAACCAAACCGAGAGCAACGCTTTCAAAACCTTCAAGATGTCTTCATCGCTGAGCCTTGACAACATGGTTTGTGTACCGTGTGTTTGGGGTGTGTATGGTGGGCTACTTTTCAGCTCTTTTCCCATTTATTCTTATGGTACTAATTATGGAGGTAAGATTTTACTGTGTATGCAAACAATGTTTCGTTTCTATGTCCCATACTAAAGGTGCTAGATAAATACTGTATATGTTACACCAATATAATACATACCAGCAAAAAGCCACACTTTTATAAATCTGAAGTGTACGAGTAAAGGTGCTGTGTTATGTGCAAGATGACGTGTGTGTACACTCTGAGACAGAAATACAGACACACACAAAAATCAATTTAAAAGATGCAAGAGTGATTTGTTATTCTATTTATATGAGCCATCCTCAGGTTACATGGTATTTATCTAGTTGCTGAATAGACAAATTTCTCTAATCGGCCAGCTACAAAAATTTACAATTTATTATGCCGTGATGGTGATTATACCTCTAGGGATCTGGGATTGATATCTGACCCAGTCACCACCTGTAGAGACAGCATATTCAACTCATGTCTGTAAGGGTTTTTTGTTTTTTAAATTTAACTTACTCCAATTTTTCCTAAAATCCTAAAGATGTGCATGTTAGCTGAAATGGAGGCACTAAATTGTCCAAGTGGGAGCTTGAATGGGTAAGCAGAACCCCTTAGATGGTCTCATCTAGGGCTGTTTCTTATTATGAGCAACATGTTGTCTGTAAATGCTCTGCCTCGCCTGTTATGGAACTAGCAGGTCCAATAACAGAACAGATATATGAATGCTGAAAATGAATACATGTCAGTGGGTGTGAAAGTGTGTACCCTGCATCTGCTACCAGTTTGCTAATAATGTGTGTGCGTGCTGTGCCGTTCATGTGCATTCACACTGCGTTCACATCAAAAAACAAATAACATAAATAAATCATATTGCAGGTGTTGTTATTATAAATATGATCAGGCTGCTTTGTGCGTATAGGTATCTTATATTTGGTCATGTACATCAGACTTAAATAGAAAGTAAGGTTTGATATGTAACAGTAATCAATTCATCTTTCTTGTATATAGCACCTTTCACAGACTACACCACTTTGAAGCACTGCAAATAGAATTCAAACATAAAATTCTACAAAACAACATGAATACAATATTTTGGTGAGAATTATATACCAAATAATTTTCAAAACTAAAGGTGCTATATATTGCATATAATATTTACACATTTCATAAAAGTGGCACCCCAAGGGCTATGAGGCTACTTTACCTTGCATCTCATTTTAATCTATATTATAAATATATATACTGTAACTGTGTGTGTATTTTATATATGTGTATTGTATATTATATATATACTGTAATACTGCTACAGGGGGTCTCAGGTCCCCCAAAGTCCAGACATAGCCGTACTCACAACTGTCCTGGTTTTAAAAAGATTTGTATTTATTTATTTATTTTTTATACCTTACAAAAGCAGGTTTCTTCTTTCCTTTCTTTTCTTTAAACTCCACTGCCCCCCCCCCCACAGGTGGGGTTTGTCATCCTCCTCCTCCTCCTCCTCTTCTCTTGACTCCAGCCCCCTGGGTGAGGTGGTTCAAGGCAGAATCGGGAGGACTTCTGGTGTGACAATAAGGCCTCTTCATGAAGCACTTCCCAAGTCAGGCAGGACCTTGCAAGGACTGTTTCCGTTTTTTCCATATTTCTCATCTTTTTACTTTATTTTGCATAACCTGAGCAGTGGACCATGTTGACATTTTACTGCATGTTGTACATGCATAACATTTTAAAACTGTGTATGTGACAAATAATGAAATCTTGAGCCTCTCCCCACAGATCTCACAGACCCCAACAAGGCTGCCATTAGGGACTACAATTCCCAAACTGCCTTCTTCTTCTTCTTCTTTCGGCTGCTCCCATTAGGGGTTGCCACAGCGGATCATCTTCATCCATATCTTCCTGTCCTCTGCCTCTTGCTCTGTGACACCCAACACCTTCATGTCCTCTCTCACCACATCCATAAACCTTCTCTTAGGCCTTCCTCTTTTCCTCTTCACTGGCAGCTCTATCCTTAGCATCCTTCTCCCACTCAGCCACAGGGGATGCACAAACCAGTGTGTTTCTTCGTGCCGGTCCCAAGCCCGGATAAATGGGGAGGGTTACGTCAGGAAGGGCATCCAGTGTAAAATTTTGCCAAATCAATATGCGGACAACAATACAAATTCCCAAACTGCCTTCAGCTGTCCAAATGGGACCTCGCCAAGATGATATGCTCCCACCTGATGTACTGTAGTTTCAAGTCTCAGCATCCTGCTGGCCTCTCCTGTTTTCGCCTTCTGACTAGGAAAGGGAACATTAACCATCCCAGTCAGGATGCTCATACACCCATAGTGCCCATCCCTGATAACCTCATCCTAGACCAGGATTCTCAACAAATTTGAACAAGGCCAATAACCTGAAAAATTGCTCCAGGGGTGCTACAGAATGGCTAACCCTGTGCTCTAACCCCCCAGAGGTCATGCAAAAAAAAATTCACCTCGGGGATTAGTAAAGTATATCCAATCGAAAATCAAAATCAAAAATCCCTTCTGATTTTTGATTGCAATGGACTCTTAGCTAAGTTAAGGCAATGAGGTCCACCCCAGCTGTGATACCAGATACACACACATATATATGCCATGATCTGGCACCCTGCTGCCCACTGCTACTGAGATGGGTTCTGAATTGGATTAAGTGGGTTTAAAAATGTGGGTTATCATATTTTATAAATGAAAACTGCATGAGTCCCACTGCTGTTGTGTTATGCCCTGTCCTGGTGCTTCATGACGTGGTGTGCACCCCACATATCTTACTATGCATCGCTGTATGTGCTGTCAACATGGAGGTGTGCATGCAGATCAGGCAGCGTCTTACTGTGCCAATGAAGCGCATTCCATTTTGCGCTGTCCTTTGTTAAAGGTGCTATATGGAGGTGCTGCATTAAAATGAGAACATCCCTTTTTAAAAGGTGCTATTTGTGTAAAGGTTCTTATTAAAGGTGCTATATGACAGAGTGGACTACTGGCCTCATATCCATGGAGATGATGACAAGCTAAATGAAAATGGTGCATCTCATGTTTACTCCTCAACAGTGCACTGTGACAAAACACTTGGCATGACAGGGGTACTGAATGCAGGATGTGATGCCTCTAACCTATGCTGCCATTTACACAGCATCATGACAGTTTATGTAAAAGAGAGTGTCTGACACAAAGGTGACCATTTTAAATCTGGCCAGTAACTCACTGAGTGACTCAGAGCGAACCACTTCCAGCCATAAAAATGACAATCGTACACTATCTCTGTACTGATAGAGCCATGCAGAACGAGAAGATGTGGGTCTGTGTGTTAATCAAGGTGCTATCTGACGGTACATGCAGCTGACGTTGATATGATGGTGCTACATCCAACAAGAGATGCTGTATATACTACCAAAGTGTCACTAGCCTAGCACAAATCTGAGCACATGAATGTGCCCTCCTTGAACAGTACAGTATATATGGGTGCTTGTAGGGTAAGCTGCTGTGTGTGACTCTGTTAAAAGTGCTTCATAAAGATCATTCAGCTCTGTAGTGCCTCCTCTGTGAACATGCCTACCTAAGCATCTCCTTAAAACCCAGTGTTGAAACAGAGATTAACAAATGGTTTTATGTACTGTAAGACTGTTGTCTTTGCTATTAATGGCTGACTTTAAATTTGTCCTTTAACTTTTGAACCTGTGAAACTTTATCGTATTGACACATTAGTGCACTCCTTCTATCTGCTGTGCTCTATTGTACTTTCATTGTCTTTAAATATCTTGCAGTGTTGTTGTTTGCTTGACATTGTGGTGCTGAAAGGAGCTTTACTAAATAAAGACTGACTGGCTGAGACTGGGGTGTCTTCCTTTTCTGCACTGTTATCACTTACTTGCCAGATTAAAATATGGTCCTGCATTTAATTTATTTTTGTTTTTTAAACCAAGTCGAGCCTTTCTAAGCACCAAGCAGCTCATCTAGAAGCGCTTTGAGTCTGGGCAAGTTTAGGAGTTGCTACTCTACCTGTTAGTCTGTTTTGGACCACATGAAAAAAGCCCACATGAACATGAGGGAGACAGGAAAATTCTACACAAAAGGCATCCAGAGCTGAACAGAGGTCCAAATACGACAGCACAGAAATTACACACCATTTTGAGTTTAGTTTTCCAGTTTGAAAAAGTGAAAAGCCTGAAAAAAGGTGTGTGTGCTACCGAAACTGTCGCCAGAACTTTGTGCCAAAGCTGAAGATGAACAAGAGACTCTAGTTTTTATTTTTTTCACCTTATGTTACAAGCTAAACTGAGACAACCACTCTGCAGTCTATGTACAACATTTTAAGAACATTAAATAAAAAACAACCAACACCACAGAACAGTGACCTGCTTACTGGTCAAGAAACACAATGCCCCTCCCCTTTATTTCATTTTTATACAAGAAAAAATGGAAGATTTAGAAAGGTTTTGTTCTAATGTCCTACTTGATATGATATGTCCATACACTTTAGAAGTAGACTAAAATGCCTGGGCACATCACATCAGGCCACCCATCCATCCATTATCCAACCCACTATATCCTAACACAGGGTCACGGGGCGGTCTGCCGGAGCCAATCCCAGCCAACACAGGGCGCAAGGCAGGAACAAATCCCGGGGCAGGGCACCAGCCCACCGCAGCACATCAGGCCACCTAAAGCTAAAAGCCACTTGCACTTCAGCTACAAGATACCGTGGATTACTGTTGTGGACTTTTGCCTTAATATAGCCACTTTATAGCGCCACCCGTTTACAGTCTTATCTGACAGATGCTTTAAGAAAAGAGACTTACCAGTTCCTGATGTGGACTGGCGTCCTGTCCAGGGTTTCGGCTTGCCTTCGCCCTATGCCAGCTAGGATAGGTTACAGCACCCCCTGTGACCCTGTTCAGGACTAAGCAGGTTAGAAAATCTCTGAATGATTTCCTTATTAGTGTTGGCGAGGCCAGTAGGGGGCACTTACCCTGTGGTCTGTGTGTGGATCTCAATGCCCCAGTGCAGTGACAGCACACTGTGCTGTAAAAATAGTGCTGTCCTTTGAATTACATTTAAAACCGAGGTCCTGACTCTCTTTGGTCACAAAAGATCCCTGGGTGTCCTTCATAAAGAGCAGGGTGTATCCTGATGTCCTGGCTAAATTGCCCACCATGGCCTAGTCATTCATCCCCCCTAAATAACCCCAGTCTCTAAAAGACTCTCTCTCTCTCACCACTTCAACACCAAACAGCTCATGTGTGGTGAGTATACTGCTGCAAAATCACTGCTGTCACATCATCCAGGTGAATGCTGCACATTAAAGGCGGCCGACGTAGTTTCCCAATCACTATGTAAAGAGTTTTGAGTAGTGAGAAAAATGCCATATAAATGCATAGAATAATTATTATTATTATTATTATTACTAGGGAGCTCCGACCCCCTGCCTGCCTTGGCTGGCTAACCCCGCCCCCCTCCCCCTCCAGCGCTATGCGCCATTGTAAAGAGGGGGGTGAACGCACCCCAAGGAGACGCGGCCGCTCCTCTGAAAGCCCTTCTTAAACAGTGATACAATACATTTTTTTTACCTCAATCAGCTGCTGGATTTCTGCTGCTGCCGTGCCGTGTGATCTGCATCTCGTGCAGCGTTTCGAACGTCCTTTTGTCTCACTGCCTTGTCTCTCTTCTCCCCCAGACATCCTCAAACACTATTTGATCTCTTTTCAATGTAATATCTTCAGAGTAATATTTTTCGTTTTTTTGTACTAATGCGATCTTTACTATCATTTATTTGAAACTTTCAAATTTTCCTACTTCCATTATCTCTAACCTGCTCTGCATGTGTATCGCACCAACGTTTTTGAATTCTTTACGACGTTCTACTTTGTCATCTACTCTTTGTCTTTCATTTCTGGCCCCGGGTGTGGTTAAATCTCTTGGCACAAAGTCTCGTCTCACTGGACCCAAAAGTGTCACGTCTCGTCTCTCTGAACAGGTCTCGTCTCATCCTGTTTTTTTCATATAATAGAGAGAGTAGCTCAGCATTAACAAACCAAATGGTCAAGCTACACCTGTGCCAATCACCAAAGCAGGTGCCTACTCACCATGCTCTACTATTGGAAAAGCTTGTAACTCCTGTGGAAATCTGACAACCGATCGTCCACATCTGATGCTCTTATCACTGTACCTTGACCCAATCAAACAGTTTAACATGAGTATGATTATAAAGCAGAAGCAGTCCGCAGAGGTCCATGTCAGTTTCTTTGGGCACTTCTCCATGCTTTTCTCTCACCATGCCTGCCTGCCATTTGTTCTCAGTACGCACCCCAAACCTAAAGGCCTAACATCATGTCATATTAACGAGGATTACAAAAACAGTCAATAAGTATTTACCTTTCTCTTGGGATTACAAGAACAGTCAATAAGTGTTTGCCTTTCTCTCAGATCCCAATTAGCTCAGGTCTAATAAATTAACAATCTGTTTAAGATTCTAAAAGAATGAATGAAAAGATACAAGGTTTAATTCAGTACAAACAATTTATAGCAGCCATTAAAAATATACACCGAGTGTGTTTAACATGGCATTAAAGAGTTCAGAGTTTAAAAGTTTAAGGAGACTCCGTATAAATAAAGTTAAGAGGTCCAGGTTTTCTAATTATTTGCTATCTACTCAGGTGTCCATATTGCTGGCAGGTTAATCAGTGTCAGTTCATTAACATAGTTCACATTTTCACTTGTATTTGCAGAACCAAATTCTTATTTTATATGCTGTGTAATGACAGTTCAGTATTGTGAGTTTAGAACATTAAAATCTTCATATGGCTTGTTTTTATACCAATACACATGGTGTCCTCAATATTGAAGCCAGGATTCCGGTAACTACAAACTAAATGTCAAAAAGTGGCCAGTGGTCAGATCAGAAAAGGTGCGGCGACCCAATCACTCATCTAACACCCCGTGTTCATTTAGAGGAGTACGACAAAGGTGAAGTGTTTATGAAGCTCTCCTGTCACCCCCTGTACCTTTAACAACCGACCGCCTTACACTAAATCACAAGCTCACCATGTCCTGAGTGAATGAAGTTCACTCTGTGCTCTCTTCATGAAAAGATTTAGATTGCACTTCTGCACTGTGCCCCTTTAGTGTCTTCTTCGTCTGGAAATGGTGACGATTCCTGAACCAATGTAATTCTTTGAACAGCTGGGTTTAGTGGCCAGCCACCAAAGTGGGAGTGGTAAGAAATTATCATACCAAGGAAAGCACAAAGGTGGGCTACTGTTAGAGCTTGCATACACAGTCGGCCAAAAACTGGGTCACAGCATTAGGGAGGATGTTACCATCCAGATAAGTAATGACTCCATTTCTGCTGGTCTCTTGGTAGGTCTGTAGCTGAATAATATCATCTTTTATTCTCCCCTATAGGAATAATAGCACTTATAATTTATTTTTGGGAATTGTATTATACTACATTATTTATTGTAAGGACTTATTCACCCCTTTGGATGTTTTCATATTTTATTGTTACACAGCACTGAATCACAGTGTTTCTTTAGATTAAAGATTCTTTAATGTCAAGGTGAAAACAGATCTCTGCAGAATGACCTAAATTAATGATAAATATAAAACACAAAGTAATTAAACGCTTAAGTATTCACCCCCTTTAATATGACACCACCAAATCATTACTGGTGTAGCCCAATGGCTTTAGAAGTCCCAGAATTTGTTCAATGTAGGTCACCTGTCTGGGGTCTTGTTTGATTGTAATCTAAACTTGAGCATGGGAAAGGCGCTATATAAATAAAATGTGTTATTATTATCATTATTAAATACACCTATATTTGGAAGGAACAACTTGTGGTGGGTCAGAATGGCGGGCTAAGCTACACAATGAAGACAAAAGAACACTCCAGGCAACTCAGTGAAAAAGGGGATTGAGAAGCACAAGTCAAGGGTTGGAGAAAAGAAAATATCCAAGTCACTGAATATCCCTAGGAGTTCAGTTAAGTCAGTCATGAAAAGATGGATAAAATATGGCAGAGCCGAAAATCTGCATGCCATCCAAAGCACCTGTAAGAAGAAGACAAGTGAGGGAGACCAACAAGAGAGCTCAGAGAACTCTGAAGGACTTACAGGCGACAGCAGATGACACTGGAGAGACTGTACAGACAACAGCTATTTGGGTGCTTAAGTTGTCGTAACTTTATGGTTGGCCAGTCAATATCCTAACACAGGGTCATGGGGGTCTGCTGGAGCCAATCCCAGCCAGCACAGGGCACAAGGATGGAACAAATCCTGGGCAGGGCACCAGCCCACCGCAGGACACACACACACATTCACCCCCAACCACACTCCATGGCCAATTTAGGATCGCCAATGCACCCAACCTGCATGTCTTAGGACTGTGGGAGGAAACCCAGGCAGACATGGGGAGAACATGCAAACTCCATGCAGGGAGGACCCAGGTCTCCTTTCTGCGAGGCAGCAGCACTACCACTGCGCCACCGTGCCACCCTTGCACGAGTCTGAAGTCAGACAAAGGAAGGTTCTATGATATTATGGAGCTTTTTGGCAACAAAACTGAACGCCATGTTTGACTACTGCATATTATCAAAAACACACCATCCTTACTGTATAGCATGATGGTGATGGCATCAGGCTGTGTTGGGATGTTTCTCTCCTGCAGGCCCCGGAAAGCTTGTCAGTGTGTAATGAATGCAGCAAAATACAAGACTACAAAACAGTCCTGGAGGAAAACCTGATGAAGCCTAAGAAAATCCTGCACCCGTTATTTCAGCAAAACAGCAACCACAAGCATAAAGCCAAAGTAATACAGGAATGGCTAAAAACAACAAAGTTAATGGAAGCCCTGGAGCGGCCAAGTTGGAGTTCAGACCTCAGTCTAACTGAGAATTTGTGGCTAGGCTTGTAAAATGTGATTCAGCCAGGATCAACATGGCACCTGGCAGAGCTTGAGCAGTTTTACAAAGAAGAATGGGGAAAAACAGTAGTGTCCAGCTGTGCAAAAGCTGACAGAGAGATCTGAGCACACAGAATCAAGGCTGTCATGGCTGCCAAAGGTACATCTGCTAAATACTGACTTGAAGTGAAGACCTATGTGATCAAATATCTATTTTTTTATATTTATAACCAATTTAGCCCACTTTGCAGAGAGATGTTTTCACTTTGACATTAAAGGGTCTTTTTCTGTTGATCAGAGTTAAAAAAGCTTAATTAAGTTCAGTGTTATTCAACGTTGTATAACAAGAAAATGTGAGAACTTGCAAGAGGTGAAGATGTTAATAGGCACTGTATTTATTCATATACTGTAGACGTATTTGAAAGACCCTCACAAGTCCCACAGTTCACAGTGCAGCATATTGCCCTTAGACTGATAATCATTCACTGTTGTAATGTCACGAAGTAGCCATAACTCAGCTTGAGCCTGAGGGTCCGTCCGCCTGAGCATTAAGCTTACCGGTACAGCTCCAATACCACAAGTGCTCAGGATTTAGATTGTACTTACAACTTATCTCAACGGGCACGGCTCAAGTGGCTCTTGAACACTCTAGACTCAGAGCATCAATGCAGCTTGAGCTTCATAAGTGTTCGCGATTCAACTTGAACTTGCAACCTTTCTGAATTGGACAGGGTTGATCATCAGTCAAGCACTCTTTATTCACATTTCATTTTCACACTTTAGGCTGCCTAGACTGCCTCTGTTATTCACTCACGGCTGAAAAATCTCAACACAAGCTTTGTTTAGTTGAGTGGCAACGCTTTAGAATAGGGGCTACCTGTCACATGTCTTTTAGTCACTTACTGATATGTAAGAAGACCGTAATGATGGCCCCATTTGTGTAACTTAGCAGTAAGTGACTAACAGGTGCACTTTGGATCATCTTCACACTTTTATTCTAAATTATTACCCATTAATTCTTGTGATTCAGCTCAATCTGACCATCTATCTGCACTTGTACATCCCTGTAGCTGTTCCCATGCAAACAGGAATCAAAGGGCTCAGCACAAAACACGCAAGTCAACGACAAAGCGGTAATTTTTTAGTCAGGGTACCTGCTCTGGGGTTTAAATCTTTGTTTTATGTCCTTTATGTTGTAAAGGCCAGCCCAGACACACACAAGCGTAGGACATAGGTTCAAAGCACACAAGAATTTTTTATTTTTATTTTTCTTTTGTGGGAAACACCTTCCTCGTCCACAAAAGTCAAACACAGTTCCCAAAACACAAGCACATCTCTACACAGTACTCTTCTTCTCCTTCTTCATTTCTTTCTCATTTCTCCTCCAGGCAAGCCTCGTCTCCCTCCTCCTAACTCTGGCTTCCAGAGTGGTGAATGCTGGCTCCTTTTATAACACCCCCAGAAGTGCACCAGGTGCTCATTGACCTACTTCCGGCAGCACTTCCGGATGTGGCAGAATACCCACCCAAGAGGGTTCAGCATCTGTTGCAGCACCCCCTAGCAGCACCCTCGAATCCCAACTCCAACTCCCATGAAGCCCTGTGGGATTCTGAGGCACCGCTCCAACCCAGAGGGGCTGCCATCTAGTGGTCCGGGGAAGGTATCACTCTGAATAGGATGGCTCCCTCGGTCCTTTCAGTGTGGAGACGTCCCAGCCGGGCAAGGGTCCCGGCCATCTGCCACAATGTTAATATTTTATTCACAATAATATTGCTTGTGTTTATTATTTGTATTCTTTGTTTTTCATTTTATATATGTATCAGTGCTTTGGTTATGTCCCATGTGTTTTGTGGGTAGCAAATACACTTCGGACCGGAGAATGTTATATTGCTGTTTCTGTGTCTTGTGCTTTTTGTGATCTACTGGATGTTTTGACCTCTCACTCTATATTTTGACTATTTGTGGTATTTAATTTTGGAGCTTAATTCGTTTGGATTGCCTTGTGTTTCAGGTAAGTCTTTTATGTCTTTTGTGCTCTGACCATATCATCTATTTTCTCCTCTGTAACTCGGAGAAGCTGCCTAAGGAGGGCACCCCAGCATAAGTTTGAGGGCTCCTCAGTTAAAGGAATTACATCCCACATGAACAAACTCCTTCACCCAGACATGCTTCATAGATCCCAGTGTTCCCTCTGTAGAACAGAACATTGCTAGCTGTTCCACCACTGATGTCACTTCCGTTGTCTGCCTTCCTGGACCTGCACCTTCCTACCTGGAACCCATATGTCCAGAAGTTCAACCATTTTGAGTCAGTTCAATTTTGAGCTCTTATCTAAAAAGACTCATCTGCAACTTGTTGCATGTATTTTTTGTGCTTACAACCTCTTTACAATACATATATCGTCACTTCCTGACTGTCTTAGTCACATGACTTAAGAAAAAAGATGGTAGCCAAACTTTGTTAATTCTTAACTAATTTAAAAATAAACGATTGAATCATCGCATTGATAGCCTCCTAGTCCAGTGGTTCTCAAACTGTGGGACGGGCCCCCCTAGGGGGGGCGCGAAGATGTGAAAAAAAGAAAACAAGAATTATAAATAAATGCATCTATGATACATCATTAATTAAAAAACAACAAATTGGTATTAGTGGGCTCCTTTCAAAAAAACGTAAGGGGGACACGATTAAAACTGTTATAAAAACTCGGGCCACAAATACTTAAAGGTTGAGAAACGCTGTGGACCTAGTCGATAAGTGACAGTATTCTATCAGTGTCGCATAACTAACAATGTCACAGCAGAGGACGTGAGACAAGAAGCCCTAAAGCAGTGAAGGAAGTGCTAGTGTGATGTTCTTGTGAGTGGGGAACCTACATGATTAGCAGATGCTTTTCAGATGCTTCTGCATGTCTTCCTTCAGTTTTGTTGCATCATTTTCAGCACTTCATTTTTCATTCTGTCACCCACATAACCAGCCTCTCCTTGAAATTCACTATTTTGGATACACAGCATTGCATATGCTTAGCAGCAAAGACAGAAAAATGTCCGTGCACAGCGTGCAGCAAACACACTGCATATGCTCCCAACACATGGGGGCGTGTCTTCAGGCATGACGTCATTCTTGGCACGCGGCCCACAAGCCCAGCACGGATGCATCAAGTATAAACCAACCCTTTAAGTCTTATAGTGTGGACAGTGCACACCACCTTGTTTTAAAATGAAATTGTGCAGATGTGAGGCGGTGACACTAGTTAAAAAAATACAGAATGATAAAAATTTCAAAAAAGAAAATAGACATAAATATGATCTGGGAAAAAAAAAAAAAAAACAAAACAAAATGATGGGCCAAACAGAAACCAACACATTCCAGTACTTTGCTTCATTTTGATTTATTTTTTTTTACACTGTGCCCTGCAGTGGAAACTCTTGTTTAAACTGCTGACTGCTTATCTTATATATAAAAGTCTATGTGTGGAAGTGTGTGTGTGTGTGTGTGTGTCTGTTCGGCCTGGAAGTGAGAGGTGGTGTTGGGCTAAGGGCTCCACCTCCGAGGAAACAGAAAACTCGCTTAGCCACTAATAACACAAGTGAGGCGAGCACATCAGCAAAACGAAACCTCCAAAAAAAAAACGTCACTTAACCGCTAACATTGGCAACACAGTATCCTTTTTATTTTTCCTCCCGCCACTAATAACACAAGCGAGGTGAGCACGTTGGCAAAACAAAGCCTCAGAAGAAAAACGTCACTTAACTGCTAACATCGCCGACACGGTATCCCTTTTACTTTTCCTCCCGCCGCTGATACACAAGTGAGGTGAGCACGTCAGCAAAACAAATCCTCCTGGGAGAGAGATGCACAGAGTGGTTCTTGTCAATTACCTGACATCTCTACATTTCAATTTTTTTTCTGACGATTTCAATAATTTCTAGGACCCCTGGCTATTCATAGCACGGGCTTACGCTGTTTTAGTGTTTTAATATTTTCTCAAACAAAGCAGGATGGACTGAATTTACAGGACTCCTAAGAGCAATTTAATTACAGAGGCAATTATTGTATCAGTAATTTATAATCTTCTGGCAGCTGTTTCAATTAATTTAGACCCTGAGAATGAAAATTAAGTATGGACCCGAAGTTGTTTCAGTTAGTTTATAGCTTGAGAAAGGAAAGCAGTATGAGATGAATAAAAAGCTTAAAGATTGAGACATGTATCATAAGGACAGCCAGCCAGTCAAATGTGTGTAATGTCACATGTCCTGAAGCTCTTTGTGAAACTGTAATATAAGCATATCTCACCTCAGGCACCAAATTGTTTGCAAATTTTATCTGAACGTCGTAAATTCTAACCTATGAATAACCTTGATCACTTAATTAAAACGCCTCCTAGGACAACATCCAGTCCTGACATTGCTACATTTTTTGTAACCTTTTCTAAGACTACAGTATATACACCAAAACGTTACTATCTATTTTATTCTATTTGGTGTTGCTTTCAGTTTAATAAATGCCACTTTGCTTCTACATTTAAATACTTTGTCTTTATATCTTGAGTGGTTGAAGTAAATATTAGGACACCCAGTTTGGGAAGATAGCCACTTCCTTGCCCTCAGGTTTATCAACGCCTTCATATTTACAACAAGAATGGTAGAAATAAGACACTGTTGATTAGAAGTGGCCCTAAAGCAAAACTGATTGAGCTTTCATGTGTTGCGAGGATACTCATATGTTTGTTAATACTGCTGATAGTGAGTATACTCTTAAAAATCCTGGTTCTTTAATGGGATTTTATGGTTCTTTACTGGGTGTGTGCTTCCTCGTAGCTCCACTGCCTGAAAAACCACCATTTCATTCCAGGATGGGTTCCTTGCATATAAAGTTGGTTCCTCATGCTTTGATGAGCTTCCTAATATGTACGAAAAAGACTGAAATCTTTAAAGTATGGTAGGCTACCTAGCAGGACAGTAACAGATAAACTTGAATTTAGCCTGTGTGATTGTATGCAGAGGGAGCCCATTTTTATTGATGAGCCATTGATATTACACTCATTTGTTACTATCTATTTATGATTATTCATTGTATGAAGCTTGTTAAAGATCTAAATAAATAAAGGGTGTTTCTGGGACCTTCAGGTAGATTGTTTATTTTAGGAATCAAAAATGGTTTCCTAATGTCATCGCTCTAAAGAACTACTCTAGCACCTTCATTTTTAAGAGCGTAGAAGACTAACAGTGACAGGTATTTGGCATCACTTGTATATGAACTTCTGTGGAAGGGGTCTTATGTGGAATATTGCAGGTTGTCTGGCAATTGGCATCACCCGAAGCTTTGTCTGGATGGGATCCCTGTCCAGTGTATCTTTGTGAATGTTAATCTTGACATGCAGGATTAGAATAATCTGGTAATGTACCTGGAAAGTCCCACAAATTCCTCAATGATGTACCCAGAAATTGCCATGTTTGAGCATATTACCTCAATTGTGTTGTTTTCAGTGTAGTGGTTTGCACTCATTAGATGAAGTTAAAGCCTGCAGGACTCTGGAAGTTAAGTAGATGAAGCACATGCTTAGGAGCTCAATGTGGGGCCTTTGTAATGAGCTTACATTAAAGGTCAGCAACAGGGCCAGTCAGGGATTTTTAACACCCTGCAAGGTTTTCTTTGTTTGCTTCCCAGTTGCTGTTAAAACGTTCAGGTGACTCTACAGCATGTTTGTGCCATATCTCTCTGTTATAAAAAAAATTCCTGGTAGGGAGACGAGGGAGGCAAGACGTGATCTTCTCAGAAGACACTTTGAAGTCCTGCGAGACTACTTGCATGACGCGCCCTACTTACAAACAAATTTTTGGAGACACTTTAACATCCTGCGAGATAAAGAAGTGAGATAAAGGACAGCTGCTGTACAAGCTTTTAAATGATCATCACGAAGCACGGCATGCAGATCACGCAGCACGCCACAAGCAGCAGCAGCTGCTGTACGGGCTTTTAAATGAACAACGTGCAGCGCAACATGCAGATCATGCAACACGTCACAAGCAGCAGCAGCTGTACAGGCTTTTAAATGAACGACGTGCAGTGCGACATGCAGATCACGCAGCACGTCACAAGCAGCAGCTGTGCAGGCTTTTAAATGAACGACGTGCAGCACGACATGCAGATCATGCAGCACAGCACTAGCAGCAGCTGCTGTACAGGCTTTTAAATAAACGACGCGCAGTGTGACATGCAGATCACGCAGCACGCCACAAGCAGCAGCAGCTGCTGTACAGACTTTTAAATGAACGACGTGCAGCGTAACATGCAGATCACGCAGCACGCCACAAGCAGCAGCTGTACAGGCTTTTAAATGAACGCCGAGCATCGCGACATGCAGATCACGCAGCACGTCACAAGCAGCAGCTGGGCAGGCTTTTAAATGAACGA
>JANRMT010062802.1:21878766-21923367 GCA_026402145.1 Polypterus bichir lapradei
TATATATATATACTTTTTAATGAAGGTAGGTCATTTCGACCAGGTTATTTTAAAAGCAGCTCGCAAACGGAAAAACTGTGGGCACCCCTAATCTAGTTAGTTGCGGTAATAAGAGCGTAGAAAGCATAACTAGTCCAGCGTGCGGTTGTCCAGGCGAGAGAGTACTTCGTGCAGAGTACACTAGCTGCTGAGAAAGCACACTTTGCCTCCACTGAAGTAGACAGCACAGTCATCAGATACTGATACACTTGTTCTAAACAACGCCTGCGCTTGCCGTTGCTGTGAAACACCACCATTTCAGCTGTTACTGATGCATCCAGTTTCTTGTCATCATTCTGTGATGGCAAGTTTCTTGGCACAGATAATGCGGATGCAACAGACTGACGCATTGCAATTTCAAGTTGCTGTTCAAAGCTGTTGTCTGACAGACGTCAATGAAGTCTTCACTTTTCAACTATAACTCTGTTATTTCTTGATCGATTTTTGCACTTTTACACGCTATATATGCGAACTTGGCCGGTCCCGGTTTCCCGGGAATTACAGCAGTTTCGGGAATGAAAAATGCCCGGGAGCCCGGGATTAGATTCCCTAGTCATAACATAACATTCCACACAAAATCACAAATTGCTTAAACAGAGGATTTTTCACATATTTAGGTTTTAAATTGTTTTATTTTAGATACCACCCAAAAAACTGATTTAAAATCAGTCTGTAGTTTCCACCAGCCACTCAAAAAGCTTCTTATGCCCTCTGGATGAGTAATTTTTCACCCTTCAGGATAGCATGTTAAGAAATGACAGTAAACCTTGAGTGTTTTTTTACATCATCATAAAGCAGTGTAGATTTGGTATGCTGCCTCCCTTTCTCCTGCTGTTATGTATAATAAAAAGTACAAGGTGGGACTATTTCATTCCAAGAATGGCCGTGCAGTGCCGACCATGCCACAAAGTGTTAGTGAAACATTGGAGCTGTTCAAAGTGCTGTATGGTGGGGGTGACATGAAAAAGTCAAACGTCTTTGAGAGGCATAAGAGGTTCAAGGATGGATGAGAAGATGTGAACGACAATGCCAGAAATGAATCATCCATCATGACAGTACCCCAAGCTATGACACGCTCAATGTTCATGATGTCCTGGCTAAGAAATTAGTTACCATAGTGGATCCTCCACCCTATTTACCTGGCTTAGCCCCTTTTGATTTCCCAAAATTAAAACCCACAATTAAAGAAAGAGCGCATCTGTCTTGTTTAAAATTGTCCAAAATGTTTTCAGGCCAAGATCCAACCTGTGAACTCTGCAATCAAGCTCTCTCCTCACTGGTTCACATGTTTTGGGCCTGCACCAAATTAACAATTTTGGACAAAATATTTAAATGCCTTTCAGACAGCCTTGGTGTGCCAATCCCTCCTAATCCACTATCAGCTGTGTTTGGTGGGCTTCCAGATGGGTTTAAAGTGGAGAAGAACAAACACACTGGAATGGTCTTTACTACACTACTGCCACGTACTGTAGACCTACTGTATCTTGGTCAATTGGAAAAATCCTAACTCACCTCTGTTAAGTCAGTGGGTAACTGATGTTATATACTATTTGAAACTGGAAAAAATCAAATTCACACTTAGAGGATCTGTGCAAAACATTTTCAAAACCTGGCAGGATCTAACTGATAACATTTTAGAATAAGCATTTAAATTAAGGAAGCAGGTTCAATCCCCTCTTTTACTTCATTTATCTTTGTTCATTTATTATTTTATCTGTTCATTTGTCTTTACTAGTTTTACACTGCTGGCCTAGCTCTCTTTCTCAGGGAAGGAAGTTGATTTGTTTCAAACCTTTTTTTTCTTTTTGTAAAACTTCAGTTATGTGTATGGAATGTTATTTGAATTTAATAAATTTTATAATAAAAAAAAAAAAAAAACAAAAAGAAAGAAAGAAGAGTTCCAGGTACATTTCCAGAAATGGCAACCTGGCCTAACTAAATGCATAGCTGCGGAAGAAGATTACTTAGAAGGTGACACACACTGCCAGTGCACAGACACACATGTTTGTTCTATAGGTTCATTCCATGATTTAAATTGTCACACCTCATACATATAGATTGCACAATAGTCAGACATATTGGTTACATATAAATAACAATACGATAAGCAACAAAGCAAAACAAGATCTCCCATAAATTATAATGACCCACTGGCAGCACAGGGCAGCAGTTGGGTCACCTGCCCAGCATGTCGTACTCACGGTACACGGTCAGTTTGACTGGAGTGCTCTTCATGGTGCTCACTGGGTTCTCAACGGTGCAGCTGTAGATGTCATCGTCCGACATGAGCACCCGCACTATTGTGAGGACCCTCTGGTCTTGTGAGAGCTGCAGACGTGTGTCGTTGCCCAGGGCCTTTCCTCCTTTTGTCCACGTGTACTGGGCCTTGGTCCCACTGGCATGTGAGCAGTTAAGTGAGAAGTACTCAGTGAGCTCCAGAACTGTTGAGGAGACCATCACCACCGAGGGCTTGGAGACCGGCACTGTAAAAACAACACACACGGCATTGTCAGTGATGGCTCCACTACACAAGTCAGTCATGTGATGGTGCAGGCCACCTAATCAGGCAAATGTTGGCGTTGGAAGAGAAAGGTACACAGTGGCAATGTGACATCTGACAGTACATTTAATATGCAGTCTTGTAATAAGAAACAAATCTACCAGAACTGTACACGTGGCGAATGAAAGAAGCCTGAAAACGCTGGACTTGAAACCACAAGACTGTAAGTCCACGGGCCACCACAAGCTCAGCTCACTTACTATACAAAGTGCTACTTAATATAAAGACGGTTTGAAAGTTTTCACTGACAATGTTTCAGTCTGTTTCTTTACTGCCCACAAACCAATACTCCGATTTTCATACTTATACAGTACACTTACCATCCACTGTGAGGTTGATATAGCGCTCACCGGTGAATGTGTCGTCAGTAATGGAGATCTGCACCTCGTATGTGCCTTCATCATCCAGCTGCAGGTTGTTCAGGAGCAGAGTGCCGTTGTCAAAGATATGCACACGGTCCTTGTATTCTGGCCGAAGGTTGCCTATGATGTCTGTGCCCAGTGACTGAACCACTGTGACTGGCTTATCCCGCTTCAGTTGCCATTTTATGACCGGACGGTCTTTGCTGGTGCTGGTGTAGCTTACAGAGAGCAGGGCTGACCCACCAAAGGTGCCTCGGATTTGAGCTGCAGGGCTTGTGATGTTTACTCCTTGTACCTCACCTAGGCCATAATGATAGCAAAAAAAAGATTAAAACAATTAAATCCAAATGAGTGATAGGACCATGTGATGCCCCAGGTAATGGCACCCATGCACAGCCACAGACTGCGGGCATCAATGACTATGGTGAGAGACTGAGACACAGATAAAAGTAATTTTGTAAAAACAGAGATTCTGGTTTTATTCCAGATATGTCAAAAACATTTACAAAAACAGTGCCTTACGATTAAACAGGGAGATTCCACTGCAAGAACACAAATACAAATAAGAATAAGCAAAAATTGTTGCAGCTATTATATACGAGCGTTTCTCAAAGTGCGGTCTGTGGTCGCCCAGCACTGCTGTGCTTTGCGTTTCGGCTTTTTAAACGGAAATCTAGAAGACTGACCTTTTTAACACACGCTGAGGTCCCCTTTCTCCAAGAATGATCATAAGCACACACACATTTGTGCCAGTCACTCAAAGTAAAAATGGTTGTGAAGTCTTACATCCCTCATGAGATGTATTCGTCTGTAATGATAACGTGCGGAGCACCTATTTCGAAAACCCATGTCTGTCTGTCTATGTGAAACAACATGGCACCCTGTGGTCCAATTTTGTTGAGATGTGGCACATGTATTATTCAAAGAAATCAGACTTGACAGCTCAATTTCCGTTCAGATATCTCGAACAGATCACACTCTATGAAGTTCTGTAGTTGGATAGCACTGGCAAATTTGCAAACTCATCCATCTTAAAATGGAGAAAGATTCTGTGCGACTTCATGTAGAAAGTAGTTTACTGTTTCAATTTTACCTTGAGAGTGGTTGCCTGGACATATATAATACAACAGCGACAACATTTATTTATATTGCACATTTTCATACAAATGATGGAACTCAAAGTGCTTTACATGATGAAGAAAGAGAAAAAAGACAAAGTAAGAATTAAAATCAGAGAACACTAATTAACATAGAATAAGAGTAAGGTCCGATGGCCAGGGAGGACAGAAAAAACAAAAACAACTCCAAACGGCTGGAGAAAAAATAAAATCTGCAGGGGTTCCAGGCCATGAGACCACCCAGCCCCCTCTAGGCATTCTACCTAACATAAATGATCTCAGTCAGTCCTCATTGTATTCCGGGTTCTCATGGAAGGACTTGATGATGACAGTCACGTGGACGTCTGGCCTTTAATCCATCAATGTAGGAACATCATGGTGCTTTGATTAGGTGGTGGTGGTGCAGGTCACCGGGAAGAGAACAGAAGAGAGAGTAGGGGTTAGTACTGATTGAGGAGCCACCATGAATAGTAATGGTAATTAATTGAATATGCAGAGCATCAGGATTAAATTTAAAATGAAGTTATCAGAAAGCCATTTTAAAGTAATGTGTTTTTAGCAGTATTTTAAAGTGCTCCACTGTATTAGTCTGGCGAATTCCTATTGGCAGGCTATTCCAGATTTTAGGTGCATAGCAGCAGAAGGCCGCCTCACCACTTCTTTTAAGTTTAGCTCTTGGAATTCTAAGCAGACACTAATTTGAAGATCTACAGTAAGGTTACGATTTGAATATAAAGTGTCAGACACCCCGATATATAAGATGGAGCGAGATTATTTAAGGCTTTGTATACCATAAGCAGCATTTTAAAGTCAATTCTGAATGACACAGGTAACCAGTGTAGTGACATCCAAAATGGAGAAATGTGCTTGAGTTTTCTTTTCCGAGTTAGGATTCTAGCAGCTGCATTCTGCACTAGTTTCAGTCGATTTATGTCTTTTTTGGGTAGTCCTGAGAGGAGTGCGTTACAGTAATCTAGTCGACTGAAAACAAAAGCGTGAACTAATTTCTTAGCATCTTTCAATTATATAAGAGGTCTAATAATGTCCTGTTTTACTTGTCTGACAGCTGCTCACATGCCCAATGCAGGTCAGTCAGACTGCGTTCACATTACCAGGCTAATGTAACTCATATTTGATTTTGGCCTTAATGTGAAAACAAACCTGCTATTTTCAGGCTATGTGGACACAGAGATCAAATCTTTTCAAATCAGATCTGAGTCACTTTCATAAGAGGTCCTAGTTCAGATACATACTCAATTCAAGGTGAGGAATTCAGTTGGTTTTTTTGTCTATACGCCTGGGCTGAGTTCTGTTGTCATCAGCCAGCACAGGCAGTGTGGCAAAACAACTCGAGTGAAGGCTCCTTTCTCGTACCCACACATGTCTTAGTGCAGCAATGCCAGCAACAGCTGCGAAAACAGCAAAAGCTAGCCGTCTATTTTTTTGTGCCTTCGTGACCTAATCATATACATTTGAGAAACTCTGCCATACTGCAGAGCAAAATGCGATGCAGACACTAGCTGCAAGCGTGTCCATTTTGTTGTTTTTTAATACAATGAGTCATCTCACAAATGTGACTTTTTTGTTGTTGGTGACGCAAATGACTTGGGTACAAATGTATCAATGCCCATTTGTTCAATTCACTGTCTGTGTGCATGCAGGCAATGGTGCACTCAAATGTTGCCCATTCATTCTATGGGTAAGTAAATTTGTAAACTTCTTTCACTCTACTGTGAACTTTCACTACGCATGTATGTTCGCTACTCAATTAAATCCTCCGCGTCTTTCTTTCTTTTAATTGTGAGATGACTGCCTTGCCTTCTGGCTGGTTTGAATGTGGAGGCACATGTTGTTTATAGGCTCCAAGTTACTGATATGAGCTTGGGGAACTGAATGCCAGTGTGTCTTCGCACTGCCACTCTGTCATCCCTCATGGAAACTCTAAAACCACAGGTAAGTAGATTTTCCATAATAATTATTTACATTTTTAATAATCTGTTTAAACAAAGCTATCAAATCCTTCTAATAGAACGTATTTCTTGGCTCAGCTTGTCACAGGCCAGGAGGTCCACGACATGGACGGTTGTACTTTGCACCAGGCTGTATTTGTCACCTTGGTTCCAGAGTCTACAGGATGAAGGATGAAGAAAGGATGAACAAATAAGTCATCAACTGGGACACATTAGTCAAGGTGTCACAGCAGGACAGAGAACTATGCAGGAACAGGTTAACCTCCTTAGCATTATGTTTTACCCCGAAAAAATGTGCCAAAAACTAGAAGAAAAAAAGGTTGCTATGTGTAATGGATGTATGTAAATACCAAAATGTCAAAATAAATACAGTAGAAGAGGTATGTTGAGTGTCTAAATCGGTCATGGATGGTCCCAACCCTGGCTACAAAAGGAGGAGGGTTGGTCCACTGCCAAGGGGCCGTAAAACCTTGGTATGAAACTGATGGAAGTTTCATAGCCAATGCTCCAGCATTGGGGATCCAGGGTACTGGTGAGAAGTGGACTACTGGCTATAGAAAACTCATTACACCAAAACTGGAAATCCGCATCATCTGGTGGAATGTACGAACTGCTCACCATGTCAGCCAAAAGGAAATCATGGTCAAGGAATTGTTGAAATGCAAAATTTCAATCATGGCAGTATCAGAATAACAAGTCACTGGAAATGGAACACTGATCATTCCTCCACCGACAGTTAATGAAATGATGACACTGTACTACTCTGGTAGCGGAAAATGAGAAGCAGGCACCGGATTTATGGTGGATAGCTGGGCTGACAGAAGCATAATTGCTTTACAACCAATATCAGATTGCCTGGCAGTGCTCACTGTTGATGGTGTCATTAAAACTCAAATTCTCTTTGTCTTCGCACCAACTGAGACCAGCTTAGAGGCCGCCAAGGACTATTTCTACAATAAGCTCCAACATACACTGGACACAATTCAGAAGACTGAGCTTGTTGTATTGGCTGGAAATTTCAATGCCACATTGGTGTAGACCAGTCTGGATGGAAAGAAGCAATGGGCAGATTTGGCCATGGAGGATCAATGATAATGGATTGTGTCTGTTATCCTTTGCCACATCTGACCATCTGATTGTGGGGAACAGCCACTTCCAGCATCCCGGCAAACATCAGCTCACATGGCAAAAACCTTCAGGCAAAGATCGGGCCATCCTGGACTACATCTTGATCACTTCTTGATTTCGAACATCACTAAAGGATGTTCATGCCATGAGAGGGCCAGATTGCGGATACAACCACTACATACTCCGTGCTAAGATACAACTGCGACTCCAATGGACAAAGCACAAGAAATCTCCATCAACCAAGCTGAACTGGACGTGTCTGAGGGATCCAGCAACTATGCAAGTATTCTAAATTGCCCTATCCAACAAATTCGCAGTGCTTGATCAGTCTGATGATGTGGATGAAGAACAAAAGCAGATATCAGAATCCATCCTGGAAAGACTTCTTCCAAGTATTATGCAACCACAATCCACCTCAGGGAGCCACCACATGTCGATACACCACAGAATTCATTCCTTAATGACAAGATCTTTATGAAGATCATCCAATCCAGGTTGCAGAAATATTGCGAACAAACCAGCTGAGAACAACAATCAGGATTCAGGACAAAAGCAAGGCTGATGGAATCAAATCTTTGCTATTCGCCAACTGATGGAAGAAAGAATCAGGTATGGAAGTCGAACAGTCATCATCTACATTGACTTCAAGTTTGACTGTGTCCACTGGTCTCCCCTTTAGAAAGCATTGGAGGCAAAGTGTATCTTTCATAAGATCATCTGACTCCTCCAAACTTCATATCATGGCTTGACCAGCTTTGTGCGGATTCGAAATGATCTATCTGAGGAATTCTCCATCCAAACTGGAGTTCGTCAAGCGGATGTTGTGTCTCCCTTGCTCTTTAACACAGTGGTCGACGCCATTATGAGAAAAGTATTCAAGGGCAGACGTGGGGTGCAGTACGACAAGTACAACTTTGTGACTGATTTGATGTTCACAGATGACAGCGCCATATTCATTGATAATGACATCAAGGCTACCAATATCCTTCACAACATCGCACATATCGCCCAATTGTATGGCCTTAAGATCAATACATATTAAACCAAAGCTCTAACAATGGATGGAATGCAGGCCAATGTTCACCTCAATGGGGTCCAAATTGAACAAGTACGCAAATTCAGGTATTTGGAGTCACTAATCCAAGAGAAGAAAGTGGCATCCAACACTGAAGTCCATTATCAGATCGACCAGGCAGCAGGACCGTTCGCTTCCTTCAAGTAGTATCAATGGAAGAAGCCCAACATCTCCCTCAAGACTAAAATCCACCTCTTCTGAACACTAATCCTGCTGATTCTCCTTAATGGATCCGAAACGTGGACCCTGCTCAAACAAGACCTGAACAAGTTCAGGGTCTTCAAAATGCAATGCCTGCGGCAGATCCTGAATTTCTTCTTCCATGACTGTCTTTGAAGTCATACAGATAAGCTGCAACCACCAACCAACAGATGAAGAGACAATTCAACTGAAAAGGCTGAGAAGGTTCAGCCATGTCTGCAGAATGAACACCTACCAGATACCATACAAGGTACTCTGGAGGACATGCCCTGGAGATTGGAAGGTTCAAACATCAGTGCCTAAAAAAACATGGTCCAAACATATTGAAGAGGATCTGAGAAACCAGCGATTCAGCCTCAACGATGCCAAAGCCATAGCATGGACCAAAAAGCATGTGTTATAGATGTTATAGGTAAAATTTGAAATCCAGTAGCACCTACAGTAGTGTATGGGCTTCGTAGGAAACCACATCCTATTACCAGCTAAGGATCAGAGAGAGAGAGATGTTGAGAGTCCACTGCTGTACAGATGCAGATTTAGTACACATCTTTCGTGTGATATGTTTTGAAGGAATTAACAATGCACAGCCCAATCTCACAAACAGGACAGACACGTGTTTCTTCTCACACTTTTCTTGTAATATTTTTCTCTTGCTTGCGCATGAGAAGGTAGAATGTCAGTACCTAATCCACACATTCAGCATGCACATTGGGTTATTTGTAGGTTACCACAGCACAAGGCTTAGTGACTTCCACATTTCCCCAGACATAAATGACCATCGCTGCATTATGAACACTGCTTAGTGGGCTAATGTCTCTCTTATCCTTCCACTTGATCGCAATTGTTTTGCCTTTTTGCCATGTAGCTACTGCACTATGCTGCAGCTTGGCACATTCATGTGACCAGAGTCACCAGGCACATCACGGCATTACGGTCATACAACACTGTATGCATCAGCTTCACTATCTGTGTCATCGTCTGATGTAACTAATGCTTCGGTTTCAGTTTGTTCCAAAATTTGCTCTTCAGCTTTTCATTGTATTTTTTGGTTACAGATTCTTCCCCACTCATGAATATTAATGAGTAACTGCAGTGAGGCAGAATTCATAGTGTTTATGATCTTTTTACAGCATAATGTTATCCACTAGATGGCAGCAGAATACTGTCCTGAGTGTTGTTTGGGCTCAATGGTGTACATGAGAGCAGTTTAACTCGAGTCACCCTTGGGGTTAATCGTTTTTACATAGAATTCCAAGCCTAATGCTAAAAAAGTAAAAAAAATGTAATAATAAAAAAAAAATGACACTAATAAGAACCACTAATTCCCCTTGTTCATGTCCAATACATTATCATCCATCCATTATCCAACCCGCTATATCCTAACTACAGGGTCACGGGGGTCTGCTTGAGCCAATCCCAGCCAACACAGGGCGCAAGGCAGGAAACAAACCCTAGGCAGGGTGCCAGCCAACCACAGGGCACACGCACCCACACACCAAGCACACACTAGGGACAATTTAGGATCGCCAATATACCTAACCTGCATGTCTTTGGACTGTGGGAGGAAACCGGACCACCCAGAGGAAACCCATGCCGACACGGGGAGAACATACAAACTCTATGCAGGGAGGACCTGGGAAGCGAACCCGGGTCTCCTAACTGCGAGGCAGCAGCGCTACCCACTAACCCTAACCCTAACCGTGCCACCCAATACTTTATCATATAACTTACTATATAATAGCTTCTAAAATAATATTTGTATTTTTTTGCCCCAAAATGTTCTCTTAAAGTATTTCTCAATTACAGCATCAGTCTTGTAGAACTGCTAGTTTTTTAAAAGTGAAAAAAGTACATTGATTAATATCTGGAAATGTAAAGCAAAATATATCTCTTGCCAACCTGCACAGGTCAGCTTTCTCCCTCATCTATTGAGGATCATTAGTTCTTGTGCCATGAGATTTAAGGCCAGTTTTTACCCATAGGTTGTAAAGCTACTCAATGACCCCTGAATTGCCCAGAGGGGACTGACGGTCTCTTGGTCTGGAATCCCTGCAGATTTTATTTTTTTTCTCCAGCCGTCTGGAGTTTTTTTTTTTGTTTTTTCTGTTCACCCTGGCCATCGGACCTTACTTATTCTATGTTAATTAATGTTGACTTATTTTATTTTTTACTGTGTCTTTTATTTTTCTATTCTACATTTTGTAAAGCACTTTGAGCTACATTTTTTGTATGAAAATGTGCTATATAAATAAATGTTGTTGTTGTTGTTGTTGCACTCCCCTCTTCTCTTCTGTTGTTGTGTTTCATGCATAGTATCGCCCGTCACTACCATAACCAGTTTATGGGTAACAAAAATGTAAGAATTTCATTGTGTTGTATGTGTGCTTAGGGCTTTCGAGCTCCTGTGAGGTAAGTGAATCCACCCCAGGACAAGAGCGGGCACTGCCACTAACTTCCACTTTTTCATCACCTGCATTTCAGACATATAGTCCAGAAGATGCCTGCCCTCCATTCTGGTATGGCCCAGAAGTACCACCTGTTCCAGGAAAAATTCTATATAATCAAACCACTCACAGGATGTGGTTGCTCATTACAGGACAACAGAGATGGAACTTCTGCAAAGTATCTGACTCATGCAACCTTGAACCATGATCATGTTTATCTGAAAGCTTTTGTTTAGCCATTAAACAAGATCATTGAGGAGGTGTCCCAAATCTTGAACCTCTGTCAATGTTATCTATTTTAGTAACAATATATCTGACCGCAAGCATTCAGTTATAGTGGTACAGTAGACACTGCTGCTGCTTTATAGTTCCATGAAGCAGGCTTTGACACCCAGCAAGATCACTTTGTGTGTGTGTCATTGTGTGTTTTTTGGATGCTCCAGTTTCCTATCAAAAATGTGCATTTCATGTTGACTAGTTCAGCTGAAGTGACCCACTGTGCAAGAGTGTGCCCTAAGATAGACTGGCATCCAAATCCACTGGCCATCTACATTCAAACATGGTCTGTGACAGCAGCCTTTGAGAAGCCACACCTTGCAGTGGCCTTCGTCCTTCCCTGCTGTAGTAAAGGTCATCTGTTCTTGTCTGAAAGTCATTCCCTGTGTGAACCGCCCCAGTAACAGCAGCATACTTAACAGCCTTCAGAGTCGCCAAGGCCTGCCAGGAGGCAGAGACAAAGACTGTGTTTGTTGGGCCGATTTCCTCTCCGAGCATCACATGGAGAAAAGCGCTCTGTGTGAGACAATGGCTATGATGTCGAGAGGAGGGAGGCAGACAGGGAGAGAAACAGAGGCCCAGTGATTCTGCTCAATGGCCCGCCAGAGCTCCTGAGGCTGTGCTGTGCACTGAGGGGACCGGGCATCCTGAACAATGCACATTCCTGTACTCCTCCTCCTCCTCCTCCTGCTCCTATGAAGCTCCTGGCTGAGTTGGGCAGACTGCAGCCTTAAATCTCTAGATGAACTGTTCGTCCTCTTACGACTGGCTAATTTGAATCACAGCGACCAAAATGCCAGGGGCTTTGCATGTTAGCTAAAGACTGATAAAAGCGATGCACACACATGGGTAGGGAGGTGGGAAATTCTAGGAATTGTTAAAAAAAGCCCTTTATTCTAAAACTGATAGCAATCCCAGTTTAGTCTCCCTGTCCTTCAACTGCAACACACTTGTCCCAGTGCTTCTCCTGTTACATTTCCTGTACTCATCTTTTGTTAACCATGTCAAGAGCTTCTTGAGTTTTTTTCCCAGGATTTCTAACATGGTAGAAATTCTTCTTCCTTTCAGTCTCAATCCTAATTTTTAGGAGCAAAAATAAGTCACTGGGAGGAAGATCTGGTGGAAACTGGTAGTGTGAAGCAACAGCCACCTTGTTTATGGTCAAAAACTCTTTGACTGACAACGTGGTGTGTCATGGTGCAATAATCCAATTTCCATGACACTGATTAACAGTCTGACCACCAGGAACAAACTCTTTATGAACAAATCTGTCAGCATTGAAAAGTGCAATCATGATTATCTCTTGAAAAATCTGCCATGGTGGCTTGGAAAAAAAAAATCAGAACTCACCCGCATCATGGCAGAATTAGCACCAGAAATACAGTGGCTTGCAAAAGTATTCGGCCCCCTTGAACTTTTCCACATTTTGTCACATTACAGCCACAAACATGAATCAATTTCGTTGGAATTCCACGTGAAAGACCAATACAAAGTGGTGTACACGTGAGAAGTGGAACGAAATAAATAACTGCAAAGTGGGGTGTGCGTAATTATTCAGCCCCCTTTGGTCTGAGTGCAGTCAGTTGCCCATAGACATTGCCTGATGAGTGCTAATGACTAAATAGAGTGCACTTGTGTGTAATCTAATGTCAGTACAAATACAGCTGCTCTGTGACGGCCTCAGAGGTTGTCTAAGAGAATATTGGGAGCAACAACACCATGAAGTCCAAAGAACACACCAGACAGGTCAGGGATAAAGTTATTGAGAAATTTAAAGCAGGCTTAGGCTACAAAAAGATTTCCAAAGCCTTGAACATCCCACGGAGCACTGTTCAAGCGATCATTCAGAAATGGAAGGAGTATGGCACAACTGTAAACCTACCAAGACAAGGCCGTCCACCTAAACTCACAGGCCGAACAAGGAGAGCGCTGATCAGAAATGCAGCCAAGAGGCCCATGGTGACTCTGGACGAGATGCAGAGATCTACAGCTCAGGTGGGGGAATCTGTCCATAGGACAACTATTAGTCGTGCACTGCACAAAGTTGGCCTTTATGGAAGAGTGGCAAGAAGAAAGACATTTTTAACAGAAAACCATAAGAAGTCCCGTTTGCAGTTTGCCGCAAGCCATGTGGGGGACACAGCAAACATGTGGAAGAAGGTGCTCTGGTCAGATGAGACCAAAATGGAACTTTTTGGCCAAAATACAAAACGCTATGTGTGGCAGAAAACTAACACTGCACATCACTCTGAACACACCATCCCCACTGTCAAATATGGTGGTGGCAGCATCATGCTCTGAGGGTGCTTCTCTTCAGCAGGGACAGGGAAGCTGGTCAGAGTTGATGGGAAGATGGATGGAGCCAAATACAGGGCAATCTTGGAAGAAAACCTCTTGGAGTCTGCAAAAGACTTGAGACTGGGGCGGAGGTTCACCTTCCAGCAGGACAACGACCCTAAACATAAAGCCAGGGCAACAATGGAATGGTTTAAAACAAAACATATCCATGTGTTAGAATGGCCCAGTCAAAGTCCAGATCTAAATCCAATCGAGAATCTGTGGCAAGATCTGAAAACTGCTGTTCACAGACGCTGTCCATCTAATCTGACTGAGCTGGAGCTGTTTTGCAAAGAAGAATGGGCAAGGATTTCAGTCTCTAGATGTGTAAAGCTGGTAGAGACATACCCTAAAAGACTGGCAGCTGTAATTGCAGCAAAAGGTGGTTCTACAAAGTATTGACTCAGGGGGCTGAATAATTACGCACACCCCACTTTTCAGTTATTTATTTGTAAAAAATGTTTGGAATCATGTATGATTTTCGCTCCACTTCTCACATGTACACCACTTTGTATTGGTCTTTCACGTGGAATTCCGATAAAATTGATTCATGTTTGTGGCTGTAATGTGACAAAATGTGGAAAAGTTCAAGGGGGCCGAATACTTTGCAAGCCACTGTACACAATCAACTCAGGACAATGCCACTTGGCAGACTGATTAACCAGACTGTACAATACGATGAGCAATATCTAGCAGAATATTTGAGAGCTACACCTCACTCCCATGCTATTGCCTGATTCTGGAAGTTTCTGTGTCACCCCTCATCCTTTTAGGAGTTGATTCCACACATTCAGAAAGGTTTTTGAACTCATCATTCACAAGTGGTTAGGGGTTAGTAGTGTGTGCCATCCTCTCTGTTATGAGCCCCACACCAAAAACAACTGCAGTGGTGCCCGTGAATAGCTTCCTATTAACAGAGCACCACCACACCGAGGCCTACCAGAACGGATGCTTGCCCCAGGATATCATCAGGATGACATCAAGTACCTTATTATTATCAACATGACTGTCATCACTTCTAAGACTCCTCGCAAATGATTGCAGAGTTTTCAGAATAATTAACCATACCGTCTGAGTCTTGCCAGAGTGATGGCCAACACTAAGGACTTGACTTACAATGGTCTCTCTAGAAATACTTCACAGGATGTGCAGGTTCAGTTTGTTTGGGTGGTTTTTGAATACTTTATTCCTGTTTTTTTTTTTTCTTCAAATTCATTTTTCATTTATTTTTCAAGATTTTTTTGTTGTATCTTTTCGTCATCTAGTGCTGGCTACTGATGTGTGTGTGGGTGCAAGTTTGTGACCAATGAAGAGAAGTATCTTCACATTTTCAAAAAATGAAATATTTTAAAACAATGAATTTCAGTTTCAGTCTTTGGTAATTCACGGTCTGGATTTTCAGCTTGTCACATTTATGAAAGCTCATCTGATTATACTGACCCAGTCTGTTTAACTGAAATGACCAATTTATTATTTCTATAAAAGAACAGATTAAAATGGGTGATTTTAAAATATTTGTTGATAGAGAGATTTCTTTTAGTGAAACCGCGAGTGAGAGAGAGAATATTCAGGACAAATGTGCTGATGGTCATGGTCAAGGCAAAAGGGAAGTGAGGTCTCTAAAACAGGCCAAGAAGCAAGCCAGGACTTTGACTTACCTGTCCAGAAGAGGCTCACCTACACTAAGCCAGGCCCCAAATACTACCTCCTGGCTTCAGCTAGAGTGGGCCCTGAAAACTGAGAGCTGATAAAACCACATGAAATGTCCACAAATATATCAAAAAACCCCATAACAGGAATATCTGTCAACCCCTAACTTGTGGAAAAAATGTCAACAAAGGAATTTTATTAATTTGAAGACAGCAAAACATAGAATGTTAGACTTAAATGCTCAACAGAGCAGAAAAAGGTAAAATGGGTTGTCTAAGCATTCCTATGCAAACAAGTTCAAAAACACAAGGCAGACACCAGAATCCAAAAAAAAAAAACTGACTAAAAAACAGCAAATCCAAACAAAAAAAAACTATAATAAGCACAGAAGGTCACCATAAACAAAATAACCCCCTGCCCCTGAGCCTTCTCAGCTGGCTGGCTCAGGAGTGGTGAAGTTAGAGTGGACCCACCTCCTGTGGCTCAACCCACAAACAACAAGGAAAAGAGGTTTACTTAAAAAGACAATGCATAATAATACACCTAAAGAAAAATACATAAAAATGACACATGTAAACTCAAAACCAACAATAAAACACATTAACATAAACTACTACATAACTGGGCCAATAAACTGAGACAATAAACATTTTAAAGAAAAGGATCAGGAGATGAGATATAGTTGAAATTGAGCTAAAGTTGCTACCGAAAAAAGCCAAATCGACCTTTCATCAAGTTCAGAAACACTCACTAAAAAATTTAAATTTTATACTAATACTAGGAAAATTTCACACTACAGTCGTCCTCAATCTTGGATGATTTGTAAATGCAATCACTGTCTATTATACAGTCGTTCATGTGAAGTACACTTCTAAGTGATTCTGGATATGATTTCCTTAGCAACTGCCAGTGGAATTAATACTAAAATAATTAAACTTTTTCAAAATCACTTCTAGAGCAAAACAAACCTCAGATTCAAATTCAGTGGGTTTAAAACCCCAAGCCACTCTAATATAACTCCAAAAAACACCTTAGACCACTCACAAGAAAAATAAAATAAGATAGATAGATAGATAGATAGATAGATAGATAGATAGATAGATAGATAGATAGATAGATAGATAGATAGAGTTAAGATAGCTAATGCTAACAACAAAACAGGGTTTGTTCACCAGAGGAAGAGATAAATAATATATATATTACAATCTTAGCAAAAGCGCCCATGCTTTTATTTTACGAGTGATGTATGAGAGGCTAATTTTTTACTTTTTAGTACACTTTTTAACTTAATATAAGCATGGTTTTTAAAAAGTATTTTTTTATATATATTATTTTCAACTTTTTAGTCTTGGGTTTGTTTTAGTATAATTTTGTAATCAATATTTTAACACTTCATTTAATATTTCTATCCGTTACTAGCACCATCTATTGGTGAAATCTTTAACTATTCTTCATATGAAAATTTCATTTCTTAATTAACATGGATTAACTGATCAATTAGTGAAACTGATTATTAATTCATGTATTGTCATCGGAAGTGAGTAAGTGTGCAAAATTTCAAGTCATTTGGACAATAGGAAGTGGGTTAAATATTGATTACAAGATTTGTACCAGACAACAAACAGGTGAAGTTAAAAAAAATAAATAAGCGTGGTAAAAAGCTCATAATCAGGGAAATAACAAAATTAAAAACCAAAAGGAAAAAAACTCAGAAGGAAGTCTACCTAAGTTATGAGAATCTGATTCCTCTAAAGGGTCTTTTGTTTATCAGGAGAATGTGGCTTACCCTTAAATACGATGGCAGATAAATGAATTTAACCACGCCCCTGTGACATCACACGTATGAATGTACAGAAGACACACCCTCAGCAACACACGCTGTCTTAGCAACCCATTGTTATTGTGTTTGAGTTTTACAGATGGAGCTGTCTATTCAGAAGAGTTGTTAAGTTTAGTGTGAGCAAAAATTAGCAAATGTCTTCTTAGCTGGATTTATGAAGGATTAGTTGATAAACACGTCGGGGTCTGTTATACTTAAAGTCACACAACCAAAATGTAAATCAGAAAACGAAATCAAAGCAACATCCAAATCCAAAACTTTTGTTTATTCTTAATAACAAGTTGTAATGAGGAGTTGATCTTAATGTTTGGACACTTAATTGTGCACTCCTGTTACACAAAGGTTATTATAAGAGCTAAAGGGACACAACAGGCGTAGGCGAAGGTCAAAACAAAAATAAACCGAGCACCAAGTTAAAGGGGAGAATCGAAAAGAGTCTGTCTTGAAAATGAAGCTAAAGTCAAAAACACAAAACAAATCTCTCTGCTTGTTTTTCAAAGCCGAACTACGGAAAACTGCAAGGATGAGCTTCTTTATCCACCAAGGGATACCTTTGTGAGTCAACACCACCAAATTTATAAATAACGGATGTTACATCACTGGCATGACTGATGTGAGTACTAAACTGCATTACATAAACAAATATTAGCACATTAAAAATATTACCGTTGCTTAAAAAAAAAGGTAGATCCAAATAAACAACAAAATCAGATTCTTCACAAGGTACTAACAAACAGTATGAAATATCCATCCATCCATCCATTATCCAACCCGCTATATCCTAACTACAGGATCACGGGGGTCTGCTGGAGCCAATCCAAGCCAACACAGGGTGCAAGGCAGGAAACAAACCCCAGGCAGGGCACCAGCCCACCACAGGGCACACACACACACACCCACAAACACCAAGCACACACTAGGGACAATTTAGGATCACCAATTCACCTAACCTGCATGTCTTTGGACTGTGGGAGTAAACCCACGCAGACACGGGGAGAACATGCAAACTTCATGCAGGGAGGACCCAGGAAGTGAACCCGGGTCCCCTAACTGTGAGGCCTGCCAGTATGAAATAAATATATATAAATGGATATGAATGACCAAAAATACACAAAAATAAACCAAAATCTTCAGCTCAAGCTTCACTTGTGCGACCTCCCGTCATAACTGAAAGTGAAAAAAACAAATGAAAGCTAGCAACTGTAACAAAAGGAGTGCTGTGATTTCCAAAACTGAATTTACAGTGTTGGGACAACTCACTTCACCAATGCATAAGCTAATTTGTTTCTCAAAATGCGATTTTACATGGAATGCGTAACCTTGAGCCCTTTCTCCTCAGACCTATGCAGGCACGTGCTTTCTGCTGAACAAATGCCCACACACACAAGCACACCTATTCAAAGGGAAGTAAACTCCATTAACAGAATAAATTCATTCAGGGCATTAAGATGCTTGGTGACATTTATAATGACTATAGACTCGGAACGTTCCAGTTACTCAGGTCGCGGTTTTCTGTCCCACCTTCCTCTTTCTTTTTGCTTCTTCAGATCAGGTCAGTCTTTAAGGCACATTGCACCCCGATATCCTCTGCACTTCCTTCCCACCCCAGTTATTTGCAAACTTTAGGCCAGTGTCATCTTTACATGCTTTACTTCCCGTTTGGCAGTGTGACCTTCTATCTTCTGCTGTCATCTCACGGAAAGATATCCTTAACAGTAGCGTGGCATCCTCCAAAAGCCCCAATTATCAGCACAGACAGTTTAAATGTGTACATCATCTGTGCCTCACCCTTTTGGCTGCTGATCCCATCTGCCATCTGTGTCCCTTTAATATTCCTGCTACTTTTATCCATATGTTTTGAGACTGTCCGACAGTTTCTTCTTTTTGGATGTATGTTTCCAACTGCTTATTTAATATTTTTTTCTGTTAATATCCTCCTCCTTTTCCTCATATATTTCTTCTCCCGCTCTCTTTTTTTTTTAATTTAAATTTAAATTTTATTCACTCTTCTCTTACCTTGACTTCTATCCTTCAGAAGTTCTTCCATCTGGATACCATGTCTGTTAAACTCATTTTAGCCTCTTGCTGGGAACCTCTTGACTAACTCCCTGTAAACTTCCAGAAGTCCTCTTTCTTTAATCTAACCGTACTTGAACTTTTGGCAGTGTGTCTCACTGGATCATCTGCTGTACACTTGGTTTGGAGCTGGCTGCTGAGGGGTCAGCCTCATCCCACTAATCGTAATGGTTAGTTTTCCCCCATTCTTTTCTTCTCTGGGGCTTGCTGTGTTTGTCCGGCCTCTCTTGCCGGTCTGAGTGGGTATCCATTATGGAACTATTTAAATAAAGCAATTTTGAAATATTTGGGTGCTGTGGGTGTGTTGTTGTTGCCTTCTGTAGTTACAATTTGTATCTTTTTCCAACAGTTCCTAAATGTGTTTTTTTTTTGCTTACTGATCTTAAAATAAAAACTTTTGATCACAAATAACAGTGAATGAATTCATAAGTGGTGGAACGGAGACGCAGTGGTGCTGCCTCACAGTAAGGAGACCAAGGTTTGTATCCAGGGTTCTCCCTACATGGAGTTTGCATGTTCTCTCTGTGTCTGCATGGATTTCCTCTAGTCGCCCCAGTTTCCTCCACAGTCCAAAGGCATACAGGTTATGAGAACTGGCGATCCTAAATTGGCCCTAGTGTGTGGTTGGGCTGCGGTGGGCTGGCACCTTGCCCGGGGTTTGTTTCCTGCTTTGCGCCCTGTGTTGGCCCCCGTGACCCTGTAGTTAGGATATAGCGGGTTGGATAATGGATGGATGGATGTGTGGTTGGGGTGCATGTGTGTATTCATCCTGTGATGGACTGGCCAACCTGCCCAGGGTTTGTTCCTGCCTTGCACACTTTGCTAGCTGGGATAGGCTCCAGCAGACCTCTGCGACCCTGTTCAGGACTAAACAGGTCAGTAAACAACTGACTGACTGACTGACACACATAAGTGACATCCACAGTGTGTGCACATTCATTCTTTAGGTAGACATTTCTATACGTTAAGTGCCTCCCAAACATTTTCTTGCCAGTGGACGGTTACATATTCATGTGTGTATTTACATGTAAGTACATATCACTGAAGACAAAGTTGAAATGGAAACCACACAAGAATACATATATATACATAAG
Source organism: Polypterus bichir lapradei (assembly GCA_026402145.1). Classification (NCBI taxonomy): domain Eukaryota; kingdom Metazoa; phylum Chordata; class Cladistia; order Polypteriformes; family Polypteridae; genus Polypterus; species Polypterus bichir. The sequence goes on from JANRMT010062802.1 coordinate 21,898,937, forward strand.
CGTACCCATCCATCTATCCATTATCCAACCCTCTATATCCTAACTACAGGGTCACCTGGAGCCAATCCCAGGCAACACAGGGCACAAGGCAGGAAACAAACCCTGGGCACGGCACACATACACACACACTAGGGACAATTTAGAATCGCCAATGCACCTAACCTGCATGTCTTTCGACTGGGGGAGGAAACCCACGCAGACATGGGGAGAACATGCAAACTCCACACAGGGAGGACCCGGGTCTCCTAACTGCGAGGCAGCAACGCTAGCACTGCGCCACCGTGCCGCCTAAGTGTCCCCAAACACAAGCAAATAACTAAACACTCAAGTGCACGCAACCCCTCCAAGTGTTGGACAATTACAAACGCGAGTACGGGCAAAAACCTCCAAAGAACTGAGCACTTGCACATCAGTGAACTGAGAAGTATCTATGCAAGTGAACACCACAGCAAGAGCAGGAGCACAAACACTGCTGGCGATTTAAAATAAACGTGTGCTGGCAAGCACAGCCCCACAAATGTATGCTTAAATACAAGTGAAGAAAAACACATGCATGCTGTAATGGAGAAGAAAAACAATGCTCATGGATGAAGAAAAATGAACCGAATTAAGGAGCGCACAAAATGCACTCATGTCAGTCAGTCATTTTCCAACCCACTATATCCTAACACAGGGTCACGGGGGTCTGCTGGAGCCAATCCCAGCCAACACAGGGAACAAATCCCCGGGCAGGGCGCCAGCCCACCACAGACAAAATGCACTTGATTTATGAAATTTGCTTTTTTTGCTCGTTTCACTTCATTGCTGTTTATTTGTAACGTTTAGCATTTTGTGATAATTGTCTGTATAATGTCTTTAAAGGACAAGATCGAACTGATTGCTTAAAAGAAAGAAGTGGTTTTCTGATATTAACTCTTTCAGGGCTGATGTTGACTTTTGTCAAAATTCGGGAGTAGAGGACGGCAATCAGCTGTAAACTGCAACGAAACTCACCTTTACATTTTAGTTCAACTCTGTTTGCTAGAAGGAAAATTACATAGCTTTGTTGATTAAACCTCGATTCCCTACACGTGCCTGAGTAGCGAAGAGCAAACGACCTCTAAAATGGCGCCGACATCTGGCGAGAGTCCAAAGCAAATATGAAAAGCAAAATAGTCCATGAATGTTTTACGGAATTTCGGTGAACAGGACTTTGGATGCAAGTGATCTGGAGATGGATATCAAAAACGAAAGTGAGGTACCAGCATCATCTGATTGGTCCCCAGCTGATCGTGGTGCTGAACACTTTTGTGTAGCTGATGCGCCTACAATAGCATTTGCCTGGGAGGAACACCACTTATGACGACAAGAGGTGCAAACCATATTGCGTCACACCTGAGACCACCACCACCCACCTGCTGTGCGAAGACAGCCAGGCAGCTGGCTCACCGTGCATTCCTGCTGACCATCGAGGTGCCACCCACGCAGCCACTGCCACCAGAAATGCTGAACATGCGCCAACAGCACATAGCAACAGACGTTTTCTGTTGACTTAAGTGTGAAACCATCGCTTTGTGTGCTTTTCAGAAAACTGAGATTTTTGGAAAAAATATTCAGCCCTCAAAGAGTTAAGGAACTTAAGGTTCTACTATCTGTGCTGGTTTTACTCCAAGAACAACCAGTTTAGAACCAGTATAAGAGATGGAGACCTTGACATTCGTTGTAAACATGCAAGGGCTAAAAACGTGTTTGCCAAAACACAATGACTACTGTGAAAAACTGAGCTGGTAAAAGTTTCAAGGACATAAGTCATTCCTAAACAGGACTTAAAGCAGGAAACCTGGGGGTTGATTTGTTTCAAACCTTTTTTTGTAAACCTTGAGTTAAGTGTATGGAATGTTATTTGATTTTAATAAAATCAATAAAATTTTAAAATAAATGAAGCAGGAAACCTCAGTCACATATGAGGTCGCGCATTGGACACACCAATCTGAGGTCATTCTTCTGGAGACCCCGAGTGTTGCTGACTGGGAAATGTTCAGGTACATCTCTGATGGTGACATGGGTGTGTTTACAGAAGCTGTGACTTCTTATGTTGGATTTCATAAATGAAACAACACTTAAAGTAATCATCAAGACTTAAGCAAACCGGAAACCATAGGAGCTCTACAGGGCTGTGTGCTGAGTCCTCTGTTGTACTCCCTCTACACATAAGACTGCCCGGCTGCACATAATTTTAACTTCACTGACAACTTCAGCTTATTGATGAAACACACTGTGGTGGGCCTGATCTCTATCAACATTGAGCAGGCTTACTTGAATGAAGTGGAGAGTCTGTCACACTGATGCCAGGACAACAGTCCACTCCTGAATGTCAGCAAGAGAAAGCAGCTGATTGTGGATTTTGGGAGAAAACAGTAGCGGCACGACCACACTGTCAGCATTAACATCACTCAGGTGGAGAGGTTGGGCACTTGCCCATATCGCAGATGACCTAACTTGGTCCAAACACACCAACGCCTTGATAACAAAGGCACAGCAATGTCTTTAGCCTCAGGGATTTCAGGCTGCTCTCCCAATTAGTACAGAACATAAATCCACCACTCAAAGTATCCTGACAGAAAGTATCGCTGCCTGGTTTACCAACAGCACAGAACAGGGCCACAAGGACCTGAAAAGAGTAGTGATGTCAGCCTAACACATCGCTGGGTGTGCACACCTTAGCTTTGAGGACATCTATACTAAGCAATGTCAGATCAAGATCAAAAAAATTATCAGAGACACCAGCCAACTCAACAACTGACTCTTTAAAGCGCAGCAGTCACGTAAGCACTATGGCTGTCTAAAGTCTAGTTCAGAAGACTGAGGTGGAGCTCCTGTCTACAGTCCATCCACATCTTATATTAAGTTATTTAAGTCAGCTATAATGATTTCCAGGGTGGCACGGTGATGCAGTTGTTAGCGCTGCTGCCTCGCAGCTAGGAGACCCGGGTTCGCTTCCCAGGTCCTCCCCGCATGGAGTTTCCATGTTCTCCCCGTGTCTGCATAGGTTTACTCCCACAGTCCAAAGACATGCAGGTTAGGTGCACTGGCGATCCTAAATTGTGCTTGGTGTGTGTGTGCCCTGTGGTGGGCTGGCACCCTGCCTGGGGTTTGTTTCCTGCCTTGTGCCCTGTGTTGGCTGGGATTGGCTCCAGCAGACCCCCATGACCCTGTAGTTAGGATATAGTGGGATGCATGGATGGATAATGATTTTCGATATTTATGAAGTCATGTATTATTGTTACTGTCCTTTTACATTCATCTTAAAGGTACATTTATACGAGTTTAGTAATTATCCATTTCACCACATTTTGTACTGTATGTATAACTAGCAAAATACCTGCGCTTCGCAGCGGAGAAGTAGTGTGTTAAAGCAGTAATGAAAAAGAAAAGGAAACATTTTGAAAATAACGTAACATGATTGTCAATTGTTTTGTCACTGTTATGAGTGTTGCTGTCCATTTCACCACATTTTGTACTGTATGTGTAATTTGTACATGACAGATCAAATTTGATTTGACTTGAGGCCTGATCCAGGGGAGTCAAGCCGGCCTTACACAGCGACATCCCATTGGCCTAAGAGGGGCATCAAGCATACATTCAGACTAACAGAGAAGCTCAGGAGTCACTCTTTTTCAATCCATCCATTCAGAAATCACTCTGCATCAGAGACCAATCAGCTTGCTAAGACAAGGAGCCACCTGGTTATCTGGGCATAATGGGTGCATAGACTCCTAGCAAGACAAATTGCTATCAACCAGGTTGTACTGGTATTATTTTCACACACTCATTACTTTGCTTCTGTTTTGGGCACATTAGAAATTGTAAATTACCTGTAATGTAAGGATAGACTTGTAAACCATCTCTCCTGCTTGTTTTGGTGTTTGACCGGCTGGTGAGCGTGGACTTACAAAGGGATGCTCTGTTCAGGTCTATGTAAGAAAGAGTCTAAAAGTGAGACTCTGCCTCTCACCTCATTCATTGGTCAAGTGTCTTATCTTCAGTTCAAGAAAGGTGAGCCCATGTGACTTTCGTTTGCTGTTTATGATGTGAGCCGATGTTTCAAGAAGTACCTATTTAAGAATATTTTAACAAAAAATGCATTGGTTTTGCATGTTTTGAACATACGACTGGATAATTGGCATGTGAATTATGTGACACAAGTACTGCAAGAATGACATTTTTCACATTATTTGTACAGCGTTGGTTGCCAGTGACTTTTATTATATCAAACTTTTTTGTCTTCATTCTTCATGAAAACATTAAATACATTTTTTTTCTTAGTCCTCTGTGGTGAAGAAGATCAGAAGATCCAAAAATACTTTCAAAACCTGCCCTCTGGGGGAAAAATACCATCCAAAACCTGACTAGATACAAAAAAAAGCCCTAGAAGAATCTTTATTAAACAAAAAGGTTTATTTAAACAAAAATCTCTGTAGTCCAAAAAGCTCCTACAAGCACAAAAGGAATTGCCTGAGAAGGTAAGGCAAACCACAGTCCCAATACAGAATCCTAAGAGAAAGTCAAAAACAGAGCACAGGCTCAAAAACTCTAAGAAATCACAAACTCAAAAAGCACAGTAAAACACAACTAACACTCCACTTCCTAGCACGTCTGAAATGAACTGCCAGGAGTTATGGAAGGCCCCCCAAAATATAAGATGGAGTTCAGTTCCTGGTGATGATTGGCAGATGGCCTCGCCCTTAGGGGACTGCCCACAAAACACAAGGGACAAAATCAAATAAACACAAAGAGTGATGTACATAATGAACAAAAGAAACATTACTATAAATAAATGGCACACAATTGAACAAAACAAACAGAAAACACAACTTTGAACCCCAGCCAGGGGGGAAATGCTGGCTGAAATGGGGCACCATCACTTCAAACTATATGGGGTGTGTAACATATAATGTGTATCTTTTTTTGGGTTGAGTATTCCCTTAATACAATCTATTAAGTGCTAACACACACACGTCATGGGAGGCAGCTAAAGGGCTTGAAAGAGGGCAATACCATGCCAGACCAGGGGGTGGCAGAGTGCACTGATCCTTACTCTCTTTCTTCTGCAGACCAACTACGGGAAATTCAGCCTGCGCCAAATGACGTCACTTCCAGTGATGCTCCAGTTCCATCATTTCATATAACCGCCTTTAAAAATTTAATTTTGTGTTTTCAAATCATTTTGGTTTTGGACTCAAGTCTGTAAAGACCTATTGATGTTATTTTTGCCTTTTCATCGACCAGCTTTCAAGTATACAGGGTGGCTACCCCAAAACTTTTTGTGGTGTCTTTGGCCTCATTTGACACCTGTACTAATCTCATCATTTAGGCATGTTAAGGGAGAGAATATTTTTTTGTCTTTAGATCATGATTGAGACCGTTGATATTCCAGCTTACAAAGTTCAATGTTTGGTCAGAGAGATGCTTCTTCTGAGCTTTTGAAGACATTTTGTAGTCCTTAAGTAAAAGTAGTGTGTTGTTTCATAAATTAGTTTTAACCTTGATTTCAGATTATTGCCAGGTATCATGTCTAAGGAGCTTATCAATATATTGTGAGGGTAAAAAGCATATATAAGAAGTAACTGTTCTCCTTCTCTTCTCCTTGAACAAGTGCCAAACACAACCATATAAATAAACACTTGAGTGCAGGCAGACATTTGCACATTCTCAATGGATAATTTTGAATTTGAGTGCTGGAAAACACATCCGTACATAGAGAGTATGTGCTTACGCACACACACACACAAGTGGAATCACACTCACCCAAGTAAGTAAGCACTTAAGTGCCATCCAATCCTTACAAACTAGCAGACAATTGCAGACCCACCTGTAGGAAAACACATCCATAAAATCTGGGTTCATTCAAAAACATCCATACAAGTGAACACTGCAGAAAGCATAGATGAACACCAATTACAACAAACAAGACTGGAGCAAATTCATACTTAAGAACAACTACACAGATGCATTCCTACAAGTGTACACTTACACACACACACATAAATGCAATCAAACAGATTCACACTTAAATGCAGGCAGACACTTGCATACCAACGGAGAGCTACAAAGACATCCATGAAAGTGTGCGCTTGCATATAAATGCCATCAAACACGTACAACAATGCTGCCGAGGGGGCAGGTGAACAGACCTCTGCCAGGGGGGCTTTTAGAAACTCAGGAGCTGGAAAGCACATCCATACAAGTGTACACTTGAGTTCATTTCACACAAATGACCACATAAGTAGATACACCCATGCAGGTGAGTGTTTAGATGACAAAACATGAGCCAATTCATCGGTACAAGTGCACACTTACACACACGAGTGCCATCAAGCAGTGCGCAAACACTTAAGTACTCCCAATGGACAAAACACAAACACAGCCCTACAGGTAAACACTTAATTATAAAAACAAAAGCCAAACGAACTCCTTCACACCAGCGGGCATGTTCAGTGAGCACAACCAAAGTAAAAATGCCCACTCAGTCCCCTCCACGATATGGACGTGAAGCTTTAAATTAGAGTATCTGAATGCACTTATTGTAGTGATGTGCCAGGAGTCACCAGGGAGTGTGCGTGTACATCAACACAAACACTACTAAGGTCCAAAAGTGGGCACTAATACACACAGACATGTACACGTATGTGTGTGCCAGCCTCACCCCACCTCCCACACAGTCCTGGAGCAGGTTGAAGGCAGCACCACGTTCCTCGAGTGAAGTTTTTAGCTTTCTTTCTCAGTCTAGTTAAAAGTTTCCCAACAATTGGCCCTACCTGTCTGAGAGTAGAAGAGAAGCCCAAAGAATTGAAGGATGATGGCAACTGGCAAAGCCGGTGCGAGAGCCTCCCGTTCTGCCTTCATCTTGGGTCTAGCGCTGCATCTCCCTCGCAGACAATTAGCATGATTTCTCCACGCTGGGCACGTCCGCTCACTCCTCAGAGCGCCCAGCTCTGCCAGGGTCGCGATTGAGTGTGCGAGAGCCTGTGTGTGTGTGTGTGTGTGTGCATACATCTCAGAGGGTTTGTGGGCTGCTCTCCTGTGTAACTGTTTTTCTTTCTCCTCTTCGTATTCTTCACTTCAGTGTTGAACTTTTGCCCTTTGTGCACATTTGCCTTGCTGGCAGTTTCTTTCTTTTTTCTGCCTGCTTTCTCTTCAGTGCAAGATTTCTGCCTCAAATTTTTCTTCATTTTGCTTTCCTTTCAAAGTGGCTGCTCAGCATGTGGTGTGGTAGCACAGATTCCAGAAAACTCTTCCAAAGCAGATTTGACATCATGGCTGGGCGGGCACAAAAATAAAACAACTTTTTTTTACAAGTGAGGATATTGATCTATGATAAGCTTTATCTGTACTGTCCTTACCTGATTAGGCTTTTCTTTCCTAGGATTGTGAGGGGTTGGTGACTATCCCAGTGACAGTGGGCACAAAGCGCCAACCTGCTCGACATGGAGTGCCAGTCCTTTAGATGACACGGTTAGATTTTAATCCAGTTGATATGATTACTGATCTCATTTAAACATTGGTGATTCCCATAAATTTAGTCTAACATCTTTATTACTGCCCTTCAGTGGGCTGGCGCCCTGCCCGGGGTTTGTTTCCTGCCTGGTGCCCTGTGTTGGCTGGGATTGGCTCCAGCAGACCCCTGTGACCCTGTAGTTAGGATATAGCGGGTTGGATAATGGATGGATGGATGGATCTTTATTACTAGAAAAAAATAAGGTGAAAATGTCCGAGACCACTCCCTGAGCTCCTAAAACTGACGTCACTCAACAATTATAGACTTCAGGGGACTCTGTGTAACTATCAGCCATGGTGGCACTGTGGTTAGCAATGCTGCTGGGCTGTTCACCATCTGTGTGGAGTTTGCATGTTATTCGTGTCTCTACATATGATTACCTCCTAAATCCAATGCTTTCAGAATGTATTGAGGCCACTTTACTTTCTGCACACTTTACTCTGGTGTAGATTTAATTTTAAAAGGATAAATTTGCCATTTTATCCCATCAATCTACATCCATAATGACAAATTGACAACATGTCTTCAGAAAGGTTTTGCAAATCTATTTTAAATCAAAAACTGAAATCAGATCCTTTGCTGCGTCACACCAGATTGTTCTGAGGTGCATCTTGTTTGCTTTAATTCTCCATGAGACATGTCCAGAACTTGAGTGGGGTCCACCTGTGGTAAACTGAACTGACTGGACATTGTTGAGAAAGGCAAACATATATAAGGTCCACAGACTCTTAATTCAGTATTTTGTAGAAAGTCTGTTGGCAGCAATTACAGCTTCAGCTCTTCTTGTGTCTCTACAAGGATTTGGGCAGTTTATCCCAATCATCTCAGAACATCCTCTCAGACTCTATTGTATTAGATTGGAAGTGCCATTTTCAGGTCTCTCCACTGATGTTCTATGGGGTTTAAGTCTGGGTTTTGGCCGGGCCACTCAAGGAAACTCAGAGACTTGTCCCAATTTTCACTCCAGCATTGTCTTGGCTCTATTCTTTATGTCATCGTCATGCTGACAAACAATTCATTGCCCCATTCTGAGGTTGCATCCACCCTGGAGCAGGTTATCTTCAAGCAACTCGCTGTATGTGGCTTCATTCATCTATCCTTCTCTCAATTCTGACTGGTCTCCATTTCCCCACTACTGAGAAATACCCCTATTAGCTAGCATGACACAGCCACTACTATGCTCCACCATAGGAACTAAATAGGCAGGTGATGAACAGTGCTTGGCCTTCACCAGACAAAGTGCTTGGAGTTCTGCCCACGAAGTTTGATTTTTGTCTTACCAGACTAGAGAATATTTTCTCTCATGCTCTCAGAGTCTCTTAAATGCTGTCATACTTCTTTTCCTCAAAAGTGGCTTCCGTCTAATTGATGGAGCACTGCTGAAAGGGTCATAACAATTTCTCCCATCTCAGCGAAGGACTTCTGATACTCTTTTAAAGTTACCTTGTGGTCACCTCGCTGACAAAGGCCCTTCTTGCCTGGTTACTCAGATTGACCAGATACCCAACTCTAGGAGGTATCCTGGTGGTTTCAAACATCTTCCACTTCATAATCACTGAAGCCACTCTGCTCCTGGAACACTCAGAGCTTTAGAAATGTTTTTTATCTCCTTGCTGTGATGTATACATCAGTACAGTTTTATCATGAAAGTCTACAGAGAGCTCCTTGGACTTCATGGCTTAGTGTTTGTGCTGACATGCTGTGTGAATCATGGACCTTCTATACACGTGTGCCTTTCTAAATAACATCCACTCAATTGAGTTTACCACTCCATTCAAATAACAGAAACATCTCTAGGAGAATTAAACCAATACAGGATGCACAATGTGGAGTGACACAGTACAAACTCTGAAAACTTCTATGAAGGAGAGATTTCAGTTTTTGATTTTTAATAAATTTGCAAACCTTTATTGAAAACACTAGCCATGTGTGCCCAACCGCGTTGCGCGTGTTAAAGTTGTCTGTGAAGGGCTCACTGTTTAAACGTGGCTGCCAGTCGTGAACTGGGCCCTTCATCGCACAGCATTATGATTTTTTATAAGGGAAACAAAATTACAAAAGAAAACCCTTGGACATTGATTCGATAGGAACGGCCTACTCGGAATCACTGTCCGAATCGTAATTATGTGGTGGTGTAGGAGCATTTCTGCTTCTGTCTGTTCACAGTCCGTCTCGTTTTCACGACGCTGTCGTTTCCTCTCACGATGTCTTCTCAACCTTTCTCCAATCTCGCAGGTTGCTTTGTGGCAATCCAAAGAGTAAGGCAATATACACGGAGCAATGGTTATAAAAGGGGGACACATAGGTATCCAGGCTCTTTAAAGCATAAATAGGGATCAGTTCACTGACATGTGAGCAAGGCACGGTACAACTGTGAGACGCGCAGCACTCGCCGGCTACAATGTCACAATAATTATTTCTGGAACGTGCTATTACGTTGTCATTCATTTTACCCACTGTCTTTCTTTCATTCATATGTTACGTAGGCACATACCTTTTATCTTCGGCAATCTCATTCTGTAACCAGGCCTCAGGAGCTAACCAGCGTAACTCTGTCCACCACCCCTTTCGTTATTCCGGCACATTGTTGACATCCGTGAGTAACAACAACGTACTAAACTGGAAGGTGGTCTACGCATGCATGGAATTCGCGGACAAAGATCAAGATCTAAATGAAGATCTCTTTATTTAATTTAAAGCACAACAATTTGTTTAGTTTGAATGTCTGTGTTTTGAGGTGTGACTGGCGTACTACAGTCTTCAGTAGTATAAGCCTGGAGGAGATTCTTAATGCAATGCCTATGTTTTAGCTGTCTCTCTACTGCCATCTAGTGCTTCTTCTTCTAATTCATCTGCGGACAAACAAAGATCAAGATCCAAATGAAGATTATATATAGAGATGTTTTTACTTTGCCATTATGGGTCATTGAATGTAGATTGATGGACAACAATGGCAAATGTGATCCATTTAAAATTCAATCTTAATAGTGTGCAGAAGGTGAAGGGGTCTCAATACTTTCTGATCCCACTTTATATGCATGCCGAGTTAAACGTCAGAACTGTGGATGTTTTCATTGACGGGAGTGAAAGGGGCTACAGCGTGTGTTACAATGTTCTGGTGTCTGGTCCATCTGTTAATGGTGAAATAACAAGTGATTGCATGGTTAGAGCATGAAACAGCAAAAAAGATTAAAATTAAATGAAAAGGCATCTCCAAGTTAATTCAAAAAACTTGTAGTCATCAGCAGTCATGGCCAATGCATGCCAGCCCAGCACTTACTTAGCTTTCTTCTTTGCTTATACTTAATTTACCAACATTCTTCTTCTTCTTTCGGCTACTCCCATTAGGGGTTGCCACAGCGGATCATCTTCTTCCATATCTTTCTGTCCTCTTCATCTTGTTCTGTTACACCCATCACCTGCATGTCCTCTCTCACCACATCCATAAATCTTCGCTTAGGCCTTCCTCTTTTCCTTTTACCTGGTAGCTCTATCCTCATCATCCTTCTCCCAATATACCCAGCATCTCTCCTCTGCACATGTCCAAACCAACACAATCTCGCCTCTCTGACTTTGTCTCCCAACCGTCCAACATGAGCTGACCCTCTAATGTCCTCATTTCTAATCCTATCCATCCTCGTCACACCCAGTGCAAATCTTAGCATCTTTAACTCTACTACCTCCAGCTCCGTCTCCTGCTTTCTGGTCAGTGCCAGCGTCTCCAACCCATATAACATAGCTGGTCTCACTACCATCCTGTAGACCTGCCCTTTCACTCTTCCTGATATCCGTCTGTCACTCATGCTCTAAACTAGAATCACAAGCATGTACACAGACCAGAAAGTCAATAAGGTAACCAAATGTAAAACACAAATTATTATTATTTAATATTTACTTCCTAAACAGTTCAGATAAGTCTATCTATGATGCGCTGTCATCAGCAGTGACACTAAACTTTGACATATCTATCTCATTTTGTTGGGTTTCTGTGGACCCTGGAGCTTTATAACCACTACTTTAGTGACACTAAGCTATCGACTTCCAGACAGTTTTCAGATGCCATTAAGAAGGCTAACAGAATGTCAGGTTATATAGCGCCTTGATGTGTGGAGCATAAGTCACAGGAGGATCTGCTCAAGCTTTATAACACACTGGTGAGGCCTCATCTGGAGTCCTGAGTGCAGTTTTAGTCTCCAGGCATTTTTAAATGAGTTTATGAAGAACATGGGGACACAGTTGGAAACTTGTTAAGGGTAAATTAACAGAAACATTAGGAAATTTTTCTTTATACAAAGAATGACAGACACATGGAATAAGCAACACTGCTAATACCAGCAGCACTGGGTGAAGGGACCCCCTTGGACAGGGTGCTAGTCCTTCATAGGGGCTTCTCACACTCTTACATTCACACAGGGCACAATCTGGAATCAGGAAAGGCTTTCTGCACCAACTCTTGGGTCTTTACGTTGACAGATCTTGAACCTCAACTTTGAACCCTCAAGTGGTCATCATTTGGAAAAAAAATAAAAACAAACAATACAACTAACAAAGAGAAAAAGAGGACATTGAAAGTAAATTCCAAAAAAGTCCACCTCCAGTCCAGGTGCCTACAGTCCTGAAGAAGATACCTCGCTTTGGGCCACAGTCAAAAAAGTCTAACCTGAGTCAGAAATGGACTGACAATGCATAACGATTATAAAGGTGGAAAACGAAATGAAAAGATTAACGAAATAAAGAAAAGGACAAAGGGACAAGTTGGGTCTCTGCTGTGCATTCAGTTATTTCCGGCAGCTGGCTTACCTTATAAAAGCATCAGAATCTACAAGAATGTGGAAAGAGAAGAGAAGAGCTTCCTGAAAGCCTCTCTTCTATTCACTCAAAGAGCCTCATGCTGTACATTTTGGTGGTATGGCAGATAAATAGGCTTTATATCATGAGCTTCAAAACCTGCGAATGTGACAAGGAGCAATAAGACAAGATACACTCACATACACACTCTCAAAATCAAACCGACTCAGAGCCACAGGGGGCCAGAGCCTAACGTAACTGCACTGGGTGTAAAATGGTCACTAGTCCACTAGAGCAACACTATAAGAAACAGAAAAAAATCAAACTAGTCAGCCAAATAAGAAGTTTTACTATGGAATATGCAATTGTAGTAGTACTTGGATAAGTGCAAAAAGAATAGGATGTGTCTTTAAACAAAAGGGCTTGATGGACTAAATGGTCTCTTCTCGTTTTTCAGATTTCTTATGTTCTTATATGGCTACAGGCAGAGCTTCCCTTATAATGCTGAATAAAGAAAATGAATTTCAAAGAAATTATAAAATAGAAAGGTATAATGTTCAGTAAAGCTCATTCCTAATTTGAAAACAGAAAACGAGGAAACAATCTGCAGATTTGAAAAATATGTTCTATTGTTACTTGTACTTAACAGTATGATGGACACCATATATTGTTAACTGATAGCCAGGAAATTAGTGAACTGATTTTATTTTTCATATACAGATGGATACAGTAAATCAATGTGAAAGGTGCTATATACTACAGGAGAAGGGACACACTTATATCTCCCTATTATAAAAAAATCTCGGAAGGAGGCGAGACGTGATTTTATCGGAGAGACACTTATACGTCCCGCGAGAAAGAGATTTAACCACGCCCGGGGCCGGAAATAAAGGACAAAGAGTAGATGACAAAGTAGAATGTCATAAAGATTTCAAAAACGTTGGTGCAGTACACATGCACAGCAGGTTAGAGATAACGGAAGTACGAAAATTCGAAAGTCACAAAAAAAGGATAGTAAAGATTGCATTAGCGTAAACAAACAAATTATTACTCAATGTGATAACAGAACAGTGAAAAGAGATTGAATATATTGTTCGGATTTCAACTTTAAGTTGGAGACTTGTAGATCGTCTAATTCATGTTGCCAGTGAGAATTAAAAGATTCCAAAAACGCTGGCGCGGTACAAAGTCCCATGAGACGGAGACTTTTAACATGAGATTCTTTCAAGTCACACCCTATTACAGCTATTTTCAAACAAGACCATGGCCATCTAACCTCAGTCGTGTGAATGCTTTTGTCAGACACACTTCCTGCACTCTCAGCTCTTATAAATTTTATCAGGACAATAATTTTATATGTTCTAGATGACACGTCAACGACAAAGAGCATGGACAAACATTTGAAAAAGTCATTTTATTTATTACAGAGAAAGAAACGATATTCACTCACAGGCAGTTATACACTGCGTTGTCACAATGTAAGTCCAAACACTGAAACAATATTCAATGCAATCTTGAAGAAAAAGTAATTCCAAATATTGATTTTACAAAAGTTTTAAAGTAAAAGTGAAAATAATGCATATGTAACAATTCCTATGAAAATAACAGTCTCTTTAAATTGTATATCAAGTAAGCCAAACCCGGTGATGGACGAGCGAAGCAAGTAGGGGGTGGAACCTAATATATGGTACATAGAAATGTATAACATAGTGAAAAGCACGATCGATAGATAGATAGATAGATAGATAGATAGATAGATAGATAGATAGATAGATAGATAGATAGATAGATCGATAGATCGATAGATCGATAGATAGGTGGCAGCACTATCAGCCTTCCTTAATACAATTTATATTATACTAATAAAATAATATAGAATACAATGTATTAATGCATATAATGTATTTTGCTGAATGCCTAAATAAACAGGAAAGTTTTTCCAGATGAATTTTGGTTGAACTTGGATTTTTTCTGGTCTTAGAGGTTCAGAAGTAGGATCTTATCATCCATCCATTATCCAACCAGCTATATCCTAACTACAGGGTCACAGGAGTCAATCCCAGCAAACAAAGGGTGCCAGGCAGGAACCAAACCCTGGGCAGGACGCCAGCCCACCGCAGGGCACACACTAGGGACAATTTAGAATTGTCAATGCACCTAACCTGCATGTCTTTGGACTGTGGGAGGAAACCCACACAGACATGGGGAGAACATGCAAACTCCACGCTGGGAGTGAACCCAGGTCTCCTTACTGCAAGGCAGCAGCACTACCACTGCGCCACGTATCATCTTAGGGCGTTTCTTTAAAATATAAAGCAGGATTCCAGGCTCCAGAGTCTTTTTTGCCCACTTAGGTACACCAAACTTATTAAGCCCCATCGCCAGGTCCTAAGTGTAGAGCACAGAGGTCATTGCTGCCTTCAAATTTCTCACCCCTTGCATAATCCTGCCAGCTCTGCAGACACCATCAATTCTTCTCAGCATAAAAAGTTCAAACCCTACACATTGTTTTAAAACAAAACTATTTAGCACTATTTGCATATTGTTGAATATGCAAATGACTTTCCAAAAGAAAGTGCACTCGGAGCCTTGGGAGGCGGTGCAGCTGTACCTCAGTGCTGTGGCAGCAGCAGGTTCGCACCCCTTCCCTCACACCAGCACGCCCACATTTACCTACTGGCAAATCACCCAGGTGTTGCTTCCAGTAAGTAACACAATATTTGCATGCTGTTACAACAAAAGCCAGGAGTTGAAAAGAGCATGACAGCCCAAAAATAAATAAATGTCTTAGTCATAAATCAATGCCTCCAAGCAGGAAAATGGCCAAAGCGGCCTGACACAAATAGCACAGGAGAACAAACAGCGAGAGATGATGAACCCTTACAAGAACCCAGAAGCAAAAAAATAAACAGCTGCCAGAACACCTCAGCTGGAAAGCGTTGTGTGTCCCACTAACAGGTCCAGCCAGTACACCCAAAAGTGAAGGCTGATGAAAACAGTAAAAACGAAGGAGAAGGAGGGCTGGGGGGTTTTCTGGGCAGCAGCTGCCCCCAGCCCACAAGAAAATAATTTACTGAAAAGCATTCCAGTAGGGAATGTGAGAATCCGGCACGAAAGAGGGGAATTCTTTGAGCATTTCTAATTGCATAGAAGCACTTGAGGGGGCTTCACAAAAAAGAAATAGAGACAAATCTGCAGCCCTCTGCCTTGGCAGGAAACCCTGAGTTTTATTCATGGAGAGCAAGAGGGAGAGAGACTGGGAAGTAAAGAAGTGCAAGAGTGAGAAGAAAGTGAACAAGAGCGAGAAACTCAGAGATGGAGTGAAAGGGAAAGATGGGCAGAAACAAAAGGGAACACAAGGAGATGGGGTGTACAATAATGAGAGACAGGAAAAGAGGAGCAAAGGGAGATAAGGATGAGGGGAGAAAGAGGAGCACAGTGTGACAGACTGTACAGTAATAAGAGACAGAAAAATGAGAATAAGGTGATGGGGTTGTACAGTAGTGACAGAAAGAAAGAGAGGAGCACAGGGAGATGAGGTGTACAGTAATGAGAGGCAGGGTGAGAGGAGTACAGGGAGATTGAGTATACAGTTGATGGTAAGATAGAGCAGAGCAAGGATGACAGACAGTACAGAAATGAAAGGCAGAAAAAGGAGCAGAGGGTGATGGGATGTACAGGAGAGGGGCAGAAACAGGGGCACACTGGGAAGAAGAGTGTACAGTAATGAGAGGCATAAAGATGGGAGTATAGGGAGATGAGGTGTAAAGTAATGACAGGCAGAAAGACGAGCAAACGGAGATAAGATATATAATCAAAGGGCAGAAAGAGGAGCACAGGGAGATGAGGTGTAAAGTAATGACAGGCAGGCAGTCAGGTAAACAGTAAAGGGACAGAAACAAAAATAATTAAAATAAAGTGCAGAAAAAACAAGAATACCAGAGCAACGAAAACAAGAAGATACAATAAAGGGGTATAAGGAGAGGTGGGTATTGCACACTGTTATGGGGAAAAAAAACAGAGAATTTAAGAAAGCAGCAAAGGTAAATGGGGGACATGGAAAATGAGAGGTTGAGGAGGAAAAGAAGAGTGGCTCATAAAGAAGGAAAAATAAAGGAGAGATGCAAAGAGAAAGAAAGAAAGAAAGAAAGAAAGAAAGAAAGAAAGAAAGAAGGATACAAGCAAATAGCGACCATAATAACTTGTAGGAAAGAGAAAAAGGGGACAAACAGAAGAAGGAAACAGAGGGAACAAAGAGTGGAGAAAAGGAAGGGAGGAGTACAGGCATAAGTGGAAGAAAATGAGAAAGAAGAAATAAGTATAGTGATTAGAAGAGAAAAAGGAGAAAATGAAGGGGAAAAAGAGTAAAAAATACAGTACAATGAAATGACAAAAAGCAAGATGGAATGGAGGAGTAAAGGAGAAGATAAAGAGGAGGGTCAGAGGAAGAGTTTAACAAGGAGAAAAAGAAGAGATGTCAAATCTGCAGTGATTTTAGGGAATATCTTACAGGCTCTGACCAGATAAGAACCCAGGGAAGGGTAATGAGAGTGACACAGATTTTAATTACAGTTCCGGACTTCTGCTTGATGGAGGTGCTTAATGCTGCTTAATGGTCCTGGAGGTCTGCACTGGCTGCAGGCTTACATTCCCACCAGTTTAATAATTTGATGCCAGGCCTACCAGGTAATGAGACTTGTCATTTAATTCAATGGCTAGTTTGTGCCCTCATTCTTCCAAGACAAATTTTTATTATATTGTAGATTTTTCACTTTCTGAGAAAATCATTTATATATTTTGTGGTCTTCGACATATTTGTACCTCTTTGTTATTCCCTTCTCCCTCTTTCATTTCTAAACATTATATAAATGCAGATACTTCATGATGCACGTGCACAGGTTTAAATGGAAGCAGATTAACTGGAGAGCTGGTGGCCTCTTTGTCATTTGTACCTTATTGTTAAATGATGGCTGGTGAAGAAAGCAGGCAACAATTAAACCCCAAATGCAGCTGTTTAAAACTAAAATAGGCAATTAAGGCTTCTGAATTGTAACAAGTGAGTTAACTAAAGCTAAGACCCAAACCCCATTATTTAGCAGTAAGTAGACACATTCTAATTAGGAAATTGGTTAAAGCAAAAAACTGAGGCCACAGAAGCCATCCAGGGTGTAAATGAAGAGCTCTGCTTTCGCTCGACACCTGAAAGCCCCGTCCATTCCAGTCTATAGAAGTAACTCAGTCACAGGAGTTCATTGATGGACTGGCTTCCAAGGAGGACAGATCATCCAGGCCTTGCTTTCTTTTCTAGCACTCTCCAGTCTTTGGGATTTTCTTTTGTCAAATATCTGCCATTAAATGAGAATCTCATCTGTTCCTTTTATTTTTTTTTTTACTATTGGAAGGAAGGGATCAGACATATACATATTTATGGAATAGAAAAAAAAGAGGAGACTGAGGGAAAAGAGAACTGTACAGGGAACAGTGGAGCAAAGAGAGAGATCAGGGCAAAGAAAAGACAGGCAGAGAAGAAAATGGTGGAAAAGGAGGAGGAGGAGGAGTATGGAGAAATGCAGGAATTGATGGAAATACAGTAATTAAGAAAGGAGAGCAGGAAAAGAAAAGATGAAGAGAGGCAGAAGACATGGAGTACAAGGTGAGAAGAAAAAGAGGAAAGAGGGACATTTTAAAAAGGAGAAAGATGTCAAACATGCAGGTTTAGGGAGCACTTTACAAGCTCTGACCAGATAAGAACCTGAGAGAAGAGTGATGAGGTGACACCGTCAGTTAAATACATTTCCTGTTTGGCTGGCTAATGAAAACATATGTCACCTCCCATAAACTCCTGGAAGTTCTGCCCCTTATAGTCCGGCTGGTACCCCGCCACTAGAAGCTGGTGTTCATTGCTGTACCAGTCAACAATTCATCTTTTCTTTGTATATCTTGTCAAGGAGAAGACTAGTAGAAAGCAGGGACCAGAAAGGCACATAGAACAATGTGGAGACTAAGAAGGAGGTGATGCGTACAGGGAGCAGAGGGAGGAAGAGAAGAGATCAGGGCAAAGAAAAGAGAAGAAGAAAATAAAATAGTGGAGAAGGAGGAGGAAGAATGCAGAGAAATGGAGGAAATTGATGGAAGAAAGGAGTGCAGAGAAATAAGAGAAGAAAAACGAAAGGCAAAGGGTGATATGAGAAAAGAAACATGAGTACGGGGAAAGGGAAAATAATCACCAGTTTAACTGCCATTTTTTGGGTTCACCCTCCAAATGTTTTTCCTCCTTTTGAGGTGTACACCCAATCTTCTCACATTGTCTGACACCACCTCCAACCACATCTTCTTCAGCCCTCCTCTGGGTTTCATCCCCTCCACTTCCTTCTTGGTACACCTTTTTATCCAACCATCTTCTGAGTTTAGCTCCACTTGCCCACACCACTACCTCAGCACAACAGTATGGAGAAAGGGAGAAGAGAAGAACTAAATGAATACCGGTGAAAGAAGGAAATGAGGAGCACAGGGAAAGTGAGGGGAGCAAAGGAAAAGTTCACAGGGACAAGAGAGGGCATGGGGAGTAGAAAATGTGCAGGAAAATGCAGGGACAGAAGGACATAAAGAAGAGCGGTGTACAGGGAAAGGAGGGGGTGAAAGGCAGAAGAGAGATAGATAGATATTTATTATTTTTAAAAACAAACTTTGACAAAAACATCAGTCAAATATACAACTTACACATTATTATAAATACATTTACATGTTAAATTTAAAAAAAAAAAAAAAAAAACACAATTGAACCAAAAAACCCCTAAAAAACAAAATGCAGTTCTTCATTAATACAGTCACATAGTACACTATTCACACACCATATTGTTTTAAACTTGTCCATATTCTTTGTGGATTTGTAAAAATTAAAATCAATCAAAATGCGACTAATGCACAGTATTTTAAAAAACACAATTAGATCTTGTAAACCACTCCCTACAATTTTATGCTTTCGGGTTTTCCAAATAGCTAATTTACTTTGCCCCATAATAAAGTTTGCCAAATTCACATTGTCTATGTTTCTTTTAGTTTTTTTAAAACCAAACAGAAAGCCCACCCTAGTGTACACCATTCCCAATCCCCCAACAAGCCTCTCTATTAAATTAAACAAAGGCTCAAGCCTTGGACAAAACATAAAACAGTGAAACACAGTCTCTCTTTCCCCACAGAAACAACAACTGTCAGACACCCCTGGCGTAATAATTGACAAGAAGGAGTTCACAGCTAAGATCCCATGTAAGACCCTCCACTGTAAATCGCCCACCCTACTGGTCAATGGTGGCTTGTATAGCGACCTCCAGGCTGGCTCTGAGAATTCTGTGCAGTCGATCTTTCTCCTCCATGGAGTGTCTGTTACCGTCCTCAGGGAGTCTCGATGTCTCACTTTTACGCACAGCCAGTACATTTGTTTCCCTGTAGCCGTTGGCAAAGGCAGGTCCATCAGCTTCTCCACCGAAAGAAATTTGCTCTGCTCCGCCGTTGTCCAGTCACCCACAGGAGACACCAAAAGTGTAAGAAAATCAGGATCCTCAGGTGGATGAGTCCGTTCATTGAACATGTCTCTCAGGAGTGCTGAGCTCTCAGCTGACAGTGAAGCCTTTACTTGCGTTAAAAAGGTCTGCACCACTCTCACTGACCGCACTCCAATTTGGTGTGCAATTTCATTTGCGTTCTTCCAACAAAACTTTTCACAGTCAATAACGTTTTAGTTTCGTGCACACTCCATTTTTAAGATGATTAATAAAAGTTTGAGACAGTCCCACTGAACTACTGTACTTCACATTATTAACAATGGGCTCTTCCAAAACCCAGAACAATGACAGGCTGTCCTCATCCCGTTTAATTGTCACCATCTGCCAGGCTCTAAAAAGACTCTTATAAAAGTCTGGTATGTCCGACATATCAAATTTATTCACCTGGCACAGCAGCAGAGTTTTTCCAAATTTCAGGTTTTCAATGTGATCAAAAAGACGTTGTGCAAAATCCATCCATGGCTGGTGCACAGAAGGATACAACAATTTCTGTAAAGTCTGTAGCCGGAATGCAGAAACTCTCCCGATCACATCTATAATGCCTTGCCCACCTTCATCCAGTGGCTGAAACAGGACACTTCTCCTAAGCCAATGCAGGCCATCCCAAAAAAAGTTGATTAAAACTTCCTGAATATTCTGAAGCAGCTGTGCAGGAGGCTCCAAACAAATGCATTTATGCCACAGTCCTGAGGCTATGAGGTTGTTTATGATGAGCATCTTGCCTCCGTAGGATAACTGAGGTAGAATCCACCTCCACCGTGCAAGCCGATCCTTCATCTTCTGCAGTACTCCATCCCAGTTCTTTCGTATGAAGTGTTCATCCCCAAGAAACACTCCTAAATATAACAATCCTCCAGAGGACCACTGTAGGCCACCAACCAGTTGTGGTGGTTTTAAACCAGTCCAGTTGCCCACTAAAATAGCACTGTTCTTTCCCCAGTTTATTTTAGCTGATGAAATAATTTCAAAAGATCTCTGGCATTGAAGCAAAATGTCAACATCCTCCTGATTTTTAATGACGATGATGATGTCATCAGCATATGCTGAAACCTTAACAGGCTCTGCAGTGCAACATGGAATCGACAGACCAGTCAACACTCCTCTCAGTTTAACTAAAAAAGGTTCCAAGGCCAACACGTAGAGCATTCCAGACAAAGGGCACCCCTGCCTGACTCCTCTTCTGACATCAAAAGGTTCGCACAAACCACCATTGACCTTAACTACACCAGAAATGTCACTATACAATAGCTGAATATATTTAACAAAACGGTCCCCAAACCCAAAAGCCTTCATGACTTCCCATAAAAATGAATGCCTGACCCTGTCAAAGGCCTTCTCTTGGTCTAAAGAAATAAGGCCAATCGGAAAGTTAAAGAGTTTAGATACTGCAAAAATATCTCGAATTAAGAAAATATTATTAAAAATCATTCTATTAGGGACACAATAACTCTGATCAGGATGCACCACCTGAGCTAAAACAGTTCACAATCTGTTAGCTAGCGCCTTTGACAGGATTTTGTAATCAGCACAAAGGAGGGACACAGGCCGCCAGTTTTTGAGATTTTGTAGGTCACCTTTTTTTGGCAGTAGTGTTATTACCGCCCTGCGGCAACTCTGAGGTAACACACCCATTTTAATACTGTAGAGGAATACCTCCAATACATCAGGACCAATAATATCTCAGAAGTCTTTATAAAATTCCACTGGAATACCATCAATGCCTGGGACTTTTCCATTATTCAACTCTTTTAGTGCATCAGTGAGCTCTCCTAGGCACAACTCTTTCTCCAGCTCTTCGGAGTCTGCATCACGAAGGTGCGGTAAATCCTTCAAGAAGGTCTGCTGTTCCTCAGCCTCACCTTCCTCTGTTGCAAAAAGAGTCTCATAAAACCTCCGGACTGCCCGCCTTATCTCACCCGGGTCCTGAGTCTCTTCCCCATTATCCTGTCTTATGCAATATAAGACCTTATATTGAGAGTTCTTTTTCTCAAGTCCAAAAAAATACTGGGTTGGTGCATCCATGTCAGTTATCTGTTGGAATTGCGCCCTCACTAGAGCCCCCCGAGCCCTTGTTTCCAATAAGTGGGCAAGGCCCTTCTTTTTAACCCCAAGAGTTTCCAACAATTGGACATCTGGACCTTGCTCTAGAAGCTGCTGAATCTGAATGATTTCAGTTTCTAACATTGCCATTTCAGCCTGTAGTGACTTAGTGACATTTCTGGTATACTCCTGACATAATAAACGAATGTGGGTCTTCCCAACCTCCCACCACTGCTGTAAACTGGTGAACTCCTTCTTCATGAGTCTCCAACTTGCCCAAAAAAATTTAAACAAGTCTTTAAAACTTTGGTCTTGAAGGAGGAGCGTATTAAAATGCCAGTAGGCACTACGGGGCTTATAATCCGTTAGGATCACAGAACAAGACACCAAACTGTGATCTGAGAACCCTGCAGGGGTAATGTGACCGTTTTTAAATAAACCGATATGGTGCTTAAAACAGTAAATACGATCAAGCCTCGCCATTGAAATAATCCCCGCATTCATCCTCCCCCATGTATATTGTCTAGTGCCCCCATTTTTATTTCGCCACACATCTTCCAGTCCCGTCTCACTCACAACTCTCTCTAATTCCAGGGCTGAGCATGTGTGCAGCTCCAGCCCGTTATTTCTGTCTTTTTGAGTATCAAGGGTGCAATTAAAATCCCCACCTAGAACTAGGACTTCATTTGTACAACATTGTGTCAGCACACCCTCCAACTTCTTAAAAAAAGCGATTTTCTCATTTCCATCGTTTGGGGCATATACATTAATAAAAGTAAAAGAACTGCCTTGAAATTTGACACGCACTTTGAGCAGCCTCCCCTTCACCATTTCTTCAACATCACAAAGAACTACGTGAAAATTCTTAGAAAACAAAATGGCTACTCCAGCACTAATATTTGTACCATTACTAAAATAAATGTCCCCTTTCCAATCCCTACTTCACTCCCATTGATTTGTGCTGTCTATATGGGTTTCCTGTACAAAGATAACTTAAGTCTTTTTGCTTTATGAATTCAAAAAAAGCCAGCCTCTTATTATTATTCCTTCCACCATTAATATTCAAACTTCCTACATTAAAGCAAGCCATGTCAAATGAAAATATGAAAATAGTCAAGATAAACCACAGATCCCAGTATATACGTGATCTTGGAAATGGTGCAGTTGCCCTCTCCATTATTGCTTATTTTCTTTTAACTGTTTCTATAGTCTGCTTGAGAGATTCTTTAATCTGAGAAGCTCTTTATCAGTAAACAGGACAGATGAGGATTTTTCTTTTCTTAGGCTTTGTATTGAAGAGATAAAAAGTTCCACATTAGGAAAGTAATCGGTCACATCTACACCCCTTCTGCCCTCAGTTTCCGTCACAAATGTTCTGATACTTTGTGCACTGTACCCCCCACCACCTTTACATTCTTGCAGGTCAGACACAGTTGAACTATCCGACATTTCCCCCTCCACCTCCTCGTCTCCCTCACTCAGCCCAGCCGCGTTTTCACTGTCTGCCTCAGCTAGGGTCGCGTACCTGCCCTGCGTAACCGGTGTGGCTGCAGCAGGACCCTCGCCTTCCTCAGCAGCACAAGCCGTAACATTACTGTGTTTTCGCGCTATTCCTTCCTCCTCCCAGGCTTGTCTTTTTTTAGCAGGCCGTTTAAACCCATCGTATGGCTCAGGGGCGTTATCGTCGCCTTCCTCCATTTCGATCTCTCCCCACACACTTCCCTGTGCTGTAGCAGAATCTTCTGCTGCATTTTCATTCCTGATGTCCCCCATCGATGCTGGTCTGTGCATCTCCACACGAAGCAACTCATCTCCCTTATTTAAAGGTTCAGAAACATTTACACTCTCCTCAGGCCGCGCTTCCTCTGGTGTCTTTGTGTTTTCATTACCATTAAGCAGTAAAGGCTGATCTTGTAAATCGTCATTAGTGACATGCAGGTTATCACGAACAACTGCTCTGTTCACTTTCACTGGACAATTTTTAACCAAATGCTCCTCACTTCCACACCCAAAACATTTCATTTCATCCGAACTCAGAAAAATCACATAATCGAAACCATCAATCTTAAACCTCATAGCAACATTTAAACTTTCGTCCATTTTGTTGAGTATCATGTAAACTTGTCTCCTAAAAGACATTACATGTTTTAACTCCGGCGACTTGCACCCCAAAGGAATATAGCGGATTTTTGATACTAAACGACCATGACGAACTAATTCTTTTTCTATCGTCTCATTCCTCAAAAATGGGGGGACATTCGATAACGTTACTTTACGGGCCGGCGCCGCCAACGGAGACACCTGCACGAATGAGCCATCGATCACTACACCCTTCTCTACAATTGTCTGCACCAGAACGACAGAACTCAAAAATATTACGATTGCGCCGTTCACTCGTGAGGCGGACTTAATGTTCTCACAACCGATCACATTGCCTACCGCCAATACCGCACTTTCTAAAGGGAAAAAAACATCACATAGAAGTTTTATCCCATGGCGGCGGC